>JAJJMC010025232.1:2305216-2327299 GCA_023531435.1 Papaver californicum | reverse complement strand
ATTTAATTTCAAATATTAAATCCCCATTAAAACAAAACGTTAAGATTGTTTTAATTAAAAAATTATTTATGATTTTATTAACGTTTTCTCATTGATGGGTACACGTGTGCACACGTCAAGCACGCGCCAGGGCTCGCACCAAGGCTCACGCCAAGGCTCACACCAATGGTCGCACCAAGGAGGCTCACGACAAGGCTCACGCCAAAAACACACGCAAAAGCACCGCAAGCCCGCGGCCTGCGGTGCTTCGGTGCGAAGCACCGTACATGTATGCATTTGCCCACTAGTCCGTTTCCCAAGTCCATATCCAATCCACTAGTTCTTTTCCTTATATAGAACATATGTGGTAATATGCATGAACTTCCTCCTTGGTTTGCCCAATGTGGGATAATCAAAGGTTTCTCATTCACTAAGAAGTGAAAATGGATGGCTTTAATTCCACCCAAGTTTGGACTAGTGATCCTAGCACCCATCAAGCTAATTAAAGTAACAAAAATTAATTTAAGTAAGAAACTATTAATTTTAGTAATATCATTTTTATTTCCCAACATCAACATCGGAGTACGCCAGTAATTTAGTTGTTACAATACTTGAAAGAAATATCCCTTTACATAATGTACCTTTAAGATTACGCATTGTGCGTTTGACAGCCAAAAAATGATCTTTCGTTGGCGAGTGCATAAAACGACTAACTTGATTCATAGAGTATGTAATATCCGGCCTGGTCATACAAAGATACTGTAGAGCCTCAACTAAGCTTTTATATTTTATGACATCACCAAATAACTTACCACCAATTGCTAACATTTTCTTTACATAAGAAACTGGAGTGTTAATCGGCTTAGACAGTAGTAAATCATATTTTTGTAGGATATCCAATGTGTACTTTGTTTGAGTTAGTTGTAAACCTGATTCATTTCGGTTAACCTCCATCCCTAGAAAATAATGCAATTCACCTAAATCTTTCATTGTAAAGTCACAACTCAAACTTGTAAGAAGAGATTGAATACCTTCTTTTTCAGAACTAGTTACTATTATGTTATCGACATAAAGTAGCAGTACTGTAACACCAAGAGAACTCCGACGAATAAACATTGAATTATCAGATTTGGATTGAACAAAATCAAGTTCTTGAAGATAGCTTGTAAAACGATGAAACCAAGCATGGGGGGCCTGTTTTAGGCCATATAGCGCTTTGTGAAGTTGACATACACAATCAGGATTTTACTTGTCGATAAAACCCGGTATTTATACCATATAAACAACATTGTCCAATTTACCATGTAAGAATGCATCTAATTGTCGGATAGACCATGGGGAAGTAACTGCAAGACTTAGAACAAGACGTACCATAACCGGTTTAACCACATGGCTAAACAACTCGTCATAAGTTGATGATTATACCCCTTCGCTATAAGTATAGCTTTAAATCTGTCAATAATACCGTCAAACTTTTGTTTGATTTTATATACCCATTTACATCCCACCAAATTCATACCTGAATATCGAGGTACGAGAGACCAAGTCTGATTGTGCATAAGAGCAGTATATTCATCGTGCATTGCATGCATCGTCCCATCTTGGATCTTTATAAGCTATAGAATAACATGAGGGTTTAATGAGTTTATCACAAGCAAGACTCATATAACATTCAAAAATGGGATGTTTCGTTGCAAGAAAAGAAGGAAGACTTTTGGTTTTCGAATCCTGTCTCGATTGCGTGTTACCATGGGATGATTAGACACAACAGCCGGTGGAGCAGCAACTGTATTCGTAGAGCTTTGTAAGGGCGGATCACTCGATAAAACCACATTAGGAGTTAAAGATGTACCTGTACCATTTGTAGTAAGTGGAGAAGAAGAACTAGAAACTGAATATGGAGGTTGTGGTGTTGTAAGGGAAGATTAGTGCTTGGGTGGAAGAAATTAATGGGAATATGGGAAATAAAGTTTGAATGAAATTACTGGATATTAGATTTCTTAAGGAAAGTGAGTGGTGGGGTCGTGAGAAGCTTAGTATAGGAGAGGAGTTATGATTTTTGTGTGTGTCTTTGGGATAAATAGTATGAAAAGGAAAATGGTTTTCATTAAAAGCTACACTGCGCGAGATATATACACGCAACGTTTCTGTTCTAAGCACTTGTATCCTTTATGTATATCACTGTAGCCAGTGAATATACATGGTTTAGTTTTAAACTGTAGCTTGAGTTTGTTGTATGGAACAAGTAATAAGTAACATTGACAACCAAAGACTCTTAAGAATTTATAGCCAGGTACCTTGTTATAAGCCTTTTGATATGGGGACATATTTTGAAGGATGGGAGTTGGCATTTTGTTGATGAGATAGATAGCAGTTGCAAATGATTCAGCCAAAAACGCGGATGACGACCCATTGTGGTGCAAGAGAGCAAGACTTTTCTCAACGATATGGCGAATTTTTCTTTCAGCCATACCGTTTTGTTACGGTATATGTGGACAAGAGCGTTGTCGAGATATGCCATTATCTTCAAAGAAGTTTAAGATTTTATTGGATATAAATTCACCACCACCATCACTTTGTAACATTTTGATGGTTGTCGAAAACTTATTTTGAACCAGTTTTTGGAAACTATGGAAACATGTAAAGGTTTAATATTTACCGTGTAAAAAATAGATCCAAGAGAATCGAGTATAGTCATCCACTAGTATAAGAAAATAACGGAATCCATTATTAGATGTTATTGGAGAAGGGCCCTATAGGTCAGCATGAACACGATCTAATATATGAGTTGCACGATGGTGTGATGGAGGAAAAAGGGACTAATGGAGTTTAGCATGAACTAGATCAGAAAACAGTAGTAAGCAATTTAGAATTTAATTGAAGCCAATTATTTTTATTGATCATGCTAACGACTTTAGGATTGGGATGACCTAGACGCATATGCCAAAGATCACCATTGATATGAGAAGAATAATGAACTACATTTCTTGGTTTATAACTAGAATCTGGAAGTGGTTTAATCGGATAGAGTCCACCCTTACTCGTCCCTCGAAGCAGTAACCTCCTCGTTTGCTGATCCTGTATCAAAAAACTAAATTTTTCAAAAATAAAAACACAGTCGAGATCTCTGGTGAATTGAGCAACGGAAATAAGGTTTTTTATTATGGATGGGACATGAAAAACTTTGGATAAACAAATGGGAGAACTTGAAGTGTGTAAGTGGATATCACCAACCTATGTAATGGGTAATTCATGTCCATTACCTACGATAATTCAATAATTATCGTTATAATCATTATGATTTGTCATCTCCGAAGATTCTACAATCATATGGTTAGTAGCACTAGTGTCGGGGTACCAATGCTGGTCATATGGAGTTGATGCGAGTTGCATAGCAACAAAAGATTAAGGCAAATCATTAGGTTGATAAACTTGATTGAATCAGTTGTAACATTGGAGGCAGTATGTCCAGGCTTGTTGCACACTTGACACATAACTCAAATTGGTTTATCTGTAGGTGGATCATCGAGAATAGGACGAGAGAAAGATGTTGAATGTTGATAGGATGAATGACCACGACCATTGGAGCCATAACCTCTACCACGGCCATTACCCGGATGTTGATTAGAACGACCACCACAATGGTTGAAGTTATTGTTTCCGCGGTGTTGATTAGATTGGCAAGCGACAAAGGAAGCAACATTGTTTTCTGAGGAACACGATGGATATTGTCATGATCTATTCGAAGAATACCATACAACTCAGTTAAGGTAGGAAGCAAAGGACGTGCCGTGATGACAATATTAAAACCATCATACTCATGACCAAGACCCCTTAAAGCATTAATGAGCAGATCCAAACCAGAGACGGTGCATCAGCAGTGAGTGAGTCATAAATGATACTGATTCTAGAGAGTTAATCGTTGATGGTAGAGTTCGCTTTGAAGATTATATAACTGTATACGAAGTTGCAATACACAACCAACGTTGTTGGAAGCAAAAGAAGATTCACTAGATTGCCATACTTCTCTTACAATATTGAAACCAACAATTTGAGCAAGGATAGGTTCTGTCAAGGTAGCATTTATCCATGACAAGAGAAGTTGATCAATTTTTCGCCATTAAA
This sequence comes from Papaver californicum, assembly GCA_023531435.1. Lineage (NCBI taxonomy): Eukaryota > Viridiplantae > Streptophyta > Magnoliopsida > Ranunculales > Papaveraceae > Papaver > Papaver californicum. The sequence goes on along the minus strand of JAJJMC010025232.1, from coordinate 2,323,195 downwards.
TATAAGATGGGTTTTCAGTAGTTTTATTAGTGGTAGGATCTTTGAGAGTTGGTGGTGGGAGAAGAACTTCTGGATCAACAATTTGATATAGATCTTGGCTATGAAGGAGAGGAAGTATATGAATTCTCCACAACAAGTAGTTTGACCTATCAAGCTTGATACCAAGCTTGTAACATTTTTTAGAGAAGGGAGGGTGGAGGATGGATGAGTGGAGGTGGTTTCATTAGAAGAGTTGGTTTCAGCGGAAGAGGCCATTGATTTTTTTTTCTGGCTCTGATACCATAAGAAACTGGCTTCCTTGATACCCAAGGAGGGTTCAAGACATCTATTTAGAATACTAACAGGGAGATACAGTTGTAGGATCCAATTACGTGAATGGTGATTGATCCTAGATTGATTCTAACGTAAATCAATCTAACTAAATAAGTATACAAAATATTCCAAATCAATTACAAAATATTGCAGGGATATTTCTAGAACGGTTTTGTACAGTCCATAAACTGAATGTGACTTGTCAGGCAGTGCTGAAATTAAAAGCTTTAAATTGAATGCAAATATAAAACTAACTACTCGAGCACCCTTTTTAGAAGATTATCGAACTTATAATAAAAACACAAGAGTCTCTTGTGGCTCTTAAGATCAACTCAAATAATAGATAGGACAAATCCTTTTAACTAGTCTTTGTTTCTAGCATCAAACTGTAGTAGGTAAAATACCACATCCCAAAATGATACGATCCAACGGATAGGTTTAACATGATTGCTAGCACAAACCACTAAATGGAATACTTGAACAAGAACAAATAACGTGCAAGTAATATAAACATTATATATAAGTTAACAACACCTAAGTATTTCACATAGTTCTGTAGTAAAACCTACATCCACGGATTATCCACTAAAATAGTGATGAAATACAAGTGATAAGATGATGATACCTTAATATGATCTATGCACTAAACTCCCATTTTCTCGTAATGATACAAGGGTTAAGTAAGCACTCGCTTCACTCTCTCAAATATCACATGTCCTAAAGCAGACATATGGAACTTCTATTTATATCCCGAGGTCTTCTCGGGTTCCTCGATACATTTGCTGAATGTATATATTCCAATCCTCTTAGAATCCAATATAAAAGGTACTGCATTTTCAACGAAATTAAATTGGTCACAAATTAACAACTTAATTAGGCCTTTGAAATTTAACAAAAGTGATAGTATTTGATATAATCTTTGATCATTTTTGGTTGATCGCTATAGTAAGTGGAAAAATGATATTTTTTTAGCCAAAACCTTCTATAGGAAATTTATTAATCAAAGGAAAAATAAGAATATGTAAAGAAGGGACTTGACCTCCAAAAAAAAAGGAAAAAAAACATAAAATTCTGAGAATAATAAAATTGTGCTTTCAGAAAGATCCAGAATTCTTGAATATAAAAATAGGAATTTTTTCGATATACCCTTATTTTAATACTCATATTATAAAGTTATCCTGTTTTTTTCAAATATTACAAATCTGTCCCGTTTATTTGTTTTCCATCCTTTTTTTTTGAAAAATTACTAACTGTGGAGTTAACTGCCACATGACAATCTTTATCTCTCTAAAAATAATGATTTACCCCTAACCAACTTATTCAACTCCAAATTAACAATGGTTACTTTTTTTTAGTTACACAACCGTGTGGCATTCAGCTAGACAACACTTGCTGGACGGTTACAAATGATTTGAAGACAGTACAAGAAACTACAACACAAGTATAATTCTAATTATAGTATCTAACTTCATATATCATAATGTTACTTAAAGTTCAACATTCAAAGATCTATATAAAATCTCCAAACATCCTAAACATAACGGTCAAAATTAAGATGACTTTCTCCCAAATTTCCATCCATACTTCATTCACTGCAATCTGCACTACAGGGTAATACATTTCGTATCTCCTTTACCTGAAAGTCAAGTAAATATAAAATAGGCTGTAACCACAAATAACCTATCAAACGAAATAAAAACTTCGAGCGGCAATCTCCATGACGAATGCCCATTTTTTAGTAACACGGGTCATACCAGCTTAAATTCGGATTCCTACATCTAATCCAAAGAGAATGGCAAGCCATATTATAACGTCTAGTGAATTCAGAAAATTAACTTGTTTGGTGGTTGAATAGACCAAGATCTTTCCAAGCCCATGTTGAAGAACCAATGCACAACTTCAAAATCAATAATAATGTTTCTTAATAAAAAAAAGGCCGCGATAGATATATCCACAAAAGAAAACTACATACATGGTTTTTCTTTTGCTTAATTTTGATCAGAAAACTACTATTCCATTGTCGTCGATGTTGTGTCTGTCCCCCCTAATGGCAATATCCTGTATAAGCAAACATCATGACTGGTAAATAACTTGAGCAACATGATAGGATTTTATAATACCCTATATAAATAAACCGCAATTACACGGTGTCTACAATGCAGACAACGACAAGTACGGATCGAACCCACAGGGAGCGGGGACAACACTGCAATCAATATCTCTAATCAACTAATCAAGAATAATATTTTTGGAATTTTAGATTTATGAATAAAATAATAAAACAAGCTAACTAATAAAAATAAATCAAATGGGAGAAATAGAAACCAGGGTTTTCAGTATCCACCACTATTTATATTTAGTTACTGAAGTGAAACATAACTCCTGAATATTCATCTATTGTTTGTTCTATCGACATCACCTATTATATGTATTAGAGTCGCAAATATCATTGGGACACCCTAAGCATGGCGCATTAAAAGATTTAAGTCTCATGCATACACCATCTAATTGCGTTAGCGAGAAAATAATACGAAACTAATTATAAGTTCACAAATAATATCTGGCTCTTCTAAGCATACCCCATCTAAGGATTTAACCCAAGCATGAAATATCAAATAAGTAGACAAACATATTTGCTATCCTATTAATTTTGAGCATAGGTTACTGTATTGTACAAAACCGGTAAAGCAACAACTAATTTTTCATTAAATCAATAAATAAAGTCATGAAATCAATTTATTCAAATCAAAATAGTTTGTATCAAATAATTCAATTTAACTGATCTAAAACTTTAAGTGGTTTCAACATTAAACCCTAGCTACAAATTAATTAGCAAGACATGGGGATATGTTTCTCAAAACCCATTAAAAAAATAATCAACAAAAATAGAGATATAGAGATTTCACTATTCACAGCCGCCGTCAAAACCTCCAACCCAGAAGTCTCCAGCAAACTCGCCCTCTACTGACCGTTCACTTCCAGGAACTCAGGAACTCTCCGCCTCCCCTACTCCCTTTTATCTCTCTCCGTTCAGACCTCACTTTTTGTTTTATACTCTTCTCCTCAAAACAAAGAAGTACGCCATCCTTCTTTTTTTTCTCTCTCCTCTAGCTACTTCTTTTTTACCTGACGCCCCTAAAAACCTAAGAAGAGAACTCCCAAAAACTGTTCGTCCAGAAAAACTCCAATTCACCCCAGAAAATCCCGTCCAAAACCTAGCTTACAACCACCGCTTTTGATCGAGTACGGACCCACTAATGGGTGTTGCTCCACTTTACTTTTAAGTCTGGCCCATATAGAAGCATAAATTCTCAAGTGTAGTCCAATAAGATTTGAGAAATGAAATCAAGTAAGCATCTTTTCTCCTGGACTTGTAAACAACTCCACTAACTAATCAACAAACCAACAGCAACCAACTCTCCCCTGGTCACGTCCAATCACTTCTTTTCAATTCAGTCTATGCCACGTCTACTAAGCCAACTGGACCCACCTTACTCCATATCCCATATCCACTCTAAGTCGGACAACTCTATTTAACTTGTTTATTTGTAACTTCAGGTTTTAACTAAATAATTTATAATAATATAAAAATATTATAATTAATACAATTACATGTACTAGTAAATATAAATTAGGTAAATATAAATTAGGCGATAAAAATATATAAATTAAGTGTTTATCACAACAATAACCAAAACTTGCTCCTAGCATGCTAAATGGATTCTCACATTAAGGTGTTGTTACAAAATTCGGATTTCAATATAAATCCAAGTTTCATATACCACCATATCAAAGACTAATTGGATCGCAGACCAAGAATCGACCAAACAATTGGACCCCAAAACAAAATTCAGAATGTTAAATTTCTTTTCAAGTTTTCGAGGTATGACGCAATCCATGATTCCACTATGTACAAATGTTCGATAACCAATGCTAAACAAGTTTCTAGTAATCGTACATGGTATTCCACTATGCCATATTAAGTTTATGGTAAAAAAAATAAAGTAAGCAAAATGGTGAAAAAGTAATACCATGAACAATGCCTTCATCTGGGTCATGGTAATTTGTGTTTTAGGATTCCATGAGCTCCAAAAGAAATTGCAGGAAGGCCTTGCTTTCTTTGTGTTTTTCCTGGGTACTTTCCAATTTTATATGCTGATCGATTATTGAAGTAAAGATTAGGTCCATCCATGCTAATAGTGCCTTTGCTTTTTTGTCAATACCTTATTTGTCGAACCATTCAAGAAACGGAAAAATCTGAAACATTAGGCTCGGCACTCAACTCAACAATCTCATGAAATAGTTGCCTGAATTCTGCAGTAACACTTGTCTTCTCGTCCCCTATCAGTGTTCCACCCCATAAAATACTCATTATCATATTAAGGTTTGTCGTAAACGCTGCTCCATAGACGTCAACCGTTATTTCAACTTTACTGTACAAGTCTTTCACCATCTCTCGAACCTCATTTCTACGAAGAATGTAACAAGAATCGAGATTGGTGTTGCTCATCAGTTCATGGGCACATATCTTACGAAGTGTTCGCCATGCACTGTCACTATCACTCCACACCATGTCAATACCCTCATATGATAAAACCATCCCCATGAACGGTCTGTCATGATCAGCAAACTTAGCATCTTGATCTCTAAGGCCTTCCTTTGCCAGAGCTGAAGAATTCAGTACAACACAACACTTCATACCCTATTGAAGTTTGCAAATTAGACCATAAAATTTAGCTAATTTTGTAAATAAAAATGGAGATCAGGTTCTAGAGATAAAAGGTTTCTAATCAAGGGAAGCCCTCGAGGTCCCAACAACAACTTTCCGACATTCCTCCTCTTGTTAATTGTAAACCCAATGATTACCAGCAAGGTAACCTCCACAGAGATGACGACTCAACTGAACGTTTATGGTGCAAGAAAAAATGGTAATCAAGTCTAACATTGAGGAATTAAAATAAAACAATCAATATTATCCATAAGTTTATAAATTTTATTAACCCATTTATTTTCTCCTCTCTAATATAAAAATTACTACAATCATACCTAGTTTCCATTATCAACCCCTAATTCAAGAGATTACAAAAATAGGAAAATAAAACACGAATTCAAAAGGACTCACAATACCCATTACATCAATTTTCATGAATCAAAGATTAGACACAAGTTGAGAAAAAATCCCCAATTTTTGTTGAAAACCCTAATTTGAAATTCACAAAACCCAACTGTTAATCATGATTTCATGTTGATTATATCTGCTCATTTCCTAGTTCCAAATAACTACATTATCATTTGCAGGTTTATTCAACAAATCTTTTATTCAGTAAAGCAGGTCTAATTCAATTCAAAAGTGGAATTGAAAATAAAAATTTACCTCATCAGCACAAGAATCCATTGATATACAACAACAACCCTTGATGCTTCTCAACTCAGTTCCTTCAATTTATCATACTAAAATCCTAGGTTCTTAGAATCACAAAAAAAAAAAAACAGTTGGGAAAACTTGCACAGACGAAGAGACATTTTTTTGAGATAATTCAAATAAGGTTGAAAGGATAAACTAGGAAAACAAAGATAGATTTTGACAGGTGTTACATAGTGCTGTCGCCACCACGTCAGTAAATTCCCATGTGGGAAGCTACTTAACGGAATCTTGGATGTTTAGTTAACAGTGAGGCTATATATGTAATTTTTTAAAAAAACGGGGTCATCATTGTAAATCGGACCATAAAGAGGGGTTATATAAACATAATCCCCTATAGAAAACCTATATACCACGATAAAATCATTTATGGAACAAGATAACATACCGTATTAAGATTACAAAGCCGTGCAAAAATATGAAATGGTATGTATTGTTGTAGAACCTAGTTTTACAGTTTTGTACATTAACAGACCATATAGAAACCGTCAATATTGATGATATATAGCTTTACTCAATAGAGTAATCCGAATGTATTAAGAGACTGTCGTAGCTTATAGAAATTTCCAACTTTTATAAAAAAACGACAAAATTAATCAACCTGTAAATCTAAATCCTTTTCATATTAACCTTTGATGAAAGGACTAGATGATAAAATCTAAGTCGACACCACCAACAAATTAGAACAGATGAATCTGTGAACAAAAAAGAAAACATTCGTTCCAACTTTTCAAGCTGCCGCAAGGGAATGTCTTGTTACCCTTTGACAAGATAGATTAACAATAAATACAGTGGCGGAACCAAGGTGGGCTAGACCTGGCTCTCGCCCCCCTAAAATCCCAAAATCTCTAATTAGCCTTTAAAATTGTTAATATTTTATGTATAATCCTTTATATTTTAGAATTTAGTCTTCTTATTTTTTTAAATTTTTAGAGTTTAGTCCACCTAATTCATCAAAAGTTTTTTTTAGCCCCCCCCCAAACCTTAATGGCTATTTTTTTAGGCCCCAAACCTTAATGGCTGGCTGCGCCACTGAATAAATGACAGGTACCCCATTCTCACTTTAAATGACAATTTTAAATAATTTTTCTGTCTGATTTTTATCTTGTAAACTTTTGAGATTGTATGGTCTTAGAGCACCCACAGTGGTGCGACCAAACCAAAAGATTAAAGACTAAAAAAATTGGGTTTACTCCGCCTGAAACGCAATGGGCAGCGAGTAAAATGTGATCGGGCGTAAGTCTAACCTAACGCCTGGCGTTGGGCGCATATACAAGTATCCGTCTGTTGAAATTATATGTTACGGGCGTACGCCTGTGAAAACACTTGGTTGGGACGGACACTGGATGAACGCTCGGTGGGAGACGCAACCCAGAAGAACGTCTGATGATCACGCTTAGCGGCACGCCCAAGCGACATGCGTGTGTTTAGACGAACACATGATGGGGCGTTAACCTAGCAACACGCCCGGTCACTATTTTACTCGTGCAGCTGGTACGTGTTATAGAAGAACACGAGCGCTCTTCTAGGCTTACACTTGTCTCATCAGGCGTATCTCTAGCCATATGCGTCTCATCAGGCGTTTTTCTGGGTGAACGCCTGATAGGGCGGAGCCTTTTATGTTCGTTCTCCTCTCTTCTCCTCTTCATCTCTTCTAGACTCTTCAGAACACTTCCAACAGACGCATACCCCTCAAGCGCCTACCACACCACTTCAAGCTCAATCGAATTCTCCCTCCTCTTCTTAAACTCTTTTCAAAATTGAAAAAGCTAGCAAAACCGTGGAAGATTTGATACAAAGTAATCTAAGTTAGGTTTATCTCAAGACAATGTATTAAACTCAAACTTTTATATGAATTTTAATGGATTGGTTTAGATTATGATTTATTGTAATGTTTTGTTAATTAAATTTGTATATATATGTTTAAAGATTAAACATATGATTATGAAATAGACATATTAGGTTTTACAAATTGTAATTTTGCAATTGGGTATAATTCTAGGGTTTTGGAAGTTGTAAATTGGGTATAAAAAATTGATGAGAATTAATTGATTTAAATTTAGAATTGATTTAGTTGTTGGTTAATTTGAGTTGGGTTGTGGTTAATTTTAAGTTCTTGATTAATTGATTTGATATAATTGGTTATAAAATTTTGGAATTATGAATGTTTATGTTCATTTATAGTGAATGTTTATGGAATTATAGAATTAGGGAATTATGATGAATTTTTGTAGAGTTGATAATATGATTAGTAATGGACTATTTTATGAATCATGAATTTTGTATTTTGGATGATTTATGAATTTTTGTACATTTGATTATCTAATTAGAGGATTACTTTTTTAATGATGAAATTTATATTTTTGTGGATTTATGGATTATTATAGAGTTTTATATTTGTGCATTGCGAGGATTACTCTTGATTTTGAAACTTGTATGTACTGTTTGCACAGATGTTGAGCAATGTCACGACGAGATTCGTTGGTCGAAAAAAGAGGAACAAGAAAGCTAAAACTGTTGAGGATCCAGAAGTAGACCCTACTACTGAAGATATGATCGATGTTCCCGGGTTAGCAAACTATAGTGTTGTGGAAGATGCTCAGAGTCACGCTTCGACAAATATTATATATTTAACCGATTCAAAATTCAAGTATTTACATCATGGTTCCCTCAAATCGGTCATTCAGACCTATGCAGGTATTAAAAAACATAGCTCCAGGGTTGAATAGATTATTGAAAAGGCAGGATGAGACCGTTTATTGACCATGGATGTAGTATATTCGTCACATGCATTGATTGACTATATTGTTGAGCGTTTTTGGGATACTACGAACACTTTTCACTTCTCCTTTGGTGAGATGGGGTTCATGCCGCTTGATTGGGTCATGTTGACAGAATTAAGTATTGGTGTTGGTAGTGTTATTCCGTATGACCCGGCGAAGTACCACTTTGAATATGTCCGGGCGCATATTTTTCCAGAAATTAAAGATAGTAAAGTTTGTAAAAGAGAACAGATTCCCGCGCAGTGGGTTTCAAATGCAATTACAGTTGCATTTTTGAGCACATATTTTGATCCAGAAACGTTGGTTGCGGCTAACGATGATAGCATACTTGCTGAGAGAGTGGTCAGAGCCTTTTGTATGTATGTTTTGGGATAATTTTTCTTTTCCAATGCTAAAAACTATATCGATGCTGGATGGTTAGCTGCTTTTGAGGATCTAAATGAAGTTTGCAATTATGACTGGGGTAGTGATGCTTTTGCGAAATTGTATTCCGGACTCGCCGCATCTGGCATGGGACAAAATTCACTAGCCGGACCCTTCCAAATATTGGAGGTAAATTTCTTAGTTCTATTTATATTTCCTTTAAATGTTTATTTGTTGGTAATTTATTTATTTGGTTGGTTGTCTTGACATTCTAGTTTTGGGGGTACGAATATCTGGGCATATGTCGACCAAAGAACCCAACGAGTGAGAGTGAAGCAGTGTGTCCTAGAAGTTCTCGGTGGAAGGGTACAAGAAGGAAAGGTATTAATATTGTTCGCTTTAGGACTTGTTTTAATCAGTTGACTGTAGACGACGTGACCTGACGACTTTGGGATTCCGCCATCTTAGTCTTTGACACTGATGTTGCACGGAAAACATCGGAGCTCTCAGACAAAAGGGTTATATTTTCTTGGCTAGGAACTGTGAGTTGATAATTTATTTTGATATGAATATTCTTTATTTTCTTGGATTTTAGGATAATTAATTGGTTTATTTTTTGATAGTTATTTTCTTTGCACAACATAACGTGTACCTCGAAGAAGGGTGTTGGAGGCAAAATCATTATAATTTTGGCGTTCCCAAGAACCCACCTAATCGTGTTAGCAACCTCAACAATGACGAAGCTAATGAGATGAGGGAAATCGACTTGGTCTCGGCGACTGAATTAGTGTATGTTGTTACGTATGATTTGTATATGGAGTATTAGCGTCATGTAACTAACTTGCAGAAATATGCCACCAAAGTCGACTGGGAGGTTGAAACATACGAGTATGATGGTGATTGTATTAAACACAACATCCAAGAACCTGATAAACATGTATCCATTCCGCCTCAACAACAATTGTCATACGTAAGTATACAACAAACCTTATTTTTTGAGTTTATAAAAATGCGTGAGAATGTGATTTTTTTTTCCATAACAGGTCGAAGCTTATGGTCTGGTTCAACAATATGCTGATTTTACGCAAGAGTTTCGTAAGTTTACGTTAAATGAAACGAAGGAGAGGATGGAGTTTATCATGGAAAAATATGAAGAAATACGGGGTCTACAAAATCACAACAACAATTTGGAGTTACAGCTGGCCCATTTTCGTATGCAACAACCACCCCTTGGGTTTGGCACTTTTTCTCAAACTATGCCACCACAAATGTGGAATACCATGGGTCAGGGATCATCATCAACAATGCAATTAGTTATTACACATCGAGATCATCTTTCACTAGTACAAATTTGGGGTTCCGTGACAGTTCAAAACTGCCACCAAAATACTTATGTGACAGTTTTAAAAAATTATTGCACTGTCATTAAAGGCTCTGTTACGAAAGGGTCTATAAGAAACTGTCACGGAATCATAACTATTAGTATCAGTTTTTTCATAAACCTGTCATTGTTGACAATATATAATAACATTTTCTAACTAAAACTGTCATGGATAACTTAATTTCTTTTAATAAGGTGACAATTTCTCCATAAAAACTGTCATGGATAACTTGATTTCTTTTACTAAGGTGACAGTTTCTCCATAAAAACGGTCATGGATAACTTAATTTCTTTTACTAAGGTGACAATTTCTCCATAAAAACTATCATTAAAAACTTAACTTCTTAGACTAAGATGAGAGTTTCTTCATAAAACTGTCATCAATTACTCAATTTCTTATACTAAAGTAGCAGTTTTTTAAATAAAACTATCATAGAAGAGTCAACTTTGTAGAAGGATAATTCGTAGCAAACTAGTTACTGATACTGCTCAATAAAATTATAGAAAGAAAATTTTGTTTTTAATAAAATTATCATTAGATTACTCAATAAACTGTTTAACAGATAGCTAGTACGGAACTAGTAAGTTCAAATAAAATAAGTTAACTAGAAGTGAATGTACTACATAATTCAAAAGACTTGATATGAAAGTAGTCTTAGTACTAACTAAAAGAAATTAACAGTGAATTTGGAAACCACATCCATTTTCCGAAGTATTGATCGAAATATACTCCTACCAATTCATGTCCCCAATCTAATCATGCCAATTCATGCCACCAATAATGACAACATGTGGTTTACGAATTCTCTTTGTACTTCCATGATCTGTCCTTCATTGTGCTCGGACTTCCCCTGTAAAAAGAATACAAAGTAAGCAATGTTTGAGTAACTAACCAAAAATGAAAATTGCATTTTCATAAAATAAATACAATTATATGGACTTGATATTATATTGGTTGAACAACTAATTTAAAGAATTCGCACGTACCCGTTACATGAAAAGGGGTATATGAGATTGATGTCCTTCAATACTTGAAATTGGATCCAGTTTAGCGCCAAGGGCTATCTCAGTGCTAGTTTGCACAAAACCTTGGGCACCATAGGTCAAAGCAACCTGTTTTATCTGAATTATCATTCTGCATAATACATTAGAATTAACATTGCATAGAAGAAATCAAACATACAAAATTGGCATTTATAGGAAAGAGGACAAGAAGAAATACTTACAGTCCAATATACAAAGAAACATGTTGTTGTATCGCCGTAAACTCTAGGATATACCAGAAATAGTTTATCAAACAAGATACACATAGAAAAATCAAGCATACATAAATAGAAAGATAGGGTGAGAAATGTATATACTTGCAATCCATCCAGCTTATGCAGTTTCCGCAAAGTGATCACCATTTAAAACCCATATTTGGCCTGAAATGTATTCATCGTCTAAGTTTTCAACTTGTGGATTCCAAACATTTACATCTCCTCGAGCTCCAATGTAATGATAACCAAGAGTGAGTAGAACTCCTAACTGCAGTAAATTTCAAGTAGCTTTTACACATTTAATCAACCCAAAATTTCAATTCTAATTGCACTTAGACTAGATACAAAACAATATACAACATGAATGTTTGATCGAAAGAATAGGAGGTTTACCGAACAATTCGAAAATAAACTATTTGATCGAAATAAACTTCCCGGTGATGAAAAAGTCATAATGGTGCACTTGCAGCAGAAAAAGTTACACAAAATAGGATTCAATTGACACTTAAGTTGGAAAGTTGGACAAAAGGATTTAAATTCTGAATTCTCAATATTATAAGTTCTAAATGCTAGAGAAACCCCACCTTCTCTTCCATCACTTGCTACAAGATCAAAAGAACAACCATTTCGGCTTCTTGAAGGGTCGTATCCTGCAACAAACTGATTATGGTCAGACCATCTCACTCTAATTAACTGGAAGTGAACAACACAAACTGAAATAAAAGATGTACACATTCAATGATCTTCATTTTTTTTCTTTTTTAGGCGTTTTAATGTTATGCAATGAAGGAAATAAACTGAACACATTCACATCAGTGAGAGAGATACCTTGTTGAATTCCTTCTGCAAAGGATTGTCTGCTCCCTTGGAACCTGATCCAATTGTTTTTTCATCACACTACCAAAATGTACCAGACGAGTCTGTGTAGTATCTGCAAACACAAACTTCATTTTTATAAGTTGCTTCAGCACACTGATCTGAAATGTACTAAACATCTAAAGCAAGAGAAAACTGTCAGATATTCTAATCGGCCTTGCAAAAGTATTACAAATCCAATACTCAGATATTTAGAAGACCGAAACTTACAGGCTTAAAAAAATTATCATTCTTGGGAAGCAGTTGTTGCATCATGAGGTTCAGCCTCAGTAGACTCCTTAGCCTTATCACCCTTCTAACCGTGTCATCACCAAAACACAAAAAGGTAACACTCATTAATACATCAACCCAAACGAGATAATGTATTTCAGGAATGAGATTTTACATTCACTACATATAGGGTGTATATCATTCAAAACTAAATAATGTTTTCAGGGAATAAGATTATACATCCACAGTAGAGAATTTTTACAACATGCCTTTCTTCTTCTTTCCACCTTCCTTTTTTCGAGCCCAAAGCTAAGCAAGCCTTGATTTCAGGTTTTTCGTCTAACGTCTTTGTTGGCTGTACTTTTTGAAGAACGTGGATGTGATTCTATCAGAACCATAGGGCATTAACAAAATTGTAAACTTGATATTTGCAACAAAATCCCCTTCATATAACCAGTAGTATTGAGTCTCAAGATAGGGTTCACTATTGAACGTGAACAAAAAAGTGATTCTCACGATTGTGAACTAATTTCAACTCTACACTTAAATAGATCATTACTATGCTTCTCATGTAGTTCAGGGTATGGCTGCAAAATTTTATGATTCACACATCCAATGCCCTACAAGAAGGATAAAACAAAAAGAAAACTACATCAATGTTGGGTAAAGAGAATAAATAAACATCTAAAAGTAAATTATTCCGAACTAAGTTGTCAGAAAGTGGAATAAGAAAGCCAAACCTATCAGAAAATGGCACGATGAGAACCTAGATGCTTTCATCTTCAACTGATAACTCTCTCCCACTGCTTTTTGTATACAGTAGTACAGTAGTTTGCCTCTCATCTAACATCCTAGGATGCAGTGTTTTGACAATCGCAGATTGTATTAGAATTAGCAGATTGAACTTGGAAGAATGAATAAAGTTTAAATCATCATGTGTCCTTACCTTTCCTTATCCTGTGCTGGCAACTATATCAATCGCATAAACTTCATTCTCCCGAAATTCTGCATCATCGACTCTAGTTTCAGGACCTAGAACACTGAGTACAACCTTGTTTCCATCTATCACTACTGCTTGAGCTGATGACTGAGCACACCTTCAACAATTTTGCAGCCATAGGCAGCAGCAATCTTCTGAATAGCTTCAGTTACTTCTTTATTCTGCCACAACAATTAAAAGGGGTGAGCTATTAACTCAGTAGGGGTTAGGACGATTAATATCGATTCTGCGGAAATGATAAGCTTATTTAGACAAGAGCATCAGTTTAAAATAATTAATACAAACATACACAGAAGAACCTTTTTAGAATTATAAACAAATTACAATTTATATTAATTCATTTTATAAACTAAATGGCCCAAGCCATTGTTTTGTTGACCAGTGGTCAACTTGTCAGGATGGTCGGACACCAGCCAATACTGTCCAGTGACAGTATTCCGGGTAGCCGTCCGTAGAGGGGAGCCAATTAAGGCCTGACAAATCCTAATAAAATATTTTCAACATCATTTCAAATCATAGAAATAAGATCTGTAATTGAATATACTCTACTATTTAGATGGACGTAACCATCGTTAAAGTATAAAGAAACATTGTTGCGCGTGAGACTAGTTTACGAAACAGAAGACAAAACCAATCAATCCATATAAATCAGTAGTAAGATGTCAAAGATGGTTAATGACTTAAAGATAGTAAGATCAGTATACAACAATGTCAATAAAAATAAGTAAACTAAGTTACAGACAAAGATACATTCAATGGATAAAGTCAGTTGATAGAAATTTGATAAAACATGGGAAAATGTCACATTTTACACAAATCTGGATATTCAAAGAAAACACCGAGCCACAGAGTCGATAATTTAAACAAGAAAAACATGGCATAAGATTGACAATCAAAATAGACACCATCCAAATGATAACCCATACAAGGAAACGCCAGTTAAGAAAAAGGTATTCACAAAGAAAATGGGAAGTACCCACTAAATATTTTTGGCACCAATTTAAAATAAATATCGACAAGCAGAGCTTTAGTTTTCAAACCAAAATAGGTATAGAGGTACTGAAACAAATAGGACAAATGGTGAATCCAATGGAAATAAGATTAACAACCAGGTTAAGCATAACAAGATTTGTTTAAGTTGGTTAAACAAAACAGTAAGAATAGATAGATTTCATAGCATGAAAACGAAAAGCATCTAACTGTTTTTCTCTTTGGATTTTGAAAATAATTAACGCTAGTACCTAAATGAAAATGGTTTTCATAAAAGTCTCATAAAACAGGACCAAACCTTAGCATTTTAGAAATTAGAGAAGGCCTCCTTTTATGTAAAACTTATTAGGAAAAATAAGGAATTTGAACACTCAAAGAATAAAAGATGTAAAGCATAAAACAGGAGCAAAACATTTCTGATTTCAGTTTGGACAGTCGGTGTTTAGAAATTTGTATAGGTTTCATTACATAATGAAAATGAGTGATTCTTGGCTCATTTGAAACTAGAAAGGATAAGATAACATATAAAAATTATAAGAAAATACAGTAAGGCTTATAACTATGTTCAAAAAATTCATCAAAAACAGGACAGGAATCCCGTTTCCAGAAAATGCAGTTTCGGCAGTTTGAAATCAAAAATTCATATAAAAATCATTTCACAATGGAATTCAGAGATTTTGGTCTTGATTTAAAGCTAAAAGACTCATCTTTAACATAAAAATGATAAGCAAAGGTAATGAGGTGCATAGGTGTGTCCAAAATGTCTCGACAAAACAGGACAGAAATCACGTTCGGAAGTTTTTCAGAAATTTCAGTTTACAAACATGTTCATAAGATGGTTTCCAAGACAAATTGATTAGGGGTGTTTTCAAATGCTTATTTAATGAAAATGCAAGGAATTTAAACAAAGGACCAAGATCATTTTATATAAAGTGTAGGTTGCAGTGCAGGTTTCAAAATGTTGCTCATAGAGTCATTTCTGCAAACAAAGTCATGAGAAATTCTTAGAAATTCAATGCAAGGCTCAATTTAAGTATGAAACCCAAACTTAGAAGGTTGTCAAACATTTTTCCAAAACCCATTTAAAATCATCAATTATACACAGATTCATTTTACATAGTTAACAGAGAAATAAAAGATTTATCCAAGTTCAAAGGGAATCAATGATTAAATCATAAGAAAAGTTTAGGGATGAAATTTGACAAATTCAAACTGTGAAAGTGAAACACAACTAAAATTAATGCATTTCAAATTGGGTTCAACATTTAACACAGTTTAAGAGAAATCAAAGCATACACAGTTCAAAAACATGGTTAACACAGAGAGTGGGATTTTAAAACAACAAGGCTCATAATTGTATATAGTTTCAAAAACAGAACAATGAAAAGAAAACCCTTTCAATTTATCACTTTTGGTTTGCATGAATAGCATAGGTTAGGAAGATATCAAGCAACATCAGAACATCAATGAAGAATTGAGATGGAAACATACATTCATATCAAATTAGGGCTGGAAGGGTTAGTACAGAAAATTTAAAATCAAGAGAAGAAAATCCCCTACCTCTGTAGAAGGCAAAATCAAATAGAAGAGATGATGGGTACACCGGAGCTCAGCATCAATTCCACAGAGTTCACAGATTCAAATAGAATGGAAAACCTAAATAGATTGTAAGAGAAATCACCCATGCAAATTAGGGCAGAGATGAATCAGAAATGGAAGTGAAGAGAATAGAAAAGAAAGCAACCCTTACCTCTTCAGATTGAGATTGAGATGGGTTGGAATCGATTCCGGTCTTGCATGCTCCAATTCTCCCTTTGTTCGCGATTGATTTTAGGAAAGAAGAAGAGAACAGATGCTTCTCTTTTGGTTCTGTGAGGACAAGAATTAGAGCTGAATAAACAAGAAAGACCACCAATTACAGGTTTATGTAATGAAGAAGATGAAGATGATGGAGATGATGAACAACAACGAGAATTCATATGAATCAGAATTAGAATAGGAATTAATTGAACATGGATGAGAAACAACACTACTTGGTAGACTTGCATATAGTGCAATCGTTGGTACATCCATCATCAATAAAAATCCAACCTTTTTTTGAACCCTTTAACCAACTCCCAATCACAGATCGAAACCCCTAACCTTTGAGAGATTTAAAGCATATAAAACCCAGATTTAAAATACCTAAGAGTAAATGAAAATCCCCTTTTCTTTTACCCTAACCTAACAACAGAGTTGTTTTGTGTTGATTGAAGCAAACCCAGATTTTGGTAAGAGAAAAAACCAAGAGAATACAGATGGGATTTGCCTGATTTTTTTGGGTGAAAAATTTTGAGATGCGGTTTGTCTGGTATTTTTGAGTGAGAAATCTTCGTGATAAGAGGGAGGAGACCCACTACTAAAATTAACTAAGAACTAAAACTAACAATTGAGAATGTTTTATAATAAATTATATCTATAGCAGCAGTTTTGGATCAAAACTGTCATCTATAGCTATACACTTCTATAACAGTTTTTATATAAAACTGTTGCTGTAGCTTAAGAATCGTAACAGTTTATAACTGTTATTGTACATCAATATACACTAATAGTTTTCTACAAAAACTATCATGGTATAATTATTAAGTAACAGTTAATAAACTGTCACGATTTTGTACCATTTAGTAGTGTGAGTTTTTATAAGAAACTGTCGCGTATATCTCGTAGCTTATTCTTTTGTGACAGGTATTTCTTGAACTGTCATGGTTAAGAATTTTGAACTGTCACGGAAGCCTAAATTTGTACTAGTGTCGCCTCCTTTTATGCCACCGCGCTCGGCGCTTGGAAATCAAGATACGGATGGGTAGTCTTTCATTTGCATTGTATTTTCATTCGAACAAACATTTATTATCTTTGATTTATCTTTTATCTAATTGGATTGTCATTTCAAAAGACTTTTCTTATCTTTGCTTTGTCTTTTACCTGCTTTGTGTTGTCATCTCCAAAGATATTTTTAATCTTTGCTTTGTCTTTTATATCTGCTTTGTATTGTCATTTCAAAAAGATATTTAATTTTTCCTTTGTCTTTTTTTCTGCTTGGTCTTGTCATCTCAACCGACACTTCTTATGTTTGATGCGTCTATTCACCCCACTTGCCTCAACTCACTTAATTTTTAAAATACCAAGAGTGTGTAGTCATATAAACACCCTAAGACTTATCTTAATATGCCTATAAATTGAACACTCGATTCTCCAATTATACAAACCAAAATTGCAAACATCACCAACCGATGGCATACTATGAGAATAACAATCATTATTATGCTTCTTGTTCTTCTATTCCTCCTTCTTGTTCTTTTCTTCTTCTTCTTCTTCTTCTTCTTCTTCTTCTTCTTCTTCTTCTT
>JAJJMC010025232.1:2276921-2305206 GCA_023531435.1 Papaver californicum | reverse complement strand
TTCTTCTTCTTCTTCTTCTTCTTCTTCTTCTTCTTCTTCTTCTTCTTCTTCTTCTTCTTCTTCTTTCTTCTTCTTCTTCTTCTTCTTCTTCTTGTGATGATGATAATAATAGTTTATACTCATCAGACAAAGATTTAGTTACATTGAGCCAAAATAACCAAGCAGTCACTTTAGGATTGATCGTTTCAAGTATGAACTGCCCACATACTCGTATCCAAATACTAAGAGAACGTGAGGCCGGTGCAATACTTCTCTGGAAAGATTACTTTTGCAGAAACCCTACGTTTCCACCTAATGTATTTCGTAAAATATTTAGAATGCGACGAGAATTGTTCAACCTTATTTTGGAAGATGTCGTATCAGCAAATAATTATTTTGTTCAAAAAAAGATGATGTTGGCGTTCCTGGATATGCGACCGATGCAATAGATGAGTACTTACGCATTGGAGAAACCACCGTTTTGGAAACAACTCGTAGGTTTTGTAAGACGATTGTGCATTTTTATGAGAAAGAATATTTGCGCACACCAACTGAGTGTGATGTTGAACTGTTGATTAAGAAGAACAAGGATAGGGGATTCCCAAGGATGCTGGGTAGTGTAGATTGCATGCATTGGAAATGGGATAAATGCCCGTCGGTGAAATCAAGGGATTACACTGCGTACAAAGGGAGTGAAAGTATTGTGTTGGAGGAAGTGGTGTCATATGATCTCTGGTTTTGGCAAGCATTTTTTGTATGCCCGGTTCAAACAATCATATTAATGTGATGAACCGTTCTTATATTTTTAAAAATCTTATCAACGGAAAAGCACCACCAGTGAACTTTATTGTAAACGGACATCAATATGATATGGGATATTATCTTGGTGATGGAATATACCCAGAGATTGCTACTATTGTGATGTCTATTAAACATCCAGATTCCCAGAAAAAACAAAAAATTTCAGCAATGGGTTGCCGAATAGATGTAGAGCGATGCTTTGGTGTACTGCAAAATCAATTTGCCATCGTCAAGCAACCTGCAAGAATGTGGAACCCAGACGTACTTGCATATATCATGAAAAATGTTATCATTTTACATAATATGATAGTAGAGGATGAGCGTCTACCCGGTGATTGTCCATATAAATATGATCAACGCTGCAACCATGCACCGGTAAATATTTCGAGACAACATACTGCTGAACTATCGAGAATGAGAGTTGAGCAACGCCGACGTGCAGTACACAACAAAGATACGCATATTCGTTTGCAAAATGACTTGATCGAACACTTATGCTCAGATTTTGGTGACGAATAACAATTTCTAAACTATGCAAATAGGTTTTGTAGGTATATCTCTTGTAAACCCGCCCGAGACACCACTCGGCCGCTAGGGGCACCTAGGGGTTTAAAGGCTTGCTGCACATGCTAAGTGCAGCCGCGATGCCTGCGAAAGTGAGTTTAGGTTTACTTTTTAGCTCTTGTATTATTAATATGCTTACTACGTTGTAATGAATAAATTAACGGAAGTATCATAAATAACCAATATCACTTATTCAGAACAACAATACATCAGTAGATGTTAAGATTTTCTCATTTTCGCAGGAGTCGCGGTTGCACTTAGCACGTGCAACAAGCCTTTAAACCATTAGGTGTCCCCAACGGAAGAGTTATATCTCATGAGGGTTTACAAAAATATATACCCACAGAACCTATAATCAAACCTTCAACGAGCGGTATGACGGCCTGAATGACGATCTAAACATCTTCGAAGAATAATCAACACAAAAGGGTTGTATTTTTCCATCACCCTTAGGATCTCGAAATGGGGTTAGTACCTGAAATCTGAACCTTTCCATCTTCTCCATTCCTCCAGAGATCTGGCAACAACTTCGTCATCAGTTTCATTCCTAATTCTTCTTTCATTTACCTTAGCGGTTAAAGTTGAAAATTGTAGTACTGCCTTACCTATTTCCAGAAATCGACAAAAAATGCCTGCTCTGTTCCGGTTATTGGGGTTACCGGTTTCATTACAGAAGTTAGCATGGATATGTTCTAACCATTCCATGCTCATTGAACCATTCATCCAACGTCCATGACCCCTTGCTGGATAATATTATACTATATTTCGATAAAGAGATAAATCTTCCTCAATGGTAAAATTCTCAGCATTAATACTAAAATTTTTGTAAGCTATAATTCTAAAACGGAGAGATAAAAATAATATTTGAATTAGGTTATTTGAAATGTGGAAGGTGCGGTTTCCAAATGGGAACGAAAGGGTAATATCTTTGAATTAGGTTATTCAGTGGATTCCAACGTTTCAATTATTTACTTTGTCAATCTAAAAAATTTAAACAATCTCACTTATCTACTCATGTAGGAGAAAAATAGATATGCTAATATCTTGAGTGTGTAGTCTTTTATCGTGTTGATGTTAATGCAAAAAAATGAGTGATTGGTAGTTATTTTTCATCTGAATTACTTAATTACTCGAAATTTAAAGTTTTCATTAATTCAAGGAAAATGTACATTGGAAGTTCATTAACATTTAAAATAACACTATTAATTCAAAATTAAACTGGAAATTTTAACCTCTTGATACTTATCTGATAAATAAATATATAAATCATAAAAGTAAAAACTGAACCTGCCAATCCATTAATAATCCAAATAATTAAGGTTTCAGCTAATCCGAGAATGTTTTAATCTTCACTTCTCCTTCTCTGCAAAATGTATGCCTTCCTAAGTTCGATGTACTCTTTTGTTACGACATCCAACCCGGAGACATCCATCATCATTATGAGAAACTCGTCGTCTGCTTCTTTCTTTGCGTAAAGTTTTTCTTTCCTAGCTTGTTTTGCTGCAAACCTTGCCGAAGTTTTGCTGCAAAATCGGATTCTCTCTGCGCCATCTTCATTTTTGTTTGTTCTCTATAATTGGTGTTGAAGTTTTGTTGTTCATTAATAATTATTTCCATCATTTACTGTTGGCCACTGAATTTTGCTCTCCCTGTTTTCTTCAGTCGTTTCGTCTCTTTTTTCCCCATATGACGGTTATATGTGTTAGGTATATCTCTTATTTTTTTATCGCCACTGGAATGGTCTTGGCTTGTTTCCTGTCTTTCTCGGTATTCCTCGCCACTTTCAGAATCTTCTTCATCTTGTGATGAATCGAAAACAGCCGTCGATTGTCGTGAATATTTGATATTTTATAACATAATTGCGTAGCACTCTTCATGCTTAAATATTTTACCACCATTAACTTCCTTGAAAAGCTTCCTTACTTCTTCAATCTGTTATTTTTTAAAAAATAGTTTAGTGGACGATATACAATTCAAAACAATAATGTACGGGATGAAAATTAAATGGGTACTTACCTTTGTTTCGGGGCCCCATCCAGTATGGTGTTCACGTTCCACTTCCGCCTCTTTTGCAGAGTAAAGCGCCACATCTTTACTTATTCCCTGAAATCGTTTCTGAATGGAGGTCCAAGTGCGCCCCGACATTGTAGGTATGGCTTCTTTCATACCACTTAAGATGCTAGACCATATTTTTTCTTTTGATTGATCAGAACCAACACTACAATCTTGAGATATTGATAAATGAATTCTACACATCGTTACATCTTCAAATGTAGAAAAATTTGGAGCTTGTGGTTTTGGTACCATAATTCTAACTGATTTGAAAGACAAATATATGAAAATACTGAAATTTTTCTCGTATACAAATAAAATGGGTTAGTATTTGTATGAAATACTCAATTAACCAATTCACTTATATAGTTATACCAAAAGATAGCCGTTACAACGGTAATAAATCAACAATAACAAATCTCAACGACTATCTCAACGGTTACTAGAAGAGGCGCTCGCTTAGAATCACGCCCCACACACAGGCGCTCGCTTACAATCACGCCCACAACAAGCGTTGTCTTAACCAGACGCCCAATACGAGCGTTACTCTAAGGGAACGCCTGTATACCAAGCGTGCTTCTGGCCTTACGCCCCGATGGACGTGCTCTTGGATGAACGCTTCATCAGGCGTCATTCTGGTTCATGCCTGATCAATGAAACGGATGTCTAGGTAAACGCCTGGTACGATATGCACGACTAGGTTCACGCTCCACTATAATATGGTTTGGTCCTGTTCTGGGATAAAAAATAATCCGAAATAGTAATAAAACTGGACTAAAATTCAAATTTGATCGCACCACTGTGATTTATTTTGGACGGACCAAAAATCAAATTTGAGTTTGATCCGGATTTTAATCGTCCCACCGTGGATACACTTAAACATCGTGAAGTTCAACCTTCACTTCATTTTTGAATAAGAGTTTCAACTGGGAAGAATTTTCTGAAGCACATGCAAATCTGCTATGTTAACACTCATAAAGTCGAAAGCGACACATGTTTTATGAAAATGTGCCTCAACCTCATCAAAAACTGGAATCATTGGATATGTTTTATGAAAATGTGCCTCAACCTCATCAAAAACTGGAATCTTTGGATACCTCTGACTGAAATGTGTGAGGATGACTCGGTTGCACCCCCACCAATATCAATAGCATCCTTCGTTGTACTGTGATTCTTTGCTATAGCCACTTCCCTCATATTATCTTCAAACGTTTCCTGCAATGATGAAGTAAAAATATCAACTACATCACTTTTTCATCCTAAAAGCCATAATATTTTGGGAATGTATTGTTATCCTAATTTCAACAACACTATAATAAAGTTAAAAGTGAGAACACATGCATTGAGAGAAAATCTCAAAAGTCCATAACTTTGTTGTAGGATTTTATTCTAATCCGACAAAGACCGACAGAAACATAACTGAAATTAGGAAAACCAAAAGTATGCACCCAATGGTTGTAATTGTTTAAAAACCAAGATTACATAAATTGGTTTGGTCACCACCAAACTGACCGAACCAGTTAATACTCCATTCTCATATAATGCTATTGCTAACCATTAACATAATCAAATTTTCAAAATTATTTGAATGAACTTCTTCGCACAATGTTAAAGTATCCTATGGGGGTGTAGTGAGTAATCAAAGTAGTTGTATCTGTTGAACCATCCAGCTTAAAATCTGAATCCAGTCAGAATCCTAATCCTAATACAAGTGCCAACTAATAGTATTTAGAGTTTGCTTTCCATATTCTATTAGGATTTGAATAGATTTCCTTCTCAGTTTAGTATTTTTCTAGATTTGGACTTTATTTAGATTTTCTAAACTATGTAATATGTAAGCTATATATAGAGCACTTGCTCACGTCAAAATTTATAAGAAAAATAACAAAAGGCATACAACCGTTTCTGTGAGTATATAATAGAGTCTCAAAATTGTCTTCTTAACTTGGTATCAGACGCCTTGAAAGATCCAAAACCACGCGCCAATGGCTGCAAACACAACAACGATGCTTCAAAACCTTCACATCAAACATATTATCAATATCAAACGCACAGAAAAAAATTACCTACTATGGAAAACACAATTCAAACCCTTGTTACAGGGTTATAACCTATCCAGTTATGTTGATGGAAGCTTTCAAAAACCACCAAAACAACTACCAAATCAAAGTGATGTTAATCCTGCATTTATCAAATATGAAGAACAAGACAACATTCTAATAGGTTGGCTCTTGTCATCTTTAACAGAAGCCGTCAGGACTGGTGTTGTTGGTCTCAACACATCTCAAGAAGTCTGGGAAGCACTTGAAGAACGATTTGCTCCAAACAACCAAGCTCATCAGATGCATCTAAAAAGAGAACTACACAATATGAGCAAAGGTAACTTGTTTATGCACGAGTATATTTCCAAAGAAAAAACTCTTTTTAATTCTTTAACAGCCTCTGGAGTCACAATTACAGAAGAAGATAAGAAACAATCAATCATAAATAGATTGAATCAGGCTTATGATGCAATAGTAACCTCTCTAAGT
This sequence comes from Papaver californicum, assembly GCA_023531435.1. Lineage (NCBI taxonomy): Eukaryota > Viridiplantae > Streptophyta > Magnoliopsida > Ranunculales > Papaveraceae > Papaver > Papaver californicum. The sequence goes on along the minus strand of JAJJMC010025232.1, from coordinate 2,299,279 downwards.
ACTATTGACAATCTAAGCTTGAAAACAATGCTTGCACATCTCCTGACGTATGATATGCGTCTGGAGCAACAACTTGCTGTTTTACAGGAACCCGTTGCTAATGTTGTGTCATATAGCAACCCACGAAATCATAGAAGGCCACCACAAAGACGATACTTCAATACAAATCGTCGAGCTCGGAACAATAATACTTCTGTAAGATATGAATCAACAGAAGAACTGTGTCAAATTTGTAGGAAGCCGGGACACATTGCAATCAAGTGCTGGTTCAGATACAAAGATGAACGACCAAACCAACAACCCAACAAACAAGCTTACACAAGATTACTTGGAAGAAACTTGAATGAAAACTGGGTTGCTGATACAGGTGATATTCACCACATTACTGCAGATATGAATAATCTTCGTATTCAACATGAATATGATGGCACTGAAACGGTTCATGTAGGTAATGGTAATGCTCTGCCCATCTCAAACATTGGTAAAGGTTTCTTTACTCATAATAATAGAGACTTTTACCTTAATAAAATACTCCATGTTCCTTCTATTAAAGCTAATTTATTGTCAGTATCAAAATTTTGTTCTGACAATCATGTGTGCTTTGTTTTTCATTCTAGCCACTTTCTGGTAAAGGACCTGCACACCGGGAGAACTCTTCTGCAAGGCAAGAATAGGAATGGACTCTATGTGCTAAACAATCTTCCCAACATCCAACTATCAACGCCAACTTCATATCTCACTGCATCAGTTCCCATCTGGCACCAGCGTCTAGGACATCCAATGTTGCGCACAGTAAATCGAGTCATCAAAAATTACTCTCTACCAGTAACCAATAAATCTTTTCAGTTTTGTGTGTCATGTCATGTTAGCAAAAGTTGCAAACTTCCTTTTCGTATCAGTAATACAATAATAGACGAACCATTACGTCTAGTAGTTTCTGATCTATGGGTCTCTCCTACTTTGTCTAGAAATGTCTATAAATATTATATTTTGTTGATGGATGCATACTCTCATTATACCTGGGTTTACCCATTAGTTAAAAAATCTGATGCGTTACATGTTTTCATACAGTTCAAGCTCCAGATAGAAAATCAACTAAACAGAACTATCAAAGTCTTTCAATCCGAAAATGGTGGCGAATACAAAAAGTTCACAAAATTCTTAAACAACACGGGTGTTATTCATCGTTTTTCATGTCCACACACTTCATCACAAAATAGGTTAGCCGAACGTAGGATCAGACATGTTACTGAGTCAGGGCTAGCTCTTTTATTCCATGCGTCCATGCCAACTTCCTACTGGTCTAATGCTTTTACAACTGCTTGTTATCTCATAAATAGATGTTCAGCTTCTCAATCACAGATAAAAACACCTTTAGAACATCTGTTTAACAAGACGTCCGATTTCTCATTCCTAAAGGTATTTGGATGTCTTTGTTTTCCTAGTCTCAGATCTTACAATTCTAACAAATTGCATCCAAGGTCGATTCCCTGTGTTTTTATTGGCTATAGTGTGGCACATAAAGGCTACATGTGTTTGCATCTACCCACACGAAGACTATACATATCCCGGCATGTCAAGTTTGAAGAGAGTTCATTCCCTTTCGAAGCCAAGCAGAAGGTTCAACCTGTGCACCAATCACCAGAGGTAAGTCTTTCCACAAACACCCTTACTACTCCTTCTTATAGAGAATTTTTTGTTCAGCCAACACAAAACCAGTTCCGAAGCACCACATCTCCAGAAGTTCAGCAACATGATCAAAACATTACCACAGCAGCGTCGCTTGGTGGAATTGATCCAAAAATAGCAGCAGCTGCCTCAACTAGCATCCCACGTCAAGCACCAAGCACATTAATTGTTGGACACGTACAGGAGCAGCTTCACCGAGTCATCCACAAACAGCTGCAGCTGCCTCAACTAGCACTCCACGTCAAGCATCAGGCACAATATTTGTTGGAGATGAGTCACATGTGTGCACCACAGAGTCACCAGCTGAATTTGATCAAGCACCAGCAGCTCCACTACAACAAACTCCAGCGTCACCAACGTGGCACCTGGATCACCTGTATACGTGCCAGCCTCTCCTCTAGGTCCTTTATAGCAACATCTCCAAGACCACCGTTCAGCAGCAGTTTTCAGCCATAATGAGTCAATGGACACAACACCACTAACTGTCTATGATGTCTCCACTATAGCAACAGCTCCCACGACCCCAGCCAGCATCAATTCCCACCAGCAAAGCACGTCAGCAACCGTGCCAATTTCTCCTGCCACAGTCCAATCTGGTCAGTCAAATACGTCCACAACAGCGCCAACTCCTTCCACAGTCCAGACTGATCAGTCCAATACGGCAGCAACAGTACCACTGCAGACCGAACAAAGCAACATGAACCCGGTAGATACGCAACAACTAGTACATGTACTGGTTATGAGAGGCAAATCAGGTATCTCGAAACCAATCAATAAACTATGTCTCAACGTCATAAAACATCCTCTTCAGACTCCGTATTTTATAGAACCTACATGTTATAGCCAAGAAACTCAACATCCTGCCTGGCGTCACTCAGTGGATGATGAATACAATGCTCAAATCCGTAATGGCACATGGTCTTTAGTTCGATACGAACCTGGTATGAATGTCATTGGATCGAAATGGGTCTTTCGGGTTAAACAAAATACAGATGGAACTATTGCAAAATACAAGTCCAGGTTGGTTGCTAAAGGGTTTCACCAACGAGAAGGTGTGGACTATGGCGACACCTTCAGCCCGGTTGTAAAACCATGTACTATCAGGTTAGTTCTTTCCATTGCAATTATGAACAAATAGCATATGCGACAGTTAGATGTGCAGAACGCATTTTTACATGGTGAACTTGAAGAAGAGGTGTATATGCAACAACCAGCAGGGTACGTGGATCAGAATTGCCCACAACATGTTTGTAAGCTACACAAATCCTTGTATGGGCTAAAGCAAGCACCCAGAGTATGGTTTGGTCGCCTCAGTCAATACTTGATATCACAAGGGTTCAAAGGATCAATATCTGACACTTCTTTGTTTTTCCGACAACAAGATACTCAAATTATTTATGTCCTGATCTATGTGGATGATATAATCATTACAGGTTCTGATCCCTCTCTTATCAACAAATTATTTATGTCCTGATCTAAGTGGCGTTTGCTAACCCTCTATACTCCGCCTCTGTACTGGACATAGAAACAGTCTTCTGTTTCCTTACACCCCAGGAAATAAGATTTCCACAAAAATAGATACAGTAGTCACTGGTAGAGCATCGATCATCCAGATTACCTGCCCAATCTGCATCAGAATATGCTTGAATATTAAAGCCGGAGGATGGTCGAATATGTAAACCATAGCTGACAGTATGCTTCAAATAGCGTAGAATGCGCTTTAGTAGTTCCCAATGTTCTTCATAAGGATCTTGCATGTACTGGCATGCTTTGTTTACTGCTACAGGTATGTCCGGCCTTGTGAGATGTAGATATTGCAAGGCTCCTACCACACTGCGATATACAGATGGATCATGAAATTTTGTGGAGCCTACCTTCTGTAGTTTCAACTGGGCAGCCAATGGAGTCGTAATCGGTTTAGAGTCATCCAGTTTTGTGCTCTGGAGCAAGTCTTATTGTATACTTCTGTTGACTTAGAATAATTGAATTTCCCTGACGGACAACTTCTATACCCAAGAAATAAGACAAGTACGTAAAAGAGTTGCTGCGAAAGAACTTCAGGTCAGATTCATTTCTTCAAAAGACCAAGTGACTGATATTTTCACTAAAGGACTGCCATCTCAGAGGTTCCAATTCTTAAGAAGCAAGTTGAATATTCGCTAGCTACCCTTCAACTTGAGGGGAAGTGTTGAACCATCCAGCCTAAAGTCTGAATCCAGTCAGAATCCTAATCCTAATACAAGTGCCAACTAATAGTATTTAGGGTTTGCTTTCCATATTGTATTAGGATTTGAATAGATTTCTTTCTCAGTTTAGTATTTGTCTAGATTTGGACTTTATTTAGATTTCCTAAACTATGTAATATGTAAGCTATATATAGAGCACTTGCTCACGTCAAAATTTATAAAAAAAAAATAACAAAAGGCATACAGCCGTTTCTGTGAGTATACAGTAGAGTCTCAAAATTGTCTTCTCAAATGTATCATATTGGCCAAGTCTGGTACACATATAACAAAGGATAACAACTGATATTATTAGGGATACATAATTAACTTTGCAAGTTCAAATATTTAAAGCGCTACATAGCCTACCAACGTACATAGTTACCTCATGTTAATTTTATTTTCGAATTTTCCAAAAAGAAAGAAACTTTTTAAGACTTTTGTGAAGTTGTTTTTACTGATATTGTCAATCCTAAATGTCTAATTGAAATAACACCAATTAGGTAATCCCACTTCTTCTTGTTTGAAGAGAGGTGTTGCAGTTTCATTTCCTTACTAGTTCTTCGAATTTCTAATCCCTTTGTCGATACAAAATCACAAACAAAAACAAAAAAAATTCAGTTACAATTAGTATGTTCTACATATCGAATGAAGTTCTTCCTTGCCATTTCAATGATGTTCCAAACAGTAACTTTTTTATGAGTAAGTCAAAATCCTAACTCAGCCAAACAAATTATGACGAAGAAGACAAAATAATCCCCAATCTCGAACCGATCCAAATCGATATCAAGAAGTAATATAAATTATAAACTCCATTCTTTGTTTAACCAATTATTTTAATTTTAAATTTTCAAGAACTTTTTGACAAAATGTCTTTTATTAAATATATTTGTGTGTGACCAAAGTTACGTCATGTTTATTTTTTTATATATTTTTTGTTCAATAAATAAATATATTGATCCAGGTCCAAATAAATTAGATAATTTATATCAGATCAAAAAATAAATAAAGTATTGTAAGCAAATAGATTTCCTATATGGGATATAATGTTAGACGGAAAGGGTTTACAGAATTTTTTTTTTTTCATTACAAAAATACCCACACCGATTTTATAGGTGAAACGGATATATCTTTTAACTCAACTTGAATTCCTTCCTATTTGGAAAATACATGAAATTGGTCTCACATTAGTTTGATTTTTATTTCTTATTTTTATCTTCGATACGAAAATAAAATGACCAACTTTAACCCTACATACTTTTTTTTTATTTTTAATGATATCAGGGCATTGTATTAAAAACTGCTAAGAAAGCCTTTGCTTAACGACGGTAAAGATTCATCCAATATAGAAATATACATAGGACATGTTACCTCATGTATAAGAACCGTCGCTCCGTTGGACGCATCCTTCAGGGTTTGGCAATGTCTAGTATCGCCAGAGTAAACAAGTTTCCACCCGGGTATAGTTTTACCATCAGCATTATGTCTCTCTACAGCCTTTAAAACAAGACCAAATGAATCTCCACAATGAATGACAGGAACACTGATAAGAGCTTCCCAACCTACTCAACCTAACATCTTTTTCAACTTTTGTTGAATTTCAAAATCCTCGGTTAATTCGCCAAGACTTCCTGGTCCCTTATGGTAACTCTCAATACCCTCGCACTCAACATTCATTGTTCTTCCACAATAAAGGAACTGCATATTTAGATCCTCGGCACATTGGTGTGCATCTAAGAATTTCTTCAACTGCGTTGGTGCAATAACAAATATTTTTTCCTGACTTGTACCTTTTAACAATTGGCAACGGAGAGCGAGAATACTTGCCAGACCAGTGTGATGACCTGCATGCATATGGGAAATCCAAATACATTTCAAACCTGGCAGAATATCATTCGCACCCACTACACCAAACCTTCTTCTCAATTGCCCCAGAGTTCCCTCACCACAATCTATGAGCAGACTTCCTTTAGAGAAAAGATTAATGAAGATTGAGCTAACATTCCGATGTTTTGAAGGCTGGGATGATCCTGTTCCTAGAAAAACAATTTCCATCTCTTCTCTAGTTATGTTTTTCAAACAACTAGGGAGATTAGCTTCAGACTTATTCCAAAAACTGCTAATTTCAATTGCAGCTTCTGATATCTCAGGAATTTCAAAGAGAAGATCATCAATAAACTCTGTACGGGTCAACAACTTTGGTACTGTAGAAGTATCTAACCCAAACAGTGAGCAGGGACGCAAATGGAAATGAAACGCACATTAAGCGGATATTAAGAATTTCAGTTGATATCAAGGACTATCTGGCCATCTACGAAGCCAGCCACATAAATAATTAACAACTTACTTATAACTGTATGATAGATACCTTGAGAAGATTTTCAGCTGCAACACTTTTAGTTGGACTTGGGATAGAAACCTGGAAACAACAAAAAAAATAAACGGCTAAATTTAACTACCAACTACTGACATTCTAAGGTACAACCCATCAAAAAATGATAACTTTTTTCTCAAGCAAAAAAAAAAAACGAAAAAATGAAAAAATTGAAGACCCACTTTTTCTGGGACAGCAGGAGTATATTACTAAGAGCAAAAGAATAAAAACTCAAAGAGAGGTATACATAGACGATAAAGTTCTAGACGATCACCTAATTAACGGCACCCTTGCAAGAATTCTTGGAGAGAGACAGATTTTGAGGCCTGCGAGGCTGCTTTAACGGCACTTTTGACACTGATAGATAAAGAAAGACTTCAAAGTGGTAGCAAAGTTCTCACTGAAAGAAATGCCATTATGCCTTTCATAAGGTTGTTAAGTTCCCCATCTGTGAACTTGCAAGAAAAAACTTTGCTTGCATTAGAAAGATTATTCCAATAGCTTGAGTTCAAGCAAAAGTACAGAGCTTCAGCTCAAATGCCTTGGGTTGATATGCACCTGAAGTTAATAAGTGTTCTTATGGTGAAAGTTGCAAATTCTTGCATCAGTGGTTTGTCAGTGATAGTTTCACAATGTTGACGCAACTTGCTGGACACGAAAAGAAGGTAGCTTCATTTTGTTCTGTTTAGATTTTTCTGAACTTATATGTATACTATTTTTAGTTGTTCAGCTGTTTGATTGGAGGATTTTTTATAGCATTAGCAGGATTGCTTCCCCAATGGGGTCTGACAAATTATATTCTGGTAACAAAGATGGAACTGTTCGGGTCTGGGACTGTCAAACTGGCCAGGTTGATAGAATATTTTACCTTTTTTTTTCTCGTGTTCGTACCTTCTTTTATGAAACTCAATTGCATCATCATGATGTTCAGTGTGCTGCTTTAATTAACCTTGGATTTGAAGTTGGTTATATCATCAGTGGAGGCCTCTAGGTCTTTGTTGGACACGATCTTTAATTATTATTTTTTTGGGTTTTGTGAAAATCTATCCATTCTCCAAGGTTTTGAAGATTTGTATTGAAAGGGTCAATATTTTCAATTTGATAAAACATTTAACTTCCTTAAAGCTAGGAAAATTATCAGGGCAATGCAGGAAACACTCTACAAGTTATGAGACCATACGAAACAATAGAAAACTATGCATTGGCTTTTGTTTAAAAAAATGCAACTAGCATACCCACATATAGAGAACAGTATGTAATAAAGTATCCATTTGAACCTGTTTTCATGGAAAAAGGTCATTTGGTGATACAAATAAGTTTAGTTCTGCAACATCCTGATGTGCATTAGTGTAAACATGATAACTTGATTAGACACGTACTTATGATTAGTTATGAGTTGTTGCGCTGAAGCTCAAATGCCTTCAGCAACAACGTTAAAGTTCTATGGATCTCTTTTCTGAAGGCGGCAAAAGATGCAGGTTGCAAGTTTTAGTCAATTTACTGCAATCGATGGCGAACGATATAGTACAAAAATACCACAGAAATAGTTTCTTCACTCTGTATTCTAAATGCAGTAAAGGATGATCCAGTAGATCGCAGAAGCTGAAATTTTTGAACAAGGGATTATGTTTCCTTGATGATTCTTCAGTCTTACACATTTCTCTTTCTGGTAGTTCTGCGTTCCATGTGAATCTATAAAATATGACTGGTAGTTTCTGCGTCATTGTCCTAAAATTGACGCAAAACATGAGGCTGGGAAATGAGGACCCGAGAATGTTGAATTCGCTGAATTCTTGCTTCATGTATCTATAGGGGCTTACAAGTAAGGTCACTTGAGAGTTCACTTCAACCCAAATAACTTTGCACCATCGAATGCTGTAGTTGTGTAAAAGACTGTAACTATTGTGAAGCTCACGACCGATACCTGATTGATGGAAAATCATTAGAAATTTTAGCTAAACTATGCACAAGTATTACAGAGTAGACTAATCGGTATCATCATACAAGTTGACTGCCTAAAAGAAAAAAATTCTTATAATCATGACGAAAGGGGGGTGGCATATGCAAGGATTGATCAGCATTCATGAGTACTCTGAGTGATAGGTCCGCGTAATGAACAAAAAGTGCAGATATTGAAGAATAATGCCTTGGTGAATTTGGAAGGGTCCTTCATGGATATGTAAACATCAGGGAAAACAACATGGGTCGAAAAACTGAAATCGTATAAACCAGATATGACAGGAATGCTATGCGGTTGAAGCTCATGTATGGAACGGTTAGGCCTAACATCTCCAAATGCGGCAATGTGTACAACACTGTAAAAAATGATGAGCGACAAAATAATACCCATGATATATAGGAAGGAAAGAGATCTTTCAACTAAACAGTAGGCACTGCAACAATGACTGCTGTGACTGTCAAGAATTGAGATGTGGATAAGTGAGTCCAACAAAGGGGTTTTGGGCATTTTTAATGATGTTAGTGTGTTAGTAGGACGGAGAGCCTCAAAGATTGTTAATGAGAGCAACATTGCTTTTGAAGGTTTGACTTATTAGACTGTCCGTTTCAGCAGCAAAAAGAGCATTGTAATGGTTGTTTAGTACTTAGTTAGTCGAAGAGATTTTCAAAGTTGGTTTCGTCTTAAATGAGTTCTGTAATGGAAAATGCACTATTATATCCTAGATAATAATGGAATGGTAAACTTAAAGGAAAAAAACAAAAGAAGCCAGAATAAAAAAACATAATAAAGTTAATAATTTTCAGTAATTACACCATATCGTCCGTAAACCGGTATCATAGCTCAATATTACTGATAATAATGTTCATAATCGAAAAGTATACACACCCAGAACATACGTTAATATATTGTGTGGTGCATGATGTGTCTTAGAATAGTGGTAAATAAGGTTCAAACTCTCGAACCTGTGAAGATTGATTTTAGATTTAAAAACTGATTTTAAACTAGAAAACATACGCAAAAGATGAAAATAATATTCACAAATACTGAGGTTATGGATTTCACCATTAACCACTTTTAATTTATTCCAAAAATAATAAATCTAAACAATTCTAGCTCAAATAAGTGACTCTAATTTTTGCCAAAGGTAGATTTTTAAAATATCAATTGTAAATCAAAAGCATGGCTCATCAAAAGCTTAGGTCCCAGCATAAACCATCAAATAAAATTACAAACAATTAAGAAAAATCATAATTTCAACTAAAAATAAATGCAAAAGTTATAAAAGAATTATTATAAGTTACCAATTAATCATGGAAAAATGGTTTTCTCCTTGCCTCGATGATGGGGTTTAGCTCATCTTGCTCAAAACACCCTCAAAAGATTGGTACATAGCTCAAAAAGTGTTTGAAAGATGAAAAATAATAACACAGATGGTTCGCAACGGTGTAACGGTGTTGCAAACGACTGTTCTCACTGTTACAGAAGAAAAGTATTTTCAGCTGAAGATAAACGTTGCAGATGCTAAGATATCCGTTGCAGATGGGTTGAAGAAACCATTGCAGCTGAAGATAAATGTTGCAAAGACGAAGATATCCGTTGCAGGAATAAAATCTAATCTAGAAATAAAATAAAATCCTAACTCACTTTCGCAGGAATGACGACTACATTTAGCATATGTAATAAGCCTTTAAACCCCTAGGTGTCCCTGGTGGACGAGTTTTGTCTCGTGAGGGTTTACAAGAGGTATACCCACAAAACCTTCTACTCCAAACCCTAGCTATCTGTGAACGATTGAGGGTAAACACTAAACAAGCTATTTAGTTTGCATACTAAATTCTTCGGCTATGCGAAACATTACCCTATATGAGTCCAATTGTTGTACACGAGTTTGTACTCAAGCGTACTAAAATTCATAAGAAAACAAAGCTATACTCAGATAATCGTACAATAGACCACGATACTCGAAATCTAACAAACCACAATCACATGAATAGATTAAGAAGATGGACGATGGGATAGAAGTGTAAACATGTTGACTAAGGTGAACGGTGTTTCTCATATATGTCTGAAGGTCAGTGCCAGGATGAATCCTAATGGATTGAGATACGCTCCCACTGGTCTTAATCCTTATACTAATATCGACTCAACTGGTATATACAAGGGCCCCAATGGTCGATTTATTGAATATATACAATTAATCTTTCTTTTTTCCGACAACATGATTAGATCTTTTGAATTTAAGCGCATGCTCCTTGTCAGCAGATTACATGATATTTCTTGTGGATCTTGTGTTCCACGCTTGCTTGGGCGACGGAGACATGGAGAACACATACATATTGCTATCCAAGTGTCAATTTTCTTATTTAATTGTTGGTCTGAACAAAAATAAAATACAAAATGGTGCTTGATCTCAATTACTCTTACATCATCCTAGAGGAGATAACAATTCGATATTCGTGACCTGCTAAATCACTTGGAGAAACATAAAAAATTGTAAAAATAAAAACAGAAGGTGATATGGTGACGACTCCGAGATACGGTGACGACTATCATGTTATTTTTAACATCTGATATTTGTCATTTTATGAATAAACCATTTAGCTGGGCACACCAATTCCTATAAACAAGAATTTTGTTCCCATCTACCTAGAATGGTTAGTGTCATTCTGAATTGTTCATAAGTTTCTTAATTCTGGAGTTTCATATTGTAACTAAAAGTTTCTCCTATACCCCTAAACTTAAATCTAACATTGTCCTCAATGTTCTAAATGATTAAAAACATGAACAATGAGAAACTGTTACCACTTGAAGAAAAGGAGTTAAGGAAGGATATTACGTGTCGCATGAGCATGAACTACCTCCCAAGAAGTGCTAAGTTGTTAAAGTCTTCATCTAGACTTTGGAAAGAACCAGTCACCTCATAGAATCATATAACAATAGTCGGAACAACTGTGGGTCACTCATGCTATCCAAAATTAGAAGGAAACAAAAAGTGAACAAACAGAGTACAACCTTATCCCTATCTAGTGTCTTGTTTAAGAAAACTACATCTAGTTGAGGTTCAGGTTTGGGCTCTATGAAAGGGTCTAGATAAATCTCTTTAGGCTGAATTTCCTCATATGCAAGATCCGTAGGATCAAGTTTTAGAGTCTGGAAAAAATCAACTAATAAATTTAAGGCACATAATAATAACCTGAATAATTGTGGATCCTCAAAATCAATCATATTTGACCAATACAGTTGACTACAATGAAGGTTGTAGACATTCTTGAGCAAATGTGTCGATTCTAATTCCCTAAAGTAATTAGGCTTAGTCTCAAAACTTAATAACAGACACATTTGAAATTTATACGTTCCCACATATGGAAGAAAATGTTTTGGTGGGAAAACAAAGTCAATCTTGGTATTATTGCCTAGGTGGACCACATCGACCAGAGGATGGGTTTCTAACAACTGAACTTCTTTTTGGACATCACCAGGCTCAGGAAATCTAGTTTGAAGATGATCTTGTAAAATGGTATAGGTGCATATGTCAAGTCCCAAGTTAGGGACCTTTCTAAGAGTCAAAGGTAAAGCACATGGAAAATGATAGTCACCCCCAAACTTAGAGTTTTCGGTGTCTTTAGATAGACTAGTCACAATTTTCCTAATTTCTAGATCATCAGATTCTTGAAAATGGTCAATTGCTTCTTCTAGGTTATAATCAGGTGGTGCATCCTCACTCATATTTAAATTATCTACGGGTCTATCTTCTGTATCTACGACTATTGTTTCTAAATCGTTGGACTCTAAAACAGTACTCTCAGGATAAACCCGTTCCTCCAAACCATTATTAGCTTCAAAACAAGACAATACTACATCGTCTAAAACAGTGGTATCTCTAGTCAAATCCTCTTCCTTTTGAATAGGTGAATAATCATTAAAATTATTTGGATTTGAACCAGAAATAACACTATCACCATGAAACACAATTGGAGTGACAATTTCCTGATCACTCTGCCTGTATATTTCAAGTTCTTTGTCAACACTATCCTAATCATTATAATAAAATGAAGATGTCTGAACCTTGTCTAAATAAGTAGTGTTACCAATTCTATCCTTGTCCTCTTGACTAGGTGAATAATTATCAAGGGTAGCACTATATTGGCAATTAAGATCATTTTGAGCAATATTATTCTTTGCAAGACTTTCATTCACACTTAATATAAACCTATTTGTATTCTCAGTTAACTGCTTGAGGGATTCTTCTATAGAAAGAGTTGGACTACTATTTGTTTCATTTACACTTAATACAAACCTATTTGTATTCTCAGTCAACTTCTTGAGGGAATTCTCTAGAGAAACAAATGGATCATAAGGAGTACTAGATCGCAACTGCTCGTGTGATTCTTTTAGAGAAAAATATTTGGGTCATCATAGGGAGTACTAGATCACATTTGCTTTAGAGCATCCCTCCAAGACAAATAACTCGAATTTTGAAAGATATTGACAAGTTTATACTAAGATTTACATGAGAAAAAAATTGCACAATTATTTTATAATGTATGTACGGGATCATTCTGTACTTTTTTTTTTTTTTGCTTTTTCTTTGTTTCACTACATGACTCACATTAATGTAGGGTGTCTCTTGCAGCGAAGAACTCAAGAAAGGCCTCACATTGGCAGTTAGAAAACATGTTTGATTTCTAAAGAAAGATATATCAGTGTATTTTCTTGATTAGATCTTCTTTGACGGGAAATACTTTGTATGCTTTGAACTATTTAGAGTTGGAAATCCATTTTATATTAGTATCATGTTTTATTTATTATCTTTAATGTCAGATATCGATACAACTATATAATAAGTGTGATTTTTCCTTTAATTACAAGAAGTTGGAGCATGTAAGAGCAGTTGAGTTGGACGCTTAATTTTTAATGCAAATATATGATTTCTGAAGAAATATATATCAATGCTTTCCTTGATTACATCTTCTTTCGCGGGAAGCATTTCATATGCTTTGCACTAGGTAATCAATTTTATATTAATATTATTTTTTTAATCTCTAATATTAATATTGATACCTATATAGTGAGTATGATTTTCATTTAACTACAAGAAGTTGGAGCCTGGATGAGCAGTTGAGTTGGCCGCTTGATTCTTGACGCAAGTATATGATTTCTGAAGAAAGATATATCATTGCATTTTCTTGATTACATCACTTCGACGGGAAGCACTTCATATGCTTTGCACTATTTATAGTCGGCAATCTATTTTATATTAATATTATCCTTTTTTTTAGTGTCTCATAATTTTATATATGATACAACTATATAGCGAGCGTGATTTTTCATTTAACTACCAATAGTACTGATTTTAGCAATGTCATGAACTACTTACGGATTTCAAAAATTGGTATAATTTTTTAAAAGTATTTTCTTTAAAGTGATTTCTTATTCTTTAATACTTGAAACAACATATAATCGGTGAATTTAGTTCCAACTGCTAATCTACAAATAATAATTGATATTTTTATTGTACACTGGATTTGTTAATTGGGACCCCTTTTAAGACGGGTATGGGGTGAAGCCCCGCCTCACCAAATCGGGGCCAATTTTCATTGTACCTGGTGCGTAGCACGGGTTAAATACTAGTTTTAGTAAGAGGAGATTGAGGTTAAAAAACAGCCGCAAAGGAAAAAGATGGGAGGTATTTGATAAGTACGAAGTTTGTGAATTACTCCTTGGGTTTGAAATGATGAAAGCAAAAATTATGAGTAAAAGGGGCTGAATAAAAACCTGGCTTAATTGGGGGTTTGTGGAATTAACAGGGGCTGGAGAAAAGAATAAATTAGGGTCCTCCAATAGTAATATCCCTACCCCTTAGCTATATATTTTTATAAATAGCTAAAAATGCCCCCATTTGATTAGTCCTAATACATGATTAGCTTAGATAATTAATTAGATTAGATTAATTATATATATTATGGTTAGGATTAAAATTAGATTATTTTTTTCCATTTTGTTATTAAGCGAGGAAGTATAAGGGCGTTCACTTCTTCAGGGGTCGTCATGGTCGTAACAACAGACCCTGCCGACCCTCACCTATTACATTACCAATCTATGAAAAATCGTCAAGGTCATATTTTCTGTCTGATGACCCTAACCTGGTTTGAACCATCACTATCAGTTATTTATACCAGGACGACTCTCGAATCATAATTCCCTGTATGAAATAACTTCTAGGGTCACATCGGTGCATACCAAATACCTTGATGACTCTTGCTGGGTTCGGCAGTGTCAATTCGAATATACCATGACGACACAAGTTGTAAACTTTGTTGATTTAGGATTTTGTAATTTCAAAGTCATTAGAAGGAAAAAAAAATGCATACATAGATTATAAATAAAACCATACATAGGATAGAAACATAGGATTAAATTGATTCTACATCATTGAAATACATCAACTTTTCAACAAACACTACATAGCAATTATCATGCCGGAATCTTTTACCGCATTCCGTCTTATGTTGTTCATATGCATGGTGTTTCTGAAAAAGGATAACAATAAGTTAGTATTATAATCAAATAGGATTTGACTAACATCTAATTGATATTCACTTACTTTTTGAGAGGGTGGGAGTTGAAGATAATGCGCGATCATGTTCACCAAAGTCGTTCTAAAATAACAACATCGATTGTAGATCAATTTTCGAATCTTTATTTGACGTCTGTCATCGATCTTGATTTTTGGTTGCCATCTAAAGCAACAAAAACCCTGAAAATACGATCCCAAAAAGTTACCAAGCTCCTACTTATGTTGATCTTGAGTTCTTTGTCATGTTTCGTGACTACAACTCACGCTCTAACTGCCGCAACATCTTCTCGGGGAGTGAATTAAGCAACCATGATGAAGAAATTAGAAAAAAACTAGAAAGGATTTGAAAGATGAGAAATAATAAGTGTTTGAGAGACATTGTATGTTGAGAAGAAGGTTTCTTTTATAGAAATCAAAGACCCAACGACCATTTTTTTTAAAAACTAGCCAACTAGTTGTTATGTGTAGGTTCATAGGTGATAGATTATCTAGAGCCGTCAGGGTCGTAACCTATGGACCATGACAACCTATTTTAGCAATTTTTTATTTTTCCATGGATGTTTTGAGTACTAGGGTCGCATCTGTTCGTAAATCAAACTATGACGACTCTTACGTTTATTTTTGGAGAGAACTTGAGTCGTCATGGTCAATATCTTAATACCATGATGACTCAAGCATAACGACTAGTTTTTTTCCCCAAAAAACTAGTCGTTGGGGCTTTTTGTATATAAGGATGCTAACCCCATGCTCAGTTGAAAACTTTAACATTATTATCAAATTAGAACTCTCTTGCAATGGCAAGTTCATCATCAACCATAAATTCACTTGAAGAGATACTCAGAAGATGCAAACGACCAACTCCTCCATCATCAACTACTCAAATTAGTGCTATAGAAGAAAATAAACGCAAAAGAAGCAAAAAAACTACATCATCTTCAATTACAAAATTAATTAGAGCTATGGAAGAAGAGATACGCAAGATAAACAAACCAATGACTGATGTAATTTTTAAATAGTGGTAAAAAGGGTTCGATACTCAGACTTGTAAATATTCGATTTTTAAACTTAATTTTTAATAACTAAAAATAAAACAGATTAAAGTAAAATTGATTTCAAATTTGTGGGAAGAACTAGGACTCAGGATTCCACCATTAGCCAATTTTTCAAGTGATAAAATCTTGCAACTCGTATATTCAGTTTATCCAAAATATTGCCAGTATTAGGTTTTCAAAATAATAGTTATAAATCGAAAGCATGAGACATCAAAAGCTTTAAAACTCAGCATGACCCATCAAAAGAAAACACAACTAATTGATAAAAACCATTTTTTCCAATTTTAATTCAAAGCAAATAATAGTAAAAGAATTGCAAATAATAAATAAAATAAGAATTACCACTTTATTATTGGAAAAATAGCTTCCTCCGTCGCCCCAGTGATGGTGATTAGCTCATCATGTTGGAAACACTATAAAAATAGTTTTTCATAGCTCAAAAAATGTTTACAATGATGAAATAAAGGTAACACAGAAGAACTGATACACTTATAAGCGTTACGGAGAATGTTCTCTACGTTGCTTAAGATGACATAAATAAAGTACGAACCCTGGACGATGTACAAATATGAAGGAACCTTTCTTAACCGATACAGTTTTCTAGAGACTTATGTTCTTCGTGTTCTTCCACCAGCAGATTATTTTCTTTTTTCCTGGATTTTTTTCCGGCTTCTCTGCTTGCTTGTTTCTTGATATTCTTTGCTATTTATAAGATTAGTTAACCCTAAGAACCTTTCTTAACCGGTTAGAACTTAAAGAAGAGTCCAAATCAAACTCCAAATTGTTGATAATCCGAATCCGAGAGAGTAATCCTTTTCCGGCTGTGACATGAATTTTCCAGCGATTTTTCCGGCGTGAATCACTCAGACTTGACGTGTTTTAACCTATCTTGATGGTTTCTTCACTTGGGTAACTCAGAATTACCCAACATCCCTTAAAACACGTTTCATACCAAATCAGCAGAAGTTTCTCTCACGTAAACAAGTTCCCGCCATTTTCCTAAATTTGAATTTGAATGAAGGGTGCCCCCAATCCATCTGGTGGGTGCCTTTATCACTTTTGTTGGGTGCCTTTATTAATTTTCCCGGGTGCCTCTAACAACTTTTTGAGCCGATTTTTCTAAAAATATTTGTTTCTCAAAAATACGTACAAAGACATAAAAAACCATAAATAGTACAAAATCGAACACTATCAAAATAGATAATCGAGCACAATTTAGACACAAAAATGTGTCTATCAATGTCTGTGGAGGAAAAAGAGAAAATCAAGAAACGAGTTTACGACGAACGGTAACTAAGGGCAAGGTTAAAGTCAGCTGTGGATGAGACGGAATGGATTAGGAATTATTACACCGTCATGGATTTTCTAGAAAAATATCGGGATGAGCGTATCTTTTGGCTACAAGTAAAAACAAGACCTTACGTTCCCAAGCCGGACGCAAAGTGGAAGGGTCCACGCTTTGATTAAAGGGACGATTATATTTGCAGAATGAACCGTCATGTTATGAAGTTGTGTATCAAGTACGACGAGTTTCTCGCTAGGCACAGAGGATATAAGTTTGCGGCACATGATGCATATACCAAATGGAGAGGAGACCCGTTTATACATTTCGAAGCTACCAAAATAATTAAGGATCGCACATAAAAAAAGAATAATATGTAATGTGTTTAGAAAGACCAAGTTGTTAGCCTAGTTTAATATTTCTATCACGTTCTAATGTAGTACTAGTTATCCCATTTTGAATCTAATTATCTTATTAGTCTAAGTCTAAGTGTTTTTCAACTACTGTATCATCTTTGGTCATCAAGGTCGATACTCATATACCATTACGATATCAAAGGCTAACCTCTGAATTTTACTTTTATGAGGTCTTCAGAATAGTTGCGGTTGATAGTGTATGTCCATGATGATCCCAAATCTAAATTGAAAATAATATGACCGTTGGGGTTTTTGTCTATATATTCTAACAAATTCTCTAGGAAAAACTGCACCAAACCTTGTATTTTGGTTTTTCTACATCTTACATCTGCTTGTTTTTTCATTTCAAAGTGAGACATCAATGTCAATGGAAGAATGATAACCGGATGAAGATATGGATCTCGTTAAATCTTTCATCAAGGTGTTCCATGAACGTTCGGATGAAATTCATTCAATGTTTTGGAAGAGAGTGAAAGAGTTCTATTATGAGCGCACCGGGAATCCCAAAAACTAAAAATGGACAGAACTAGCGTTTCGATTTGGCTACATCAAAAGTTTAATTCGAGAGTTCATTAAAGTTAAAAAAATGGTGAAAGACCATCATCCCCAAGCTCCTCTTACCCAAAAAGTGAGTAACATACTAAAAATTAATACTTTGTGTACGTTTCTCATGATTTTATGTATGCAAATTAACATTTAATTCATTTTATTTCAGCTGGAACGATTTAATGGTCTATGGCGAATAAGAAATGGTGAAGAAAGTTCATTCACACAAAGTGTTATGGGATATAGTACAATCGTGCACGAAGTTTCATTGACGAAGTTTTGATGTGCAACATACATCGTCATCCATACTAAACATTATGTAATGCCAGGGTGATGTAATGTTATCATTTCAATGAAATCAATGGGTGTTTTATCTTTCCCAAATGAACAATAATGTCTTCCGAATTGCATATGGGTCGTCATGGACTATACCAAAATACATTGACGACCCTATGCACTATCAAGTTTTTTTTCTGGACGTTTGTTTCTCTAGGGTCGCATCGGTCCATCCTAAAAATACTGACGACCCAAATATGCCATTATTTGGGTGAGATGCGGCCTCATAGTCTAGACCTAAATACCATGACGACCCAGGATGATATGAAGTCAGTTTTTCCTGTGTGTTTTGGTGCACTAGGGTCGCATCGGTATAGAACAAAATCCATGACGATACATATCGACTATTATTTGGGAGTCCATGAGGCGTCATGGTCGATATCATAGACCATAACGGAAGTTGTGAAAATTGTTATCTATTAAGTTTGTCATTGTTGGGGTCATCAACCTGCTAAATTTTACCATGACGACACTAGCTCTGGGAAATAATATACCAAGTTGTGAGAGAAGGGGTCATCAACCTGCTAAATTTTACCATGACGACACTAGCTCTGGGAAATAATCTACCAAGTTGCGAGAGCAGGGGTCGTCATGGTAAAACTCTAGGAACAAAAATTTGGGGTGATGATACTACAGTCTTCATGGTCGATACACAATGACCATGACGACACCATCAATGATTTAGGCATAAACAATTCAAATTCTCCAAAAAATAAAATAACATCTTTGTAATTGGAACCAATCTTACACACCTATTATAAAATTGTCTTCAAAATAAGTTTTTTTTAACAATTAATTGAAACCAACCTTACACATCTACTACCAAATTTTCTCCAAAATAAGATTGTTTTAACAATCAATTGAAACCAACCTTACACACCTACTACCAAATTGTCTCCAAAATAAGATTGTCGAATAAAAATGAATTCAAGTTACCAATGCCCCTAAAAAACAACATGGTCTCAACCACGACCCTGACTAGATGATTTCCGGCTTTGCTTTAGAGCAGGGCCTTGACTTCCACAAGCTTGTTTAGTACCTTCGCCTATTTCATCATCGTCTTGGCCCTCTTCACCTTGGTTATCAAAACCTTCTTGGA
This sequence comes from Papaver californicum, assembly GCA_023531435.1. Taxonomy (NCBI): domain Eukaryota; kingdom Viridiplantae; phylum Streptophyta; class Magnoliopsida; order Ranunculales; family Papaveraceae; genus Papaver; species Papaver californicum. Next base: position 2,279,726 of record JAJJMC010025232.1, on the reverse strand, counting down.
TAACTTGGGTAGACGGTTTCCGAGACCTCTTACTTGCACGAGCCAGTTCAGTATACATTTTATTTGCACCGGGTAATTTTCAACGTGTGTCAAGTAGTCAATGTACTTCCTTTGTTGGTCAGGCGTCATTGGTTCTCCCTTGGACTTGAAGCAACATAGTCCCTTGATCATAATCTTCACTCGATCCCTCTATTCCCATTTAAAATTGCAATCAATGTTAACATACATATAAGAGTATATATTCAAAGAAAAAGAGAACAAGAAAGATAAAAATACTTACAACAAGCTTTAAAATGGTAGAATAAGTTCTAGCATCGGGTGCCGGAGTATAAGAAGTAGAAGCCTTGTTGCCTTTGCGCCCACAAGGATCTATCTGTATCACACAGCCATGGGAGAATTGTTGGTACCTTTCCAAGTAACCATCATTTGCCTCATAAACTTCATTCACCTGCGGATAAGTGCATAATTTATACATTTTAAGTATCATTTCCTTATTCTTATTTGCTAGATTTTGTGTGAATTACTGAGTTTTATTATTACTTTTCTAGTTTGTGTGTTTTATCAGGTTACATCTCTGAAACAAGTGAAATAGAGCTTTACAAGAGAAGAATTGCCAAAGATCCAGTGGGACTCAGTTTATTCCAGGATTATACCCTCCATCTTGTATAAAATTAAATTATGAAGCCAACGGCGAAAGAACGAGGTCATTCCGACTTCGTATGAGAAAGTTATGGGCGAAAAGAAGAATAGTAGAAGGACTCGTTGAAACCTTGTATTTAATCGTTTTATGAATATTCTTTGACTCTTTATGCCCCGTATACTTAGTACTTCGAAATTCTACTTTAGGTCGAGAACAAACAATTCTTTTTGAAATCGAGACCCTATGTGACAAACGCAATTGAACCCTAATCTACAACGGATTCCGTAACCTTAACATTTTCCTCTTATTGTTTTCAAACTTTATTAAATAATCTTAATTCATTAGTTAATTAAATTCTTTATAAAAAATCCTAAAAAATATTTTAATCCAAACTCCTCGTGGGAACGAACCGTATTTGCTCTTGTCTACATCTTTCGACACTGTGCGCTTGCGGTAAAACAAAGTCGGTTTTCCGACGCATCACCTGCTCCCAAAGAGAGATGTCTACCTTGATAGCATGCATAGCATCCCAGTGATGGGTTCCGGGTAGAGGTTCGTAAACCATATCGATGCTAGAACCGTCAGAGTTGCATTCCTCAAGGTTGAGTCAGAACTTTGGTACATAATCCTCATCACGTGGATCTTGAATATACCCAAGTTGGCGCATTACTCTCGACGGATCATACATTGAGTACACGGTTGGGTGAAACAAAGGACCATAGTAAAAAGATACTGGATGATGATAAGGATTAACTCTTTCTCCCACATAAGGATTAAAAACTACATCTTTTGGTGTCATATTGTCCAATCTTTCCCGCATAGCTAACAACTGTCTCTTATAAAAATTCTCTTGACCCCCAGTGAACTTGTATTTCGTCCCTCTTGGCTAAGCACTAGTCTATGCCTCGTTACTTTGACATCCTCTTTGTCATTAAACAACGAAGGAAAATGGTCGTAAATCCACACTTATATAATAATCAAAACAACAAAACTAGTATTCATCAAAGAAGAGATTGAAAAAAATAATAATTCATCCGACAAGCAAATAAGATTGCATCAGTAGAGCAGTATTCCCATTGATTTAAGAAGTTCTTTCCCTGGATGCTTTTGTTAGCTCCTCGTTCATGTGAGCTACGATGGCAGTCCCCCACGAGTATTTACCCATATTTTCCAAAGGATGCAAGAGCTGGAAAAATTCCGCGCTGACCCTGTTTCCTGAGCTGCCGGGAAACATCACAGACCCTAGCACGTATAAAAGATAACTGGCAGCCGCAACACGTATTTCAACCACAGAGAGGAGTCTATGATCTCTTTCTTTTTGTAGTGTCCAAGAATATCTGTCGCTCAACTACACAAGATTGAGCTCTCTCCTCCGATACTTTGGCCTTTTGACCAACTTGTCGTTCATCGCTTCTTCATCCCATCCAAAAATTCCTTAGCCAATTGATAAATTTTATCCCAAATAAGTTTTCGCTTGTAGTTGGTCATGGTGGATTTTCCTTCGACCAGGATCCCTAGAATCTTTTCTGCATCGTGAGGAGTTAAAGAAAACTCTCCAAAAGAGAATTGGAAGCAATCGAATTCAGGATAAAACTTCTCACAAAAGCAAGATACTGCGACCTGATCATAATCAATGATGCAGTGTTGTATGTCAGGATACAGACCAGAGTTCTCGATTAACGCTCTAACTCTTGCATATTCTCCTTCTAGGGGACAAAACACCATTTTTACGTACGAAGACTGGCGTCTAAAAAGACGTATTACGTTCGTGTGATCCTACAAAATAGGGAGAAAAAAACATAATAAGAAAACAATCAATGACAAGAACAAGTTAATTGAAAACCAAATTCAGATTCTTACGATGGTATGAGCCCACGAGACAGGATATGCAAATAACACTTTTCCTCCGTCTAAGGGTAAGTCTCTAACATTTCCATTGAGTTTAGGCCTCAGGCGCAAGCGAGTAGTGGGTATATGCCTTGCGCTAGGGGATTTTGGCTTTCCCGCCTCATCTTCCTCATCAACACCACCACCACCACCATCATCATCACCACCACCACCATCATCATCCCCACCACCACCACCACCACCAGGACCACTAGATCCACCAGAACCACCACCACCACCACCACCATCATCATCACCACCACCACCACCACCACCAC
>JAJJMC010025232.1:2259288-2270616 GCA_023531435.1 Papaver californicum | reverse complement strand
CAAATTCAAGTACTAACAAATATTAATTAGAAGGTAAAAATGTATAATTGAAGCGCTTATCACCTAATTATAACACTATAATAAAAAAATTAATCAAAAGATAATATTAAGATTATAGAGAAAACTGGGACAAATAATTCCACCATTAACCAATTTTTAAGTGATTCAATAGTAATAACTATGCAACTCTTTATATTCAAAATTGATTCTAAAATATTGCCTAGACAAGTAGATTTTTAAAATAATACTTGTAAATCAAAAACATGGAACATCAAGAGCTGTAGACTAAGTATGAACCATCAAAAAAAAATACTTAATAAAAAATATATATATTCAGTTTTAATCCAATGTAAATAATCATAAAAAATAATTACAAAAATTAATTAAATAGAAATTACCACTTTATTATTGGAATAATGGCTTCCTTCGTTGCCCAAGTAATGAGATTTAACTCATCATAGCAAACACTCTTTCAAAAGATGAATTCATAGCTCAAAAAGTGTTTAAAATGAAGAAAAGATAATAACACAGTGAAACTACAACGCTTATAAGTTGCGAAGAAGAATCTCAATGGTACAAGTATAAGTGTTTCTTTTCTGTCATTGAAAGAGACTGAAAAGTCCACTGAAATCAGCGATTGTCTTCTGGTGCTGTAGAATAGGTCACGAATATAACGACTTTCTTCAACAACTTTTTTTTTGTTCTTCTTCTTCTTCACGTCTGCAACTCAGGCTCGATCTGATTGTTTCTTCTCTCTCAATTCTTGCTCTCCCAACATGCCCGTGATGCTCTACAAATCTTCAAACAATATTTCTTTTAAGGAAAGAATATCTATGATTTATTTTTTTTCTCTTGCTGCAACTTCCAACCACTTATTTTTGGCTTTGTTTCCTTATCACAACTCTAGATTATTATTCTGTTTTAATGTTAAAACACGAGAATACACATCCTCACCTTATTCAAACTAAAGAATATTTTCTTTGCAACAAATGGCTTTTGTTTAGACTGATTTAATTCTAATGCTTCTAACCTTCTAGATAATGTTGCATACCTAGCATCTGAATCACAGTTTATTTTTACCAAGTTGGTACTACCTCTATTAACTAGGAGTCTTTTAGGGGGTTCCACAGAAGACTCCCACTATTGGGATTTTTCAGCAACATCTTCTAAAAATAAATACGCTTGATAAGCAGTTTTATTTGTGAACCCACCAGTGCACAATGAATCTACCATGGCTTTGGTTGAATACTCTAACCCGTCATAAAGAATCTGGATTAATTTTATTTTCTCAAATCCATGATGGGTACATTCTGACAAGAGATCATTGGATCTTTCTAGAAACCTATAAAGAGACTCTTCTTCTTGTTGCATACTGATTTTCTGCCTAATTAACACGGTTTTATGCTTTGAGTAGAACTTCTGAAAAAAGGTAGTGGTAAGTTCATCCCATGTAGTTATAAACTCAGAAGGTAGTTATGCAACCATGACTTAGCTTTATCTTTCAAGGAAAAAGGAAACAACCTAAGTTTCAAAACTTCATCACTAGGGTCTTTATACTAATTGTCCAAAAAATTCCTCGAAGTCCCTCACATGAAACTAAGGGTTTTCATCATCTGTCCCTAAAAATACAGGGATCATCTGTATAATACCAGGTTTCAACTCATAATTAGCCGTAGTAATATGCATCTTTATACATGATGGTCGATTGGACCTAGTTAGGAACATATAATCTTTCAAAGTTCTCATTATTGGCATAGTTGGAATACTAGGAATAACTTTCTCACTAAGAGACAAATTCTCAAAACTAAAGTTTCCACAAATAAGGCTCTCAAAAGAAGGGTTTCCTAAATCTTCGGTTTCAAAATAGAGTTTCTATTCTCGTAACTGATCAAACGACCAATAGAATCTCCTTTCTAGGGACGCTCACTCAAGGCTTTAGGAGGCCTAGGAATATAATAAAATAACTCCTAATTGATAGGGAATTCTAAACAAACACAAACAAGGATGACTCGACCAAGCAAACTTATTTAATCTAGTAAACAAAAAGCATGATGGCTCCACTTAGATAGTTTCTAGACCAGCTTCTATTCTTCCAAAAGGAAACTAGTTATAGTTTTAGCAAACCTCTTCGAACGATCTGAGTTAGATTAAGTCAATCGAAGAGAAACATGATAAGATCTAAGGAGGTTGGATAACCCTAACTCTTTGCCAATGTTTCCTTGGGTTACAAGGCGACACAAATCAACTTAAAATTAATCTTCCTGATCCTTGAGTTGAGCTAACAAAATAACCAATACAATCCCTTTGAAAGATTTTCTAATAAGCTCGTTACCCTATTGGTCTTCTTTCTAGTCAAATTTTAAAGCTTAGATTCGCGTTAAATAACGTGTTCCTAAAGCGGGCAAGAAGGATACGGTGATGAAATCCGAACCCACCTTTATCTTGTATGGAAAGTTCTTGCCCTTTACTAGAAAAAAATCCATATTCAGTTCCTCAACATATATGCATACGAAGAAATACAGTAAACCCACTTGCAGGGGATTCGTGGGTTGATCGAGTCTTACCTCCCGTACCAGAAGGGGATGAACCGCTGAAGTCGACTCAGGCCACTAACTCTGGTGTTAGTGTACGAATTTGAGGGGCCGAGACAGTATCGTAATTGTCGTCCTTCCCTGTGCAGTTTATATTTAATACTACACTTCTGTAGGGTTTAAAAATAATATTCCCTCTGTTTTATTTTAGATGATAGTCTAGGGTTATTTTTTTGTTCCACATTACTTGATAATTTTCATATTTTTCGACAACTACCAATAATACCATAACATTTTGTCTTAGAACTATAAGTTTATATATAAATGCGCTAGTAGCAGTTAATGTTTGAAGACTTTTTTCAAGGGCATAGATGGAAAATTTTCATATCTCTCTCAATTTCTTAATTTGCGTGAAAACTCTCAAACTATCATCTAAAGTGGAACAGACGGAGTAATAAAGTCCAAAAATGTCCCAAAGTGTCCAAAATATCCAAAAACAAAAGAAAAATTACAAAAATAAGAAGAGATTTCCTAATACAATTTTCTTAAAAGAAAAAGAAATAAAATCCTTAAAAATAAAATAAAAATAAAAATTTTGTCTTCTTTTTTTCGTTCTTTTTGCTTTGTCTTTGATTCCGAGTCTTTAATCAACCACCAAAATCTTTGGCACAACTTCCTTTCGATCCAAAACCTGTAGCAAATAGACAAATACCCAAAAACGTAAAATAGAACAAAAGAATAAAAATTTAAAAATAAAACTACTACTAAAAACAAATTAAATCTAAAAACGAGTCCGCGTCGGCGGAGCCAAAAACTTGATCGTTTTAATAAAGTGGTGAAAATTGTTTGTTCACTCAGACTTGTGAAGATTGATTTTAGACCTATAACTAACACTAAAATAGAAAACTTAATCAAAAGATAATATCAAGATTATAGAGAAGACTGAGACAAATGATTCCACCATTAATCAATTTTTAAGTGATTCAGTAATAATAATTATGCAATTCTTTATATTTAAATTGATTCTAAAATATTGCCTAGACAAGTAGATTTTAAAAATAATATTTATAAATCAAAAGCATGGAACGTCAAGAGCTCTAGACTAAGCATGAACCATCAAAATAATTGTAAGAATTAATTAAATAAAAATTACAACTTTATTTTTGGAATAATGGCTTCCTCCGTTGCCTTAATGATGAGATTTAGCTCATCATAGCAAACACTCTCTCAAAAGATGAACACGTAGCTCAAAAAGTATTTAAAATGAAGAAAAAAGAATAACACAGTGAAACTGCTACGCTTATAGTGTTGCGAAGAAGAATCTCAACGGTACAAGTATAAGTGTTTCTTTTCTATCGCTGAAAGAGACAGAAAAGATCGCTTCAACGATTGTCTTCTGGTGTTATAGAATAGGTTACGGATATATCGACTTTCTTCAACAACTTTTTGTTGTTGTTGTTGTTCTTCTTCTTCTTCACGTCTGCAACTCAGGCTCGATCTGATTGTTTCTTCTCTCTCAATTCTGGCTCTCCCAACATGCTTGTGATGCTCTACCCGACTCTCTATTTATATTGCAACCCCCAAACCTCCTCAAAATCTTTAAACAATATTTCTTTTAATGAAAGAATATCTCGGATTTATTTTTTTTCTCTCGCTGCAACTTCCGACCACTTATTTTTGGCTTTGTTTCCTTATCACAACTCGAGATTATTATTCGGTTTCCATGTTAAAATACGAGAATACACATCCTCACCTTATTCAAACTTAAGAGTATTTTCTTTGCAATAATCGAAATCTCAAAGGATAATTCTCTTCCTGATTTATCTCCAACAACTATTTCACGAGATTTTTGGTCTTGTCGAGTTTCCTAAACTTGTGTAAACTCTTGTTGATTAAGGCAAGAAGATATTTTGTCTTAATCTCCAAAAAATATTCTCTAAAAACTCGTACACAAATTTGACAAAGTATCAGAATTCCCGCCAAAATCAATTTTCAAAATTCCCGCCAAAATCAATTTTCAAAATTCAAAGAAGGTGGGTGTCTTGAACCACAACATGGGTGCCTTTATCAATTTCTGAGGGTGTCTTTATCGATTTCTGAGGGTGCCTTTACCAATTTTTCTATAAAAGTTTATTTCTCAAGAACACCTACAAACACACAAAAAACTAAAATAAATACAAAATCGAGTACTAACAATGCAGAAAATTGAAAACAAATCAGACGTAAAAATATATCCATCACATAGAAGGTATCCATGCCCATTGGTTACAGTTGAATCATATGATTGGTTGAGACCACTTAGAATGGACTGGTGCGTATCGTCTTCACTGATAGTGCTACCTGATGTTGCAAGGGCATCGAACAATGATTTAGCTTTCGAGAAATATTTTGGCATAGTGCTATTACCTTTGGTTAAGTCGTGTAGCTCTTCTGAGATGCATTTGATGAGCTCTGGTTTGTGGTGCAAACCGAGTCTCAAGAGTTTTCCAGACTTCCTGTGAGGTTGATAGACCAACCACTCGAGTCATAACTCCTTATGTTAAGGATGATAACAACCATCCCAACAAGATCTGGTCTTGTTCTTCATACTTTGTGTATTCAGGGTTTATTTCTTCAGATTCTGGCAGGGTGTGTGGGGTTTGTCTGGATTCCATCAACATACCCTTCTAGTTTATAGCTTTTGAGAAGTGGCTTAAACTGATCTTTCCAAAGTAGATAATTAATATCATTCAACTTGATGTTTGTAAAGTGATTAATGTGCAATTGCTGCAAAGTAGTTGTGTTTGCTGCTATTGTTAGGAAAGAGATTTGCTTGGTTTTGGATCTTCTGACGTGATACCAACTTAAGATAAATACTTGTGAATGATTTCAAGCTTGTTTATTATGGAGAGAATCCTCTCAACATATATCGCATATCTGTTATAGAGTTTGTTAAGATATTGTTACACATTTTTGGATATACAAAGCAATATGTAAACATATATCACATATCTTTTATAGAGTTTGTTAAGATATTGTTACACATTTTTGGATATACAAAACAATATGTAAGAATAGGAGGGGATAAGATAGCTTGACTAGTTAAGTTGTTGAGGACTCTTTCAGCTCAGACTTTGTCTATGGGTTGTTAGTCTTGACAACGAACTTTTGAGCGTAATCGTTTTTTCTTTTTTGAAATGATGTAATAGGCTATTTGTAAGCCTGATTTATTCTGTTTGTCAGCTAATCTTGTTTTAACTCCTTTGTACTATCTCCAGGGTTGCCACTCGAGTCATAACTCTTGAATGTGCAGATCAACCATTGGGTCACCATCATGAGATCCCTAAATTGAAATCAACATAGATACGCCAAACGTGTGTGCGTGTAAACATAATGAACAAGCCAGACAATAGCAAGAATTTTTTTTCAAGTACTTCGAGATGCTACGTATAAAACTAGAAGGGGGGACTATAATATACTCGTAGAGTAACTACACAGCACACACTATGTCATACATACACGTGAAACTAAATGGTTTGGAGAACACATATCTTTACCAGCATTAGCCTAGTAGCGGTTTATATAACATACAAATGCATTTCCAGATTTTATACAAGAAGAACCAGAGCAAACAAACCAAAAACAAAAAACAAGGTGTAGAATAGGAATGCATGTGTGTTAGTGGCCGTAATAGATAGTATTATCATTTACCCAACAGAGCCTTCAAGTTTCAAGCTTAAGAGCTCATTCACTTCAACACCAAATTCATCTGGAAGCTTTTGAAAAACGTCCCTGCAGAATCCAGAAACCATGACTTTGATGGCCGTCTCTTGATCGATTCCTCTCTGCTTAAAGAAGAATAGCTGATCCGTACCAATTTGAGAGGTACTGGCTTCATGCTCCACACGAGATTTGGAGTTCCTTACCTATTTGTTTGTCATAAGTAAAGTTAAGCTTCTGGAAGTAAAGCAGAAACACAAATTTCCTACTAGCACCAAGGAAACAAGCCGACTTTCAAAGTTCTACGGCTGATCTGCCTGTTTTTCGGAGTTTCTAGGAAAGGAATTGATTAGCTAGGCTACATATAGGAATCAATAAATGATATGTGGCTTCATGAGCACTGTTGAATATGTTAGGATTTTGGATTTTAGACAAGAGCGGACTCTTGGTACATTCAGTGTAAGGCAAGGACCATGATATGATATCTTACCCATATCCGCAGGGAGTCAGATTGTAGCATTTAAAAAAAAAAAAAAATTGTTTTCTTCCTCAAATTGTGGGAGAAGAATGGGAGAGAGGATGACATAGATGGTTCAGTCTGAGGGTTTACAGAAGTCATTGGCCATAAGAAACCTGTGTAAAATGAACCACGGGTATGCGTGATAAATGCAGCATTTGAAACTATATTTTCTTGTTCCCTTAGTACAAAGAGGTCAGATTGTCCCTATACCACACTAAACTTCAGTTAGATGGATCACCGACCAAAAGATAACATATCACCTAGAAACCTAGATGTAGGGAATGTAGTTAGGTGAAGTGAGAGCAAGGGAACAACCATAGAAGATGTTTCCTTCAATAGTAATAATAACTTGAGAAGATGTAACAAAATCGGAAAAGAAGTACCTGGATGTAAGGGTAAGTGTTAGCAGCAGCTTGGTCGCCCAAAAGCATTGAATCACATTGTGAAATGTTTCGTGAATAATCTGCCTTTGGTTGTATTTGAACAAGCCCCCTATAACAATTTCTCGAATTTTTCGCCGAAATACCCTTGGAGATAATAGTACTTTTCGTTCTTTTTCCCTTGTGTATCATCTTAGTCCCTGTATCTGCTTGCTGATGATTGTTAGTCAATGCAACCGAATAGAACTCTCCCACAGAATCATCCCCCTCCAAAACAACACTTGGGTACTTCCAAGTAATCGCAGAGCCTGTCTCAACCTGAGTCCAAGATATCTTAGACCGGGCCCCCGCACAGAGACCACGTTTTGTAACAAAATTATAAATCCCACCTTTCCCTTCCTCATCCCCAGCATACCAGTTCTGCACAGTTGAGTATCTAATCTCTGCATTTTTCTCACAGTGAAGCTCTACCACAGCAGCATGAAGCTGATTTGTGTCATAAGAAGGGGCTGTGCACCCTTCCAGATATTCTACCATGCTCCCTTCTTCTGCAACTATAAGGGTTCTCTCAAATTGTCCCGTCTCCATAGCGTTTATTCGAAAATAAGTTGAAATTGGCATTGGGCAAACCGTATTCTTCGGGATATAACAAAATGATCCATCACTAAACACAGCAGAATTCAGTGCAGCATAGTAATTATCCTCAACAGGAACAACTTTACCTAAATATTTCTTGACTAAGTCTGGGTATTCTCTAAGTGCTTCAGATATTGAACAAAAAATCACACCTTTAGCTTCTAAAGTTTTTCTATGCGTGGTTGCAATGGAAACACTATCAAATACTGCATCAACAGCAACATTAGCTAACCTATTTTGCTCAGTTAATGGAACCCCTAATCTTTCAAAATATTTAAGAAGCTCAGGATCAGCTTCTTCTAAACTTTTCAAAGTGGGTTTCTTCTTTGGTTCTGAATAATAACACATATTCTGGAAATCAATTGGCGGATACCTATTATCAGACCAATTAGGTTCTTTCATCTTTAAAAACCTTTCATAAGATTTTAACCTAAATTCAAGCATCCATTCAGGTTCTTGTTTTTTTACAGATATGAATCTAACTGTTTCTTCTGATAATCCTTTAGGTATTGAAAAAGACTCAATATCTGATACAAATCCCCATTTATAATCTCTTTTAAGAAATTTATCTATTGCATCGTTAGATGTTGAAGAAGGTTTATTACCTGTTAATGAAGCTGCTTGATCAACTGTTTGTGATTCTGCTCGTATTCTAGGAAACCTTAAATTGGGGATTAGAAACTTTGGGGTTTCGATTCTTGGATTAAAAGCTTTTAGGGTTTTTGATGTTTCTGTGGGTGATTGTGGAGTAAACCTTGAACTACCATTAGCTAGTAAAGAAGCCATAGAGAGATGAGGTTTTCTGGTGTGAGAAATGGGTCACTTTGAAGAATTTATTAGAGGTGCAACACAAAAAGATAACATCTTTGAATTATTCAAGTCTTTTATTGTTTTTTCTCTTACAATTATTTTGTGTCCACACGATTCATCTTTATGTCATGTGTCCGACACGTACCCTTTTATTGTCTTTTGTTTATGGATAGCTAAATATCTTTAACTCATGGTCATGGCCATTTTGTGATTTCCAAAACAGTAGTTTTAGACGAACAATAAAAAGTAGAACCTTATTGTTCGGACTGTATTTTTTTGCTCATAAAGATTGCAGTGGATTAATGTGTCTAAAAAGAAATATAGAATGACCTAATCTGATTAAAAAGTCTCATTTATTATTTAATTAGTATTATGATTAGTATTATTATCTTACTACCATTCCATAATAACTTAAGTCTAATATAAATCTAAAAAATTAAACCTAAACCTAAATCAAACTCCCTTTTTTTCTTCTTCTTTAGCCGTAAACAAACGTAAACTCCATCTTTTCTCTCTTCATCGATTGTTCTTCTTAGTTGATTCTCAGAAAACTTCATGTTGATTCTGAAGATGAACAAGTCTAGAGTTACAAGATCGGAAAGAATTGGTTTGAATCCACCATCAACTGAATCCGGAAGTGGTATAGTTGTTGATCCACAAATTGAAGATTTGGTGAATGAAGAAGTTCAATCACCAGTGATTCCAATCGAAATGTGTTATATAAGGTAACAATCGAAAAACCTATAGTTTTTATTAGGTTTTGTTTTGAATAAATTGGCTTGATTGATGAAGTTAAAGTTTCAATTTTTTTGTTATGAAATATATATGGCTAGGTCGACCATATTTCCTAACCGTAAATAAAGTATTACAGTCGAGAAAAGATGAACTCCCAGACGTAGATTAATGTTACGGTTGGGAAAAGATAAACTCCCAACCGTAAATAATATCATACGGCTTGTTTTTCCTAGCCGTATGTTGATCTGGATTCAACCAGTGAACCTTGGTATTTATGCCATTTTTACGGTTGGGTCGTGTTGCTTGACCTAGCCGTAAATATAAATTTGAAACTAATTTTTTCCCAACTTTTTGTTGTTTGTAACATTTTTAGGAATCGAGCAAAGTGGTTGGTCAAGGACTTGAGACGTTCCATTGACGTTGGGAAGTTGTTGAGTGTTGAAAAATAAAGAACACTTCTACAAAGGATTAAAGACATAACTAAACCTTACAAAGAAACGTGTTCGAACAGGAGGCCTGGATGTTTATCATCATCTGGCGAGGATGTACAAGAGAATGTTGGTCGTAGTGGATTATGGATTAGAATCACCCTTAGTGTTTTTTTCTTTTGCTACTAAGACTTTGTCGTAGTGTAGTTGGTTATGGATTTGAACGGATATTAGTTCTTTTATTATGAATATGGATTTCTTAATTTAGCTTGAATGAATGGCTTGTAGTTTTCTTTTTATTATTAAGTGATTCATGGTAGAAATAGCTGAAAAAACTCAACTAAGTTTTATTTACGGCTAGGACATCATTGATAAAACCTAGCCGTAAAAGATGTACATGTAAATCCAGGGTTACTTACGGCTAGCACCAGAACATTATCCAACTATAAGTGACCCTGACTTTAATTTACGGCTAGCAATCCTAGACGTAAGCCTGGGAATCAATAATTTGATTCAGGTTTATGGTTGGAAATGTGAACAAACCTAACTACATATACCATTTTGTTGTGTCTACGGCTAGGTCGATACACCCATTTCCTAGCCGTAAGTGTATCAAAAATTCAACAAAAGCAAATACCTTTTCTCCCAACGACCAGATTTTTCAAAAAGTCTAGTTGTTGGGTCTTTCATCTATATAGAGAGGAAGTCTTTTCAACATTATCCTCACTTCCCAATTTAGTTTCTGATGTATAAAAAAAAAGCAATCACGACTTCTACATTCGACAACGGAGAAGATGTTGATATCGTTCAGGCATGGGTGACGGTCACAAACTATGAATCATGTCGAAACTTAAACGTTTCTCAAACCACATATTTTTTTTGGAACCGTGTGTTTCACATTTTTGTGGCGTTAGAAGGGAATAGAGGTTCAAGAACAATGAATGGAACCAAGGCCACATTCGAAATGATCTATGATAAATGTGATTTTTTTAAAGGACATTATATGACATAAAGGAAAGTTATCCTCACATCGATAGTGGGAGACGAGTAAGTATACCACAATCAGTTATTTATCAAATTTGATTATAATAATACTAACTTATTACTGATTTTATTTTTTCAGAGTAGATTGGCTCTTAGACGATATAAGGATGTCAGTAGGGAAAATTTCAACCATCGTGAATGCTATGAAGTCTTGAAAAAATATATTGAGTATTTCAACAAGATTAACTCTTGAAGTGTAATGTTATGATGTATTTTTTTTCTTTTATTCCCTTAAATGAAAGTTGTTATGAAATAATATTAGTGTTTTATATGTGTAATTCCAATTACATTGAATTTTTTTTTACAGAGATTCATGGAAACTTACGGCTGGATTGTCCACAAATGCTAATAGTAAGTAATCCACAAATGGTAAAGCATAGATGATTTACGGCTGGATCCAGTTAAAAACCTGGTCGTAAACAAGGTATACGGCTGGGTCGATACTCTACTTCCTAGTTGTAAGTAGTCTTGTTTTTTTGACTAAAGCGCACATTATTAGTGTGTTTTTGAAAAATAGAGTCATTAGAATACTAATTAGGTGGGTA
>JAJJMC010025232.1:2241490-2256637 GCA_023531435.1 Papaver californicum | reverse complement strand
AAAGCTCTTAAGTCCCAGCATACACCATCAAACAAAATCACAACTAATTAAGAAAAATCATAAATCAATTAAAAATTAATACAAAAGTCATAAAGAATCAAAAGTAGTTACCATCCATTCATGAAATATGGCTTCCTCCATCGTCCCAGTGATGGGGTTTAGCTCCTCATGATGTACACACTCTAAAAACAAATATTCATGGCTCAAAAGTGTGTAAAAAGAAGAAAAAATAATAACACATATGGTTTGCAACGGCGTAATCGCGTAACAAACCATTGTTCTCACTGTTACAGAAAAGTGTTTTCAGCTGAAGATATTTGTTGCAAATGCTAAGGTATTCGTTGCAGATGGGTTGAAGCAACCGTTGCAACTGAAGATAAACGTTGCAAAGCTCAAGATAAACATTGCAAAATGGTTGAAGAAACCGTTGCCTTTCTCTGTTCTTCGTGTTCTTCAGCAGCAATAGAACACTCTTTCATGTGATTATTTTTTTGTCCTTCTGTTAGTCTCCCCAGCTTAACCCAACCTCTCTCAATCCTCTTAATTATCCCTTTAATTGATTAAACAACCCATTTTCTACCCAACAGACCCCAAATCTCGAAGATATTTATTATCTCAATTTTTCCGGATGACCTCCCCCCCTTCTTTTCTTCGATCTCTACCTTTATATAGGTTTGTAAAAACCTAATAGCTTCATCCTTAATCGATAAGGACTAAATATCTAATCCAAAACCAACTCAGAATCGTGTAAATCCAAATTTGGGAGGGATTCTATTTCCGGTAGTAAAATGAACTTCCATCCATTTTTCAAGGCAACAAACCCTCTACTTGACGTGTTTTGAATGTTTCTTCACTTGGATATAACGAAATCCTCTTTTAAATCTCTTTAAACTCGATACCTAATATATCAGAAACTCTCGGTTTTATGTTAAGAAGAATTCCCGCCTTTTTCGGTTTTTGAATCAAAATAAGAGGGGTTCCCTAATCCAACAGATGGGTGCCTTTAGTAATTTTTTCTGGGTGCCTTTAACAATTTTTGAGCCAATTTTTCCACAAATAGTTATTTTCCAAAAATACCAACAAAGACATAAAAACCCATAATAAGTACAAAATAAGTGCTAACAAAATAGAAAATGTAGGAAAAATAAGACATAAAAATATGTCTATCACCTTGTCTCTTTATTGGTTCCATAATATCGTCTCTAGTGAGAGGGCGGTTAAATTTCCACAAGTCGTACAACCAAATTTGTCTTTGGATGGATTCAATGAAGCGTACTTGTCAAACATTTCTTTGTGAGCCTCGGTGTCGCAAACACATCACCTAAGCATTCATTTGGTAATGGATCGTTGAATGAAAGTTGTTTCCAAAAAGGATCCACATCTTCGATTGGGATCACTTGTTCTTCGTACCTAGCTATCACATGCCGGCATGGAAGTCCCAAAGCCGACATGTTGGGACAAATACGCTCTTCACCCGGAATGGGCGTTTTCATCTCATTAACTTTTCCCATTATCTTCTCAATGGCCCAATGAAAGACAAAATATATTATTCCTCGTAGCCAAGGGTTTTCCAAATAGACAACATGCTTTCTAGATCGACTAAATTCAAAGAGCCCATGGATTCGTTCGAGATCACGCTTGAAGTAGTCTTCCATAGTATCAAACAACACAACAAATTCACCATCGCGCCCATTTAGCTTCCTCTTGAATCGATTGTGAGATGACTCGACCTTGCTAGTCGCTTGGTTGTCATAGTATTTATGTTTATTCACCCACGCGCTAACAAACTTTTCTTTATGGGGATCCAACAATTATTTCTTCAAATACACTAGAACATCCGATTAGTTTTCTTAAGGGCCATTAGCATATTCTCATTTTGAAAGTACGTTTCTTCCGTTATTGACCAAGTCAAAGCATCCCACTCTAAGCTAAAACTAGCCCATTTTAACTTGGCTACTTTGTCGCGTTCCTCAAATTTGTCTTTCTCCACTTGTTGTTTCTCTACCGGTAGTTTTTTAATCATCGCCATCTCGGTTTTCCTTGGTGGTACAATTTTGGGCTGCAATTGGTTTGGACATTATTCCATATATGGAATGTGCATAGAATATGATGTGCGTCGGGAAAAACACACTCTATCACACTCATAAATGCTTGCTCCTTATCCGTAATCACCACCTTTGGAGTATAACTCTCTTTTTAGAATAACTTTACCTTTTGTAATGCCCACATGTAACTTTCTTCCCTCTCATATTGTAAAAAACAAAACCCAACACTAAAAGGCGACTTCGTCAATGTTTGCCTGACAAAGTTCAATATCGACAACTTATACTTGTTCGTTTTATACGTACAATCCATAAAAAGAATTTGATGGAAGCATCTTGCCAATGATACAAATTCCGGATGAGCCAACAAAAGATACATCACTTCCCCATTCTCATCTTTCTCATACACTACCGTGTAGTTCGCCTCTTCCCCCAAATACAATAATTGTTGCATAAGTTCTCTATTTTCCCATTGCTCACTTCTCAATTTTTCTCTTGTATTGTAGATGGTGGTCAAGGTAGATGAGTTATTCTTGTTGACTCAACACATCTACTAGATCCATCTCTTTGGGGTTAAGCCTTGTCGCATAAGAATGGTTGATCAAACTCTCCGGAATTGGGTGATTATGAAATCCTGATACCCTCTAACTCATAAACAACACTTTCTTGACATTGTTTTACTTAAGTTGAAGCTTGAAAGGGAAACTGCACTTATTTGTATGATGCACTCCACTATTCCTCATGCTCTTTGGTTTATACACCAAACCCTTTTTTTAATGACTCTTGTACTTGCCACTATTCTCGCTAACCATTTGAAAGGAGGTGGGTCTCAAGGTTGTTACATATCGGATTTCGGTTCGTACCGGTCGATGGCGATACACTGGTATGCCGGTATATCGGGGAAATTTCGATTTAAATATCGGTGAAATATCGGTCTATATATTTTATACCTATAATTTTATGAAAAAATACTAGTTCACATTTTATAATTATAAATATATTTTAACACGTTATAATAAACGTTTTTTCACAAAGTTTAGAAAGCAAAACTAGTAATCATCTAAAATATATAGATCCATAGATTTCATACAAAGTTCAAACTGGAAACATAAGAAAAACAAGAACAACTTCAAAGTTCATCGTCTAAAATGCTAATTAAACAAGGATATTACAATTTTAATCGAAATCATTAGATTAATTATAGATATTATCATATCCATATATAATTCTAAAATATCATAAAAAATATGAGTAATAATTGAAACCCTAAAACAAGGATTTTTTTTTAATTTTTTTTTAATTTTTTTTTTAAATTTGATTTTTCAAAAAAAAAAAAAACATCCATATCGGCCGATATTTCGGTCCATATCGGTCGATAGCTCAAATATCGTTGGCCAAAATTTCGGATTTCGTCTTCGTTTCACCCCGAAATCCGAAATTTCGGCCATTTCGGCCGAAATTAACTACATAGGGTCTTACTTGATTGCTTTGAAATATAACGCACGTCTTTTTCAACCCTTGTTCTCGAGCCCATTTCTTCATATCATTTATATGTTCCCATTCAAAGTTGTTGGCATAATAATCACTTGTATCCTGACTCAATACGCTAACAACTGGGGGTTGATTTTCCATTGGTTCAGGTGATAGACACATTTTTGCGTCTGATTTGTCTCAATTCTTTATATTGATAGTGCTCGATTGTGTATTAATTGTGTTATTTTATTATGTTTGTAGGTATTATTGGAATAATAAATAATCGTGGAAAATTGGCTAAAAAGTGTTAAAGGCACCCTTTTGTTGGATATAGGCACCCAATACGAAGCTCAGCCCTGTGACACTATCAACCAACGCTTTGTTCCCGGCCCAGGCGCCTACTTCATTGACAGTCCATATCCGACACACCAAACTTTCATTGCTATCCTCTCTCCGCTTATGTCATCACCATTTGGATCTTACTTATTTACGCTATTTACAATTAGACTAAGTTGAAATAACTGAATTTTGGGTTGTTTGATTAAGTACCAGAAACTCAATGGAATTCATAACTGTCTCAATGTCATTTTTTTCTTCTTTGCTAAAGGCACCCACCTTTAAATTCAAACTATTTTTTTAGCGGGACCTAATTTCTCTCGCCTGTGAAGAATTTGGATCGAGAATCTTGGAGATTTTTATGGCTTTAATACAAGGATATTCTTGCCTTAATTGATAAAGAGTTTATAAATTGTGGGAGACTCCATAAAGATCAAACATAATCTCTATTGAATGGTTGCTGTCGTAAAAGGAAGATCATATCATCTCGGGTTATTCATGATAACAAAATTCTTTGTAATAAAGAAAATCGTATCTCCTTAATATTTGGTACACGGGAAAGAGTAGAAATAACGTGAAAAAAATAAAGAAAGAAAGAATAACTCTCGAGTTTAAAATTCAACATAAAATAATCAGTTTGTGGGTTAAAACCCCACTACCCTATACCTCTTACTACCAAAACCCCAGTCAAAAAAAAAAAATGAAATAAAAACCCCATTTGAATAAATCTGTCTAAACTACCCTTTATATTAATTCAAGTCTACAAAAATAAAAATCAACCCCACTCTTAATCTTTATTCTCTCTCACCACCAACACTACCAGCACCAACTCACCACCACCAACCAACAACAACCACCATCATCCAGCAATACCACCACTACCAGCCACCAACTAGCAGCAGCACCAACCACCACCACCAACCAGCACCGCCATCACCCACCACCACCACCAAAGAGCACCACCAACAATAAAAGCCAACACCACAGCCAACACCACCAACCAATGCCACTTTCACCACCAACACCAACATCAACGAGTACCACTAACAACCACCAGATCCACCAACAACAACGAAAACCAGAACCAACACCAACCACCACCACCACTAACAACCACCACCACTTCCACCACCACCAACACCAGCATTATCCCACTACCATCAACCGAAAACACCACCACCGACCAACACTATCATCAACACCACCACCACAAACCAGCAAGACCACCATAAAAAACTTACTATATTACTAAAACATTGGTTTCAACGATAAAAATTAGGCAGAAAAATGATGAAACCGAATTTGGTTTCAACATAAAATTTGTATTTCACCAACACAACTTCAACGAAGAAACCAAATGCACCAAATTGAATAAACTAGGAAAAATTTAGTTGAACCAAATTTGGTTTCAACATAAACGTAATGTTTCACCATTAAACTTTGGTTTCACGATAAAAAGTAGGCACAAATCAGATGAAACCAAATTTGGTTTCTATAAAACTTATTATTTTCACCAACACAAAAATTGGTTTCAGCGTTGTTTCGTTTTTCTAAAATTTGATGAAACCAAAAAAGGTTCCATCATTTTTCTGACTTTTCACCATAAAAAAACCCTAATTTCGACAATGATGATGTATCATTATTTTTTTATGATGATTTTCGACGATGATGATCTGGAGATGTTGGTGATGTTTGCAGAGCATAAAATGAGGAGGAAGAGGTGTTGTTGGTGGTGGATCTGGACATGTGGTGGGGGAGAAAAAATAACGAGGAGGAAGCGATGGGGGAGGAGGAGGTGTTGTTAGTGGATGATATGGGCATAGAAAGACAAGGAGGCACTGGTGGTGTTGGTGGAAGAGACGGAGGTGTTGTTATTGGAGGATATGGGGGACAGAGCTATTATTGGTGAACATAAAATTAAAATAAAAAGAGAGAGATGTGTTGGTGAAGGAGACGGAGGTGTTGTTTCTCCGAATCTATCTTTTCTCACTGGTTTGGTGGTGGCATAGCTACTGCTACTGGTGGTGATGATGGTTGGGAGGTGATAGGTGCATAAATCATACATTCTAAGTAGTTTTTCCTGACCCTTATGTGCTATATTTGAGTGAATTATTAGGTATTTTGATTACTTTCGAAGTTTAGTCGCCTTTTCAGGTTACAGTTCAGAAACCCGCAGAATGGAGCTGTATTAGAAGAATTACCGAGGAGCCAGTAAAAATCTGTTGAAAATAGGCCTTTCACCCACCACAGTGTAGGTAATTGAATTACAAAGCCAATGGTGAAAGAATGAAGTCATTCTGATCAGAATTGAGGAAGATATGGGCAAAGCCCCGAAGTGGCTTATTTGGCCTACGCTGCCAGCGGCCAGGCGCAAGTGCGGCTGAAGCATGATGCGGTAATGTGCTAAGTCATGATTTGAAGGGCTAGAATGGTTTGTTGGGCTAGTGGATAGCCTTGGTGGGTTATTATCTATGTTTTAGACATCATATGGGTTTAGGAAAGGATTTGGAGCTGATATACCTTGTTGGAGTGAAATATGGATACTTAGCACATTTCCTAGTTCTACTAGGATTGGCTAAGTGGCTAACTCAAGTTCTAAAGAAATAAATCAGGCCTTTCTCGTGGAAAACCTTTTGGAGAGGTAGCTATATTATATATTGGAGTCCCAAGGGATATTTGGGGGTCAGGGTCACGTATACAAGTTGGTACACAAGTTGGCTACACAATTGGGCTACACAAGAGGCAACCCAACAAGTTTGATGGCTAAGAGGAAACTCACGTGAGGCTGAGGAGTTTGCTGCTGGATAGGACATCACAAAAACACATAAAGTATCCAGGAGTTTTTGAGGATATATGACAGTATACATACACGGACAGAAGAGGAGAAGAAGACAGCAAGAAGAAGAGAGGCACACAACAAGGAAGAAGAGGCTGCTGGCTACTTCCGCAGCACTTCGGAGCTGTGATCATTCGTCGCAACTTTTCCGGGTTTGATTTACTTTATCTCTTAATTATTTTCCATGGGTTTTGAGAAACCCATGATGATCTAAACCCTTCTATATTGGTTAGGGATGTAATCTAATGTTTGAAGACATGTTTATCAATTGAATGGCGCATATTCCATGATTTCATGCTGTTTTTAATATCGTTCATGTTCTACTGCGTATAATAACATATGATTGATTGCTGATTTATTTGAGTTCGAAATTAGATAAATAAGCATTGACATCTATTGCTAGACTGGAGTTCCGAGAGTCGGTGTTGTCGAGGGACTCCGGACACAAGTAGCATAGCATATTTGTTAACAATACTTAAAATTGCCATGCACATATGTGTAGAAGCTTGACCTAGGCTAAATCCTGTGGAGGTACTCACTTGGGTTGTTTAGATTAACCTCAACTCACAAAGACCATAGCTATCATTGGGTTAAACTCGAGTGGAGGTACTCACTCAGGTTATCCAGTGCTAAGAATTCAAAGGGTGGAGGTACTCATTCTTTGATGATATTAGGAGTTTTGCCGAAGTAGACGAGATAACTGGCTACTTTAGGGTTCTTGGTATTACTAACGCATGATTGATTGGGTATGCTTTGATTGATAACATGTTGGATGACTGAAGATGAAACCTCTAACCAATGCTTTCTCTCTTATTTCACAACCTTAATCACTTGCGTTTTAACTTATTTGCTTTAGTTTAATTTAGCTTAAAACACGATTAAAACCCCCTTTGCTACTTACTTGCGTGACTGAAAATACACATATATTGCTGCCTCATTGTGGGAATGAACTTGTTCTTACTCCTATACTTCATTATATTTTTAGAGAATACGAACTCGATTATTTTGGACGATTGACAACCGACCAGGAGGAGGAGGCAGAAGAAGAGAAAAAGAAGAAGAAGAAGAAGAAGAAGAAGAAGAAGAAGAAGAAGAGAATAAAATGAGAGAAGAAGAGAAGAAGAAGAAGAAGAAGAACCCGATGAAAAGAAAGAAAGGTGATGTGATTTTAATATAGTGGTAAAAAGGGTTTGATTCTCGAACTTGTGAAGGTTTGATTTCTAAACTTAATTTTTAATAACTAAAAATAAAACAGATTAAAGTAAAGGTAATTTAAAATTGATGGGAAGAACTAGGACTAAGGATTCCCCTTTTAACTAATAACTCAAGTGATAAAATCGTGCAATTCTTATATTCAGTTTAATCAAATAATTGCCAAAGTTAGGTTTTTGAAAGAATAATTGTAAATCCTAAGCATGAGACATCAAAAGTAGTCAACCCAGCATGAATCATCAAAAGAGAACACAACTATTTAAGAAAAACCAATTTTTTCAATTTAATTCAAGGCAAATAATAATAAAAGAATTGCAAAATAAATAGATAAAATAGAAGTTACCACTTAATTATTGGAGAAAAAGCTTCCTCCGTCGCCCCAGTGATGGTGATTAGCTCATTGTAATGGAAACGCACTCAAAATAGTTTTTCATTGCTCAAAAAGTGCTTACAATGATTAAAAAGAAGTAACACAGACGATTCGGTACGCTTATAAGCGTTACAGTGAAGGGTTCAGAGTGTTACAGCAGCAGAACAAGGTATAGGAAAGAAGGACGGATAATATGTTTAGCAGATAAACAACTGTTGAAGCAGCTGAAGCAGCGACTGTAACAGTGATAGCATGAACGACAGTTCGCTGATGCTGTTTGTTGTTCAGCTGTTCTTCTTCTTCGGCAGCAGTAGAATTCTTTGTTCTTCCTGTTCTCTTCACGGTGGCTCTCCCCCCTTGTTTTCTTCGATTCTCTTCATATTTATAGGGTAAGTAAACTCTAATAAGCTCTCTAAACCGATTAGGACTCCAAAAACCTATCCAAATCCACTTCTGATTACGTGAGAATTCCAAACAGAGTAGAACTTGGTTTTCCAATTCCTGATTGGTTTTCCGGCCATTATTTCCGCCTCAAATTCTCTGTTAGACGTGTGTTATTGTTGTTTAGGGTGTTTGAATCATTTTGGCAACTCATAGAAGTTCTTAAAACTCGGTTGCAAATCAACGCATCATAATTTCTTCACTAACCAAAGTTTCCCGCCATTTTCGGATGTTTGAAATGAAAAGGGGGTGCCTCCAATCCAAAGTGTGGGTGCCTTTATCAATTCTTCCCGGGGTGCCTTTATCACTTTTCGAGCCAATTTTTCCCAAATTATTTATTTCTCAAAAATACCTACGAAGACACAAAAGACTAATAAAAGTACAAAATTGAATACTATAAAAATAGGAAATCGAGCGCAAATTCGACACAAAAATGTGTCTATCAAATACCCCCAAACTGACTATTTGCTAGTCCTCGAGCAAATCTAATCTAGAAAATAAAATCCTAACTGACTTTCGCAGGAATCGCGACTACATTTAGCATATGTAATAAGCCGTTAAACCCCTAGGTGTCCCTAGTGGACGAGTTTTGTCTCGTGAGGGTTTACAAGAGGTATACCCACAAAACCTTTACTCCAAATTTTAGCTACTCGTGAATGATTAAGGATAGACACTAAACAAGCTATTTAGTTGGCTTACTCAATTCTTCGGCTATGGGAATCATTACACTATATGAGTCCAATTGCTGTACACGAGTGTTTACTCAAGCATACTAAAATTCATATATAAGACAACAGAGCTCTACTCAGATAATCGTTCAACCACAAGAATTAGAGAATCTATCACAGTTCAGTCACATGAAAAGATTTAGAAGATGGACATGGAAAATATGAAGGTTGCACATGTTGACTAAGGTGAACGGTGTTTCCCATATCTGTCTGAAGGTCAGTGCCAGGATGAATCCTAATATATTGAGATACATGGTCCTAAACCTAATACTAATATCGACTCAACTGGTATATACAAGGGTCCCAGTGATCGATTTATTGAAAATAAAACAACTATAAATGTATTGACAACATGATTGGATCAAATTGCATCCAAGCGCATGGTTCTTATCAGCATCTTAAATGATAGTTCCCATGGATCCTGCGTTCCACGCTTGCTTAGGCGACGGAGACAGGGAGAACACACACATATTGCTATCAAAGTGTCAATATTGTTTTTTTTTTTTTTTTTTTTTTTTTTTTTTTTTTTTTTTTTTTTTTTTCGAATAAAGCCAGAATCGGGCTTGATCTCAAAACACTCTACTCTATTTCATCCTGACGGCGATAACAATTTGATACTGGGCCCCACCAAATCACTTAGAGAAACACAAAATTACAAAAGTAAAAACATAAAGTGATATGGTCGAGATAGACTCCAAGATGTGGTGACAAATATCATGCTTTTTCTAACACATGAACCCTGTCCTTTTATGAATAGACCATTTAACTGGGAACACCAATTCCTATAGAAAAAGAGCTAAGTTTCCATCTACCTAGAATGGTTAGTGTCACCCTGAAGTGTTCACAAGCTTCTAAATTCTAGAGCTTTATTATTTCACTAAAAAAGTTTCTCCCTTACCCCCAAACTTAAATCAAACAGTGTCCTCAATGTTTCTAAAGATGAATGATTAAAAATATGAACAAGGAAAAACTGTTACCACTTCACGAAAAGGAGTTAAGGAAAGATATTACCGTGTTTCATGAGCATGGGTTACCTCCCAAGAAGTGCTAAGTTTAAAGTCTTCAGCTAGACTAAGAAAGACTTAGTCACCTCATAAAATCATATAGCAATAGTCGGAACAATGGTGGGTCGTCTGAATCAAATAGTGATATTACAAATAAGAGGAAACAACAACAGGCCAAGAAAATGAACAAACTGAGCACCCTTATCTTGTTTTATGTTTACAAAAACTACTTCTAGTTGTGGTTCAGGTTCAGGCTCTATAAAAGGGTCTAGATAAAATATTTTCATGGGATGGATTTCCTCGTAGGCAGGATTAAAAGAATCAGGTTGTAGAGTCTGGAATAACTCAAATAAGAACTTAGAAGCACATAATAATAACCTTAATAATTGTGGATCCTTAAAGTCAATCAGATTTGACTCATTTGACTCACACAATTGACTACTATGAAGGTGGTCATTCTTAAGCAAATGTGTCGATTCTAATTTCCTAAAGTAATTAGGCTTAGTCTCAAAACTTAATAACTGACACATTTGAAATTCTAACTTTTCCACATATGGAAGAAAATATTTTGGTGGGAAAACAAAGTCAATCTTGGTATTATCGCCTAGGTAAACCACATCTACCATATGATGGGTATCTAACAACTGAACTTCTTTCTGGACATCAACAGGCTCAGGGAATATAGTTTGAAGATGATCTTGTAAATTGGTAGAGGTGCATATATCAAGTCCCAAGTTAGGGAACTTTCTAAGAGTTAAAGGAAAAACACAGGGAGAATGATAGTCACCCCCAAACTTAGAGTTTTCAGTGTCTCTAGATAGACTAATCACAATTTCCCTAATTTCTAGATCGTCAGATTCCCGAAAATGGTCAATTGCTTCTTCTAGGTTGAAATCCGGTGGTGCATCCTCACTCATATTTAAAATCTCTATGAGTCTATCATCTTCGTCAGAGATTATTGTCTTCGAATCGTTAGACTCGAAATCACTAGTCTCAGGATAAACTCGTTCCTCTAAACCATTATCGGCATCTAAACAAGAAAATTCTATATCGTCTAAAACAGTGGTATCTCTAGTCAAATCCTCTTCCTTTTGAATAGGTGAATAATCATTAAAATTATTTGGATTTGAACCAGAAATAACACTATCATCATGAAGCAAAATTGGAGTGACAATTTCTTGATCACCCTGCCTGTATATTTCAAGTTCTTCATCAACACTATCCTCATCATCATAATAATATGAAGATGTTTGAACCTCGTCTAAATAAGTAGTGTTACCAATTCTATCCTCGTCCTCTTGACTAGGTGAATAACTATCAAGGGTAGCACTATATTGGAAATTAAGATTATTTTGAGTAATATTATTATTTGCAGAGATTTCATTCATACTTAATATGAAACTATTTCTATCCTCTCTCATCTGCCTTGTATTCTCAGCTATCTGCTTAAGGGATTCTTTAGGGCATTCTTCTAGAGAAAGAGTTGGACTACTAATTGTTCCCCCCACACTTAAATTAAACTCATGTGTTATATCAGATAACTTCTTTAGTGATTCTTCTAGAGGTGGAATAGGTTTATGATGAGTACTAGGTTGCAACTGCTCGTGTGATTCTTCTAGAGAAGGATTTGGACTACTATTTTTTCCTGTCACAATCAATCCAAGCCTCTTTGTACACTCAGCCAACTCCTTGACGAATTCTTTTAGAGAAACAACTAGATCATCAAGATTGCTAGGTCGCAACTGCTCGTGTTCATGTTCATAAGACGGGTGCATATTGAATAATAATTGGGATCACCCTGGTATGAACCATAACCTTCAGAAGGTTGGTAGTGGTCCCAAGTACTATCCACACTATGATTATAGTAAGAATAATGTCTGTTTTGAGACCCAGTTGGATATTCATTGTATTGGCTATTGTAATACCAGTTCGACATTTTTCTAACCAAAAATTCCTAATAAATGTAAATAAAATAAAATAAATAAATCTAAAACTAAAAATCCTAACAGGAAGGGGTTCTAAACATACACAAATAAGGCCGACTCAACCAAATCAAACCTATTGAATCTAGCAAACAAAAAGCATGATGGCTCCACTTAGATTGTTCCTAGACCAGTTTCTATTCTTTCAAAAGGCAACTAGTTACAGTTTATCAAACCTCTTAGAACGATCCGAATTAGATTAAGTCGAAGAGAAACAGGATAAGCTCCAAGGAGCTTTGATAACCCTGTCTCTTTGGCACTTTTCCCTGGGTTACAAGGCGGCTCTAATCAACTTAAAATAATCTTCATGAACTTCGAGTTAGGCTAATTAAGTAACCAGTACAGTCCTTTTGAACGAGTTTCCTATAAGCTCGTTACCCTTCGGTCTCTTTCTAGTCAAAATTTTAAGGTTTAGGTTCGCGTTTGGTAACGTGTTCCTAAAGCGGGCAAGAAGGAAACGGTGATGAAATCCGAGTCCTTATCTTGTATGGCCAGTTCTTGCCCTTTACTAGAAAAGTAAAACCGTATTCAATTCCTCAACATATATGCATACGAAGGAATACAGTAAACCCACTTGTAGGGGATTCGTGGGTTGATCGAGTCTTACCTCCCGTACCATACGGGGGATGAATCGGTTGTAGTCGACTCGGGCCACTGACTCCTGTGTCAGTGTACGAACCCGAGGGGCCGAGACAATATCGTAATTGTCATCCTTCCATGTAACAGTTTATATTTAATAATACCCTTCCGTAGGGTTTAAAAATAATAAAAAGCCCAAATGTCCAAAAGTCCAAAAAGAAAAGTCCAAAATAAAAGAAAAAATTACAGAAACAATAAAAATTTCCTAATACAATTCTCTAAAAGAAAACAAATAAAATCTAAATAAAATAAAATCTAATTAAGAAAAATCTTCATCTTCTTTTTCGTTCTTTAAGCTTTAACTTTTAACTCCAAGTCAGTCTTTCTTTTCGATCCAAAATCCAACCTGTAACAAAAAGAGAAATACCAAAAGAAACGTAAAATAGAACAAAGTAAAAAAATAAAAATAAAAACCTAAAAATAAATCTAAAACTCTAAACCTAAAGACAAGTCCGCGTCGGCGGCGACAAAAATTGATGTGATTTTAATATAGTGGTAAAAAGAGTTTGATTCTCGAACTTGTGAAGGTTTGATTTCTAAACTTAATTTTTATTAACTAAAAATAAAAAAGATTAAAGTAAAGATGATTTAAAATTTATGGGAAGAACCAGGACTAAGGATTCCACTTTTAACCAATAACTCAAGTGATAAAATCGTGCAATTCTTATATTCAGTTTAATCAAATCATTGCCAAAGTTAGGTTTTTGAAACAATAATTGTAAATCCTAAGCATGAGACATCAAAAGCAGTCAACCCAGCATGACTCATCAAAAGAGAACACAACTATTTAAGAAAAACCAATTTTTTCAATTTAATTCAAGGCAAATAATAATAAAAAAATTGCAAAATAAATAGATAAAATAGAAGTTACCACTTAATTATTGGAGAAAAAGCTTCCTCCGTCGTCCCAGTGATGGTGATTAGCGCATTGTAATGGAAACGCACTCAAAATAGTCTTTCATTGCTCAAAAAAGTGCTTACAATGATTAAAAAGAAGTAACACAGACGATTCGATACGCTTATAAGCGTTACAGTGAAGGGTTCGGAGTGTTACAGCAGAAGAACAAGGTATAGGAAAGAAGGACGGATAATATGTGTAGCAGATAAACAACTGTTGAAGCAGCTGAAGCAGCGACTGTAAAAGCGATAGCATGAACGACAGTTCGCTGATGCTGTTTATTCTTCAGCTGTTCTTCTTCTTCGGCAGCAGCAGAATTCTTTGTTCTTCCTGTTCTCTTCACGGTGGCTCTCCCCCCTTGTTTTCTTCGATTCTCTTTATATTTATAGGGTAAGTAAACCCTAATAAGCTTTCTAAACCGATTAGGACTCCAAAAACATATCCAAATCCACTTCTGATTACGTGAGAATTCCAAACAGAGTAGAACTTGGTTTTCCGATTCCTGATTGGTTTTCCGGCCATTATTTCCGCCTCAAATTCTCTGTTTAGACGTGTGTTATTGTTGTTTAGGGTGTTTGAATCATTTGGGTAACTCATAGAAGTTTCTAAAACCCTTAAAACTCGGTTGCAAATCATCGCAGCACAATTTCTTCACGTGACCAAAGTTTCCCGCCATTTTCGGATGTTTGAAATGAAAAGGGGGTGCCCCCAATCCAAAGTGTGGGTGCATTTATCAATTCTTCCCGGGGTGCCTTTATCACTTTTCGAGCCAATTTTTCCCAAATTATTTATTTCTCAAAAATACCTACAAAGACACAAAAGACTAATAAAAGTACAAAATTGAATACTATAAAAATAGGAAATCGAGCGCAAATTCGACACAAAAATGTGTTTATCAAAAGGGTAAGGGTGACATTTTAAAAAGTGGTAAAAACTAAATTTAAACATTATAAATGAAAATGGGGTTTTTATTTCAAATAGTTTTTATTTATAAAGAATAATATGGGAGGATTTTTTGTATGCTGAGTATGGTCACCTTGGTTTTTTTTCACTTGTTATGTAAAATAATCCCCGAGAATTTATTCTCATTAAAGCAAAAGATATGTTGATGATTTCGAAGATTTGAAGATGCTTGTATAAATAGGAGAAGATACAGAGAGTTCTAGGGGTGGGGTGGGGTATGTGG
>JAJJMC010025232.1:2217194-2237687 GCA_023531435.1 Papaver californicum | reverse complement strand
GAAATCTATCAAATATCCCGGATTTGTATAATAATATTCGAAATTTGCTTCATGGCTCAGAACTCCACGTAACCAAAAAGTTACCAAAATGACCCACAAACTGCCCTACGGCCTAGATTTGCTTGATGACCCAAATGTTACCCTTTTGAAAAAATTTAGTCCAAAAGTTTACCATGTGATTAAAGAATACCCCTGCACCGCAACAACCCTAAATTAAGTTACCAAACTCCTATACCCTATGAGATCTATTGTTTCTCTATCCCTGAATCTTCTTCTTTCCTCCTCCTACTACGACCACAAACTCATCTCTTAATTTTCCACCAACACCGTCTCCCACCACAACCACCACCACCACCACCAGCAATTGAAACTTTCAGAGAACCTGTTCTTGAAGCTTGATGTGAATTGATGGGAAGAGTCGATGCAAATCATCATTTTATGACTGAAACATCATCGAAACTGAACCAAAAGATATGTTTACTTTCTTTATATCATTTTAACTCAAACAAAATTTCAATCAATTTCGAGTCGACATTAAAAACAAAACCGAGTTTCAAGAGTTTTGAAAACCTGAATCGTCGATTTGATCTCATTTTTTTTCCTAATTCATGATCGGAGTATAGATTTCTAATAACTCAATCACTCTTTTGAGATCAAAAAATTTGAAAAAATTTACCAAAAGTTTTTCTAAGGATTTTGATTGATTTTTATCAATATCTTAAACCTTTATCTTAATCAAAAATCTGATTTCAAATTGAATTCAGTGTACCTAAATCTATGTTACCCATCTAAAATTTTTGGAAACTATTTAGTTTTGATTTTCGATGAAGGCATGTTGTTAATAATTAGGTTCTTTAGTTTTTATTTTTGTTTTTACAATTTTGTTTTTCTGGTTTCGTTGTTGACTAGTTGTCGATAAATTAAGTGGTGTTGAAAATGTATAAGTTTTCATCCTATTAAAATGAATAGTCTCCACAAATTTTCTTCTTTTATTATCTCAATCAACAATACTCTCGTTGAAGCAATAATCTCTGATAGACATGGTTTGGTCCATGTTTTTTTATGTGATAGCTATATGCTAGCAGTAGTATAGTATATATAAAGGACCCTAGTCTGGTGTGGGCATATATGATGCAGTAGAAGTAGTTGGATACGTACACTTACTAGCTACGATAATAGCTTCATGCATGTTTTAAATTTGAAGGTTGTGGATGAGAAGTCTTAACTGAGATTCATGATTATAACACCATGCTTCAAGAATGCAATTTTTTGTAGAGTGTCACCACTACCATGCATACAAGCTTAAGAAAATATTTATGTAGTGCTAGCAGTGCCTTATTCCTTTTGGATATGGTTGAAAATAATTGGCATAAATGTATCTTGTAGTGGTTAGTTAGCATAATTGAATCAACTAATGGACTAGGAGGAATCAAATTAAGTTGTGCACTGGTGTCGCCGAAACCAAGTGATTGTGTACTGCATGTTTTTTGAATTTTTGTGGACTAAGGTTTTAATATTACATGTTCTGTTTTTTGATTTTTATTTCTCTGTAATTTGATGTTCATAGGGTTATGTACAGGGTGCAGTATACAACAACAAGATGCATGGTTGTGAATACAGTATCACCAAGTCGTCACAATATGTGTTTGAAGTTCATAGAGTTATGTACAGGGTTGCAGTATACCACAACAAGATGCATGGTTGTGTATACAGTATCACCAAGTCGTCACAAATATGTGTTTGAAGTTCATTCGACATTAACACAAACAGTCGATTTGCAAAGAAGAACATGTTCTTGCAACCGCTGGCACATCAATGGTTTCCCTTGTGCCCATGTTATCCGTTGTATCATGCTGAATGAAGAAGATCCTTATAAGTATGTCGAATTTTACTTTATAGTAAAGTTCTACCGGGAATCCTATGCAAAAGCAATTAATCTTGTCCCCACAGTTGAAAAGCCTGCGATTGTGTCTCCAAAATCTGTTGTTCTTGGTCCTGATGCTCTACCACAGTCAGGTCGTCCAAGGAAGAAGAAGAGAATTCCTAATATAGGTTCAGTTCCCAATAAGAAGATAAGAACTTATGGTGGCTGTCATTTTTTAACTGCCATGCCCTGCGCGTCAGATTTGAAGTCATTTTGACTAAAATTCATCAACTTTCAGTTTCAGTTTTCGTTTAGACTACTATATGTTTTAATCTATATTTTCTGATTTATTTATTTTTCTACATTTTTTAGAATTAAACATGTTAATTTGGTGCAGGTGTTTCATGTTTGTTTAATTTTAGATTAAGTTTGTCAGAGTTGGTTTTTATAATTTGTTGGAATCAAAATAGGTTTCATAGTTTGTCACATGCTTCAGTATTTTTTTCATCTCTAATATGATGGAACTTTTTTTGGTTCCTTCATTTTTTCTTTATATGGAATAAGATAAAACCAAAAAAATGATGGAACTATTTTTGGTTCCATCATTTTTTTTACGTCTGTGATATGTTTGTTCAATGCCTAAGGTTTAAGCCTAAGTGTTCAGGCCTAAAAGTTTTAGCTTTTCTGCATTATGTTTAAACACTTTTTGGTTCCAACTTTTTTGTTCCATCAACTGAGATCTTTATAAACATACAAACTGAGATGTTTTTATAAAAGTTCCAAGTATTTTAAACCAAATATGTCTAACAATTCTAACTGAACTGAAATCATTACACAAGTACTTTAACTAAAACTAAAACTAAAACTAAAACTAAAACTAAGACTATAATTTTTATGTATGCAATGACAATAGTGTCTTCTTTTATAATTCTTTTGGTGGTTTGTCCATCAGTATCTTGTAGGACAGTTTGCTTTCATGTTTTCCACCTTTTCTGATACATTCTGTTCATGAGACTTCATTTTTCCTTTCAAGAGGCTATTCATGTACTAGCAAACATGAAGTCCACAATCTTTCCTGAAATTACAAAACAAATAATGTTTAGACTCGTGATCGTTCAGAAAAGTGGTAAAAAAATGTGTTCGTTCGCTGAGACTTGTGAAAGTTCGTTTTAGTCCTAATGCTAAATTAAGCTAGAAAAATAGTAAAAGACTTTAACAATATTGGGAAGAACTGGAACTCAGGATTCCGCCAAAATCAATTTTAAATGATTTTTACAATAATTCTTTAACAATTATAGCTCTTTTATTGACTCTGTTTCTTTTCCAAAAGTAGATTTCTAAAATGTTAGATGTAAATCACAAGCATGGCACATCAAAATCTCTTAAGTCCCAGCATACACCATCAAACAAAATCACAACTAATTAAGAAAAATCATAACTCAATTAAAAATCAATGCAAAAGTCATTAAGAATAAAAAACAGTTACCATTCATTCATGAAATATGACTTCCTCCATTGTCCCAGTGGTGGGGTTTAGCTCATCATGTTCAAAACACTCTTAAAATATTGGTACATTGCTCAAAAGTGCTTGAGAAGAAGCAAAGAAGCTAAAAATAATAAAACAAGAAATCTGCAACGTTTTCTGGGCGTTACAGGTTAACTGTTACAGTTCAAGTTCAGGATAAACGTTGCAGACTGAAGATAAACATTGCAAAGTGGATGAAGGAACCGTGACAAGGTGGTTGAAGAAACCGTCTCCCAATCTTTTGTTATTCGTGTTCTTCAGCAGCAGTAGCAACAGAGAATTTTCCTGAATTGATTTTCTTTGCTCTGTTTAGCTTCCTGAGCTCGACCCAACCTTCCTAATCTCTTTTATGACTTGATACAACCTTTTCCTACACCACATGAGCAAGGAATCTCTAATAAAATTCCTCCCTCCAATTTCCAGCCGAGACCCCCTTTCTCCCTGTCTCCTTATTTCTTCATTTTGTTTTACTTATATAGGTGTAGGAAACCCTGACTAGTCCTCCCAAGTCGATAAGGACTCAAAACACAATCTAAATCATACTATGAATCATGTTTATCCAAAAATCAAGGTGAAACTTTTTCCGGATGCAGATGGAATTTCAGCCTGTTTTCTCGGGTTGTTACACTCAGAATTCACGTGTTTTACCTGTTTTGGTTACTTCTTAACTTAGGTAAGTCGAAATCAACTTCCAAATCTATGAAAAATAGGTTTCAAATAAATCAGAAACTCTCATGCGTAAATGAGTTGTTCCCGCCAACTTCGGGATTTTGAAATAAGAAGGAGGTGCCTCCAATCCAAAATGCATGTTCCTTTATCAGAACTCCTGGGTGCCTTTATCAATTTTTATGGATGCCTTTAGTAATTTTTTCTTGGGGTGCTTTTATCACTTTTTAAGCCAATTTTTCCACAAATATGTATTTCTCAAAAATACCTACAACCACATAAAATCACACAATAAGTATAAAACGAGCACTAGTAATATAGAGAATTAAGAACAAATTAGACATAAAAATGTGTCTATCAACTTGCAAAAGAAAATTGTTGATATTAAATTAAAAAATTATTTCATCAAAAAACCCAGAATAAACTAAAACCACCAAAAGTTTTGATAGAACCAAATTTAACAAAGGGAAAATGATGAAACCAAAAATGGTTTCATCAAAAATACCAGAATAAACTAACACCACCAATAAATCTGGTGGAACCAAATCTATCAAAAGAAAAATGATGAAACCAAAAGTGGTTTTATCAAAAAAGTCCAAAATAAACTAACACCACCAACAATTCTGGTGGAACCAAATCTAACAAAAGGAAAACGGCGAAACCAAAAATGGTTTCATCAAAAAGACCAGACTAAACTAACACCACCAACAGTTCCAGTGGAACAAAATCTAATAAGGAAAAATGGCGAAACCAAAAATTGTTTCATCAATAAAACCAGAATAAGCTAACAACACCAACAGTCCTGGTGGAAACAAGTATAACAAAGGGAAAATGACGAAACAAAGAATTATTTCAATTTGAATAAGAAAACAATTTTATCTAACCATAATAATCAACAAAATAGCTGGTGAAACCAAATAATCGTTTCAATCTGATCAAGGAAAAGCTGGTGCATGTTTTCAGACACTAAATAGTTTACGAAAAACATGAAACAAAAGATTCAATTTACCTTTTGGAGGATTTTTAATCGTTTTCTTAAGCTTTTTATCTTTCTTTTTCTCTTGTTAAGCATTTTTCTTCACCATGTTAACCATTTTTTGTAATTTTCATTTCTACTTTTTTGATTTTAGGTCACAACTTGTTTCAATTTATGATTTCTACTTTCTAACCATGCAAATCTGAAACATATGAGGCTTCATGAGAAGAAGAGAGAATCAAAAGGGAAAATGATTTCTTAGATTTGATTTCTTTTTATTTTTGAGAGATTAGAAAAGAAAATTTAATGGAGAATACTGTGGATGAAGATGAACACTGGAACCGAATAAATATGGTGGGGATGATTTGCTCAGTTAGTTTTGGGCTGAATTAAATTACAGGATATTTTAGACAATTCAGAAATTTGGGATTTTTTTGGATCTGTTGTTTTGATGGAGTTTTCTTACACGGATGTTGATAGCTTTGGGACTGTAATGCGCGGGCTAAAATCTATATCGTATATCAAGGTCTTTTCTATATAATCCTATTTTTTGTTTTTTTGAACAAAAATTTGTTAGACTAGGTAACACTGACGCAGATACAACGCGATGCCATGGTAGGCACTACATAGATGTTAGGTGATTCGAAATTTTTTAAACCTCGTAATCGGCCTCGTACCAATAAATAAATAAAAAATCATTCAATCCACACGTGTCAAATGCCACATCATCTATTAATCTTCTTTTATATTCTCTCATAGAGAGGGTATTTTTGTCTTTCTAATTCGATGTATATCACCAAAGACCTACCAAAACTCCTATCAGTCTCATACCGTATGGCTTTGTATCGTAAAAACGTTTCCCTCTTCATATTTTCTCTCTTCATTCAATCCGACGATATGATTTGATAGATTGACGAGGAAACTAGTTGTATAAGAAGCTTATGAAACTAGAAACTTCAATGTTGAAGAAGAAACCCATTTGAATCTCTATTTTTACAACTTTTTGCTCTTCTGAAATCATCAGGAAAAAAAATGGTTGAAAAATTACTGATGCAAATGGATATTGGAGAAGAAGAAGATGATGATGATGATACTGAAGAAGTTATACGTAGCATGGAAGTTATCTACCGTATAGTGCTCACGTTCCGCAGGGTTGGGAACGTAGCATGAGAAATTTGTTTCTCCCCTGCTGCGCTTACTACATTCATCCATCACGCGCCACGAATTCCCGTTGTATTGGGCAATTGACCGAACCAAACCGTGCTTGGACTTGTTTCGGCTTGCGAGAACCTCGTACTGAAAAGAATCCCCGCTCTTGTATAGAGGAAGCTTCAAGCCCGCATCCAACGCTCCCGCAGTTATTAAAAGCTTGTTGTTGTTGTACTCAAATTTTCTTATCATATCAAGCGTGATTTCATCTCCTTCAGCAGGATCGCAAAAGAAAACTTTAAATTGTTGAAGTTGGTGCTTCTCTTTAAACTCTTCAATATTCGTTGACCTAAAGCCCAAGTTTTTATTTAAACGCTTATTTTTACAGGTTGGTCTGTTGGCCGCAACAGATACGTCATCGGTCCTTACTAAGTTAGAAGGTTGAACTCCTGAACAACCAAATTCATCTACCACTTTCTTCTTCTTTACAGCATAGCGAGATGACTTCCTTTCTAAAGGATGATCAACATGATGAGAAACACCACCAGCATCTTTACTATCAGTTTTCCCAGACATGATGAATTTTTATCTACATATGAGAAAATAAGAAAAGATAAATTCACCATGATGAAAAGCAAGAACAAAACAAAAAATTTTACAGAACAGAAGAACAACAAGATGATCATTGAACCAGAATGTAAACAAATAAACAAATTTCTGATCAAGAAGAGAAAAGATTCATGGATACAATGGAACCATCAGAAATCATAATAACAACATCATCATCACCATTCACTAAAAAACTCAGTTAAGAAGATCATTAGATAAACAGACACATTAAAGTTAAGAGTATTACCTGGAATAGAGTGAAGGACAGAAATCAAATCAGATAAATTGAATGAAAAGAAGACCTGATCCTAATGCAAGAAATCTTTCATCAACACAAAGTAGATTAATCAAATTACGAGGAATCACAGAAGAATCACTGAAAAGTTCAGTTTCAGAAGAATGAAAAACAACAAAAACTTTAAGAAGAAAAAGACAAAGAAGATGAAGAGTGAGAAGAGAAATGTGACCAGCTTTGTATTAAATAGGAGAGGATTGAAAATGACGAAACCGTCGAAAAAAGAAAGTTGGAGAGAGAAAAACTTTATCAGAGACGTGATTTTCTCGAAACCGTCAAAATCGTCAGAGAAAGCTAAACGTGTAAACGTGGGAAGAAAAATTTTTAGTGGCGTGAAAATCGGGGAAAGTAAAGCTAAATGTGGGAAGTAAATTTATTAGTGGCATGAAAATCGGAAAAGTAATAATTATTTTTCCTTTTTCAAATTTTTACCATATGTCAAAATTAAAAAGAAAAAAGGGGCAAATTGTGAGAGTATTAAATCCCTAACAACACGTGTTCAAATAATATGGAAGGAGTATCAGATTATGGTGGAACGAGAAACACTGAAACAGAACTCTTTGATAAGTACTGAAACAGACATCTGAAACTGACAACATCATTGCATGATCGACACGTAAGTTGCGGGAAAGCATGACACATTGTACGAAACAAACATCTTCGTTGCATGACTGACACACAAGTTGCGGGAAAGCCTGACACAATGAATAAAACTGACAGACATTAATGCATGATGGACACGTCACAGTTGATTAGGTTGTGGAACAAAAGAAACTAAAGCATGACAAGTCACTTTCAATAGCCACGTATTGGACATGCAGAATTCAGAATGGCCACATGTCAGACATGCCATAATTTTAATAAGACCGCATCGTTCATCCAAATCTAAAAACAACAGCTTGAGTACGAATCAGCAATACCAAGCGAGAAACTAAGGGAAATATGAAGTACGCAAATCAAGTCTTGCGGGAAATACAAATAAGTCTTACGGGATACGCTTCGTTCCAAAGTTTGGATAAGAATTAATAGGTGGAAAGTTTATATTTGAGTGACCCATGATATTTGCTATAAATACCAAACTCTAAAACAGAAAGAGGGGACTAGAAATTTTTTAGAGAATTTGGCAAAAGGAATAGGATCAGAGCAAATAGTTTAGGTATGGATATTGTGTTAATTATAATCCTAGTTCAATATTTCTTTGATAAATTTTACTTGATGCAAATTGTATTTATCCTTTTGTAATATACAATCATGAATAAAAGTCATCCAAATCCTTTAATACCCGTGGATGTAGACAATCCGTTGTCGACCCACGTTAAATCATTGTGTTGATTCATGTTTCAATTTCTTGTACTAATTGTTAACATGTTTCGATTTTATTATTTGAGATTTGATCTGACTATGTTTCTGACTCTAATGGTTGTGATCCAAAGATTTAGATTTTTGGCAGTCACAAGGGTTACTAATAAACTTTATCAGGAACTCAATTACTTAATCAAGAATTTCACGGTAATGCCAAAACTTAGAACTTTGATTTCTAATTCATCAATTCTTCTGCAATCCTGTAGTTTATTTGTTTATTCAATATATATCTTGAGTCATTCAAACCCTAGATTCAATTTCTTGCATGATCTTGATTCTTTGTACTGTATTGTATGTTATGGTGTGATTGTGAAACCTTAATGTTTCATTTTCTTGAGTCTTAGTCCATATATTAAGCTATTAAGAACCAAGAATTATCAATTTCATATGTGTTCATATGTTCTTGAAAAGAATGAATATTGTAATGCATTCTTTGCAGGCCATGAATAATGAAATAGATCTCCCACCACGGAATACGTTATTTTTGATCAACTCACTTAGAGTAACTGTCAATGATAGGCAGAATAACACTGTGGTCAACGATTTTGTATATGTGAACCTGTATCAAATGGTATTGGCTTTGAAATGGCGTATACATTGGAGGATGGGTTTCCCGGTTGTCCTCCAACGGCGAGTAATTACACCAAGGCGCCGAGAAATATCTGATGAAGAGGTCCTATTGCCTTACCTAAGGCCTCACGACGAAGTTGTTGTTATTGTTCTGAACCTACTGCCACTAGGGATGTCAATCCCTATCTGAAATCCGACATACGTTTCCGATAATCCGGGATCCTATAGGATATTATCCGATATAACGGATATCGGATATCGTATATGGATATTTTTATCGGATATTTAGGGTTATCGTAACGGAATCTGCTAAGCTGGTATCCGCTGGATATTATCCGTATCCGATAAGGGAATAACTAAAGAAAAGAGAAACTAGGTATTCAGTATTCTCTTCAGTCTTCAGTCGGCTACCCCTCTTTCTTATGAGCTCTCCGCCTCTCCCTCTCGCCCTCTCGGATTTCTTAATTATGTTA
This sequence comes from Papaver californicum, assembly GCA_023531435.1. Classification (NCBI taxonomy): domain Eukaryota; kingdom Viridiplantae; phylum Streptophyta; class Magnoliopsida; order Ranunculales; family Papaveraceae; genus Papaver; species Papaver californicum. The sequence goes on along the minus strand of JAJJMC010025232.1, from coordinate 2,228,198 downwards.
TCTCTGAATTCGAGCAGCTAGTAGATATCTTAGTTACGTGATTTCCAGCTACTGTTAATTTCATCTCCAACATTTTTTTTCTCTCCTGAAACCTTTGAAATAATTTTATCTCCTTCAGAGCTTGGGTGGTTTTCCTTTGAAATAATCATACCTAGTGGCAGTAGGTTCAGAACAATAACAACAACTTCGTCGTGAGGCCTTAGGTAAGGCAATAGGACCTCTTCATCAGATATTTCTCGGCGCCCTGGTGTAATTACTCGCCGTTGGAGGACAACCGGGAAACCCATCCTCCAATGTATACGATTAATATGCTAAGATGGATTTCAAGTCGATGACTACAATAAAATAGAATGGAAACCGATTAATATGATAAGTACCATACTGTACCTATGGAGCTTGGAGGTTCAATCTGTTGTTTGTTGGTTTGTTGGTTTGTTATTGATAAGTATCATATTGTACCTATGGAGTTTAACATGTGAATTCTTTCCTTTGGGTTTTGAGGTGTAATAGCTTACTCCTCGAGTTCGTGGTTTAAGTGTTCATATTCGAGTCCTTTGGGTTTTGAGGTACATACTTGTGTTCTCAGTGTGAATGACAGAAAAAAATGGGGTTTTTGTCTCTAAAGAGATCTGTGTTCTTTATCTTATCGATAAATTACACATAGCAATCCTTTTTTTTTGGAGATGGTAATCTAATGTATGTTCTTGAATATGGTGGGAAAATGCATCTGTAGACAAAGTACATGTCTGATGCCTCCCACTAATCATGTCAAATGTAGTTCATTCAAAAGTTCAGTGTAATATTTCAGCACTTTCTGGTTTTAGATGCAATGGAGTTCTGAGTGATCAGAGAGATAACTATCTATACATGCCTAATTGCATTTTAAGGTATGTATCATCTTCTTGTCAACCAGGGTTTGGACATGCAAACTAAATATATGTTAGAAAAACATAATAATGTACGCTTATGATTTATGATTTACAGTGGAATTAGGGAAAGGCACTGTTTTTTGAAATCCTAGCTACTAAAGATAAGTTGGTTATTTTTTACTTTGTTTTAATGACATATTACACTGAGCCAAGTTCCACGACATCTTTCAAATACTCTTTTTACATATAGGGGGGCTCGCCTGTATAATTTTCAATTATTGAGCTTTTCGTGTTTCTCTATTGACAATACAGGTTTCATACATATTCAGAAAGCCCAACATCGCAGATATAGTGATATTTAAGGCTCCTCGAATCTTGCAGGTACAGATTAAATTTATGAAACTGGTCTTTGTCCATATCAAATGTTTATCCTTGTAGATTATTTTACTCAGATACCTTGTGCAGGAAATTGGTTATAGTTCAGGTGATATGTTTATCAAAAGAATAGTAGCCACGGCTGGGGACTATGTTGAGGTGAGTGGGCCTCTAATTATAAGCTGATTCTCTTATCATTTTATAGCCGATACGTTTTTCAATCTCGTTATTTTCTAAGGGTGAGTGTTTGCATGCTCTTGGTTTGCTTTTCATAGGTTCATAATGGGAAATTGTTGGTGAATGGGGTTGTTCAGCGTGAAGATTTTGTTCTAGAGCCACTTGAATATGAAATGGCTCCAGTGGTATTATTTTCTTCCTCATAGAATTTGACTTGAAAAATGGAGTTTCTTAAGAGGGTTGAATCACGATTGACATTAGGGCTGTCAATCCCTATCCGCTTATACTTCAGTGCTTGTTCTCTTTAATTGGAATTAGATTTGATTCTGCATATAGATAGTTGAGAGTGCCTTTTTACTAGGGCTTCAATCTATTAATTTATCATGAAGTTTCATAATTTCATGTTTGGTAGGATTGTGGGGACTCTAACCTTTCTCCAAAATCTTTTTCTTTTGATCATTTACTTACTTGGGTTCCTTTCCATCTGCTTATCACTCTATCAAATCTGCTGAGAGTGTAGTAAAACTGGAAACCCTTTGTTTTAACTTGAATGACTGCACTTCTTCAATCCTCAAGATTGTATGGTTAATGTACTGTTGCATGGTATTTCAGGTATCTGATGGAGCAAAGTCGGGTGCTTTCGTATGGTATTGCTGGTGCAGTTATATTTCGCTTATCACTGATTACCTGTATGAAATGTATTTACCCAATGGAATCACAAAAAGCTCGTAAAATTGAATATCTGTGTCTGAATTGTGGAGGAAAAAATTCTTTGATTTTGCATTTCCTATCTTGTTCCTATCTTAATGAAAATTTATCAGTATTACACTTCATTTTCCTCTGTACAACATGGATTGTAATCTAACTTGAAACTTGAAAGTGTGACTCCAATTCATATGTGACTTTCTATTTTTCATGTTATTTTGTCTATGTGCTATCGGATATTTATCGGATAAAATCGGATATCCGATAAGCTTAACGAAACGGAATCGAATATGAAGGTTAAAAGTCCGTCGGAACTTATCGGATATCGTATATCCGATAAGCTTATCGGATATCGGATACGGCTGAGCCAATATTAGTTTCATTAACATCCGTTGACAGCCCTAACTGCCACCTTCAGTGCAGTTTCCGTTTCATCTGGCTCAACCTGGTGGTCCTGGTCAAGCTCATCAACATGGTCAACCCCATCAACCTGGTCAACCAGCATTTGGAAATGCCGGCAACAGTGCCGGCAGAAATCACTCACCAGGTCATCCAGGTGGGGCTGAGGCTACTAATGAAGAGGTTGTGATGAGTTTCTTAGACGTGAAACAGTAAACTAGAGATAAAGAATACAGATAATTGAATGGAACTCAGAATATAAAACAATAGAACGCAAATAAGTTGAGTCTAGGTTTAAAACCCACTACTCTTCTATAATCCACAGATTATAAGTTTAAGAAAATATCATAAAATTTATCTTCTAAGGAAGACCCAATAACCTATTTATACTAAAAACTAATCGTAGAAAAAGAAATCTAAAACTAAGGACAGAAACGCCCGTCTCCTAAAGGGAAACTAATATACATTCCTAAATAGAACACAACTCTAACTAAAACAGGATATGCGCCTGCATCATGTTGCTATTAAGCTGGTAAGATTGCATTTATGTGTTTAAGTATGGGCTTCAAATCTGGAATTTTGATGGAAATTTAGGTTTCTTAAGGTCAAATTTGGGGTTTTGATTAAACAAATCATCGGGTGTTGTGTGTGTTATATTGATGGTTCTGTTAATGGGCTTATTTTGTTTTTTTCAGGAAAATCTGAAGATGAAGAATCCACAGTTGTTATATGAGTCAGAAACTTTCTCTAAAGACTATTTTAGTGAACACCCATCTTAGAATTGGTGAATATTAGTTAGCTAAAACTATTTTAATGACTGTCTGAATCTTGTTTTTAACTTTGTTGTGCATGTATTTAATTAACTATCATACTTTTTTATTGGGCAGAACAAAGTCGAAGAGATAATTTAGAATCACTTGGCTATCTGCTTATGTACGTCTTAAGAGGAAGGTCTGATTTCTTGCCTACTTCTTTCTCTGTAGTATATTGTGTTTTTAACTCCTTATATGTTGTTAGCATTCTCTCATCTATTGTTGCTTCTTCATTTGATTCATTTTCTGTCTGTAGTCCTCCCTTGCAAGGATTTAGAGCAGGAACAAAGAAATGGAAGTATGAAAATATCAGTGAAAAGATGGTTTCCACATCCATCGAGGTATTTGTTTGTATATGTATGTGGGACTAGTATTCTGTTAAGTTGAAGCTTGGATGTAGATTTTGGTGTTTGTGTGCTGTGACAAATTTATGACTAAAAAGTCCGTTTGACCAATTCTCAGACTTTATGTCGGGGTTATCCTTCAGAGTTTGCATCTTATTTTCACTACAGTCGTTCATTTCGGTTCGATGATAAGCGTTATTATGCTCATTTGGAAAGAATATTCCATGAGCTTCTCGTTCGCCAAGGTTTGTTTGTTTTCCTCTTTTTTTTTCTCTATTTATCTCTGGTGTCAGATTATACATTTATGTGTCTTCATGATGTTAGCTGTCAGAATTTGCAAATATTTCTCTATACTTTCTTATGTTTTCAGTTTGATTATGAATTTGATTGGGCTATTTTGAAGTATCGGAAATCTCACATGAGCACTCCCCCCTCATGCTCACCTGTAAGCGATCTCATATTACAATGGGTTCATCTCTATAATTTGTCAATTAACTTCGCTTTCGTGTCACCAATGCTTTTTTTTTAATATCTATATTTTTAATCACTTGTTGTGTGATTATTTCAGGCTGCTATTGCATGTCCAAGTGCAGGATCCCCCCTTGCTATTGCAAATGCTGACAGGAAGACAGGTTCTTTGCCAGCATTGTTCTAGTGCTCACCTTGTTCTTCTGTAGTTGAAAGTATATATGATATTTTCCTTTATTGTATTGCCTTCTTCATACGGACTATGGAGCCTGTTATATCTTCCCATTGAGACTTTTGGGTGGAAAAAAGTGTGTCCAGTAGGCTTGGGAAGAGTTTTTGAAATTAAGCCTAGCATGACCATTTGATTATGTCCTTGTCATCTCGAACACTTGTTTTTGTCCCTCGAAAGCATAGAGGGTGGACTTAATTTGACATACACAATCGCGTATGTAGGATCTCATTCTTGAATACCTCTCGGTCGTTTTGGATATAGCAAGTTCAGAAAACAGTTAAGAATCTAGAAATACTATATGTACCAAGAAAAGGTCTAGCAAATTGTACCAAGAGGTATTTAAGAGATGAGATTTAAAACATGGGATTATGTATAGCAAATTGTACCAAGAGGTATTTAAGAGATGAGATTTAAAACATGGGATTATGTATGGTGTTTGGGTCCTACTTTATCATACTGAGTTTAGAGTCTAGACATTTGGAAAAATATCCGCAGCTCATAAACGCGAGTAGCATACGCCATACAGACTGTACCCCACTACTACACCGCACAGCGAAATATTATTCTCTTACCTTTCTCTCTTTATTGGGTAGAACACCTTAGATTGCATATAGCTTGAATTTGATTCTTCATCACATGTACTAAGCAGCCTGTTATATCTGGCCATCTAGAGTTTTTGTGGCAAAGAAGTGTGTGCGCGCTTAGGCTTGGGAAGAGCTTTTGATACTCCACCCTGCCTTGAGTCTGAGAATTGATGCTTTTACGTCTATCTCACTTCCGTCAGCTCACTGTGTTGAATCCGCCTAGAAGTTTTTTCATCTTTAATATTTTGATGAGCGGGCATATTTTCGGTTATTTGTTTTTTGATGTAACTACCTGTGGTTTGGTGCCTTCGCTCTTCGTGTAGGGATTTTAGTTTGGTGATGAATATGCAGGACTAGTAGACCACTTGTTACCATGCGTCTCGGGCTTACTTAATATATCTTGTTCTGTATATTCGGAAATTCGTTTCTATTGTGTTGGTACAAATTTCTTTTTTCCAGCCCATGCTGAATTTTTCTATGCATGTTTTTTTTTTTTGACTTAATATAAGCAGCCTGTTATATCTGCCATGTAAGGCTTGGGTGACAAATAAGCATGTGCACAGTTAGGTTCGGGAAGAGTTTTTGAAGCTCAACCCTGTCTAAAGTCTGACAATTGATGCTTTTACGTCTGGAATTAATACTACCATCCGTCAGCTGACTGTGCTGAAATCTGCCTATCTTGCTTTATATTTAAGTACTATCCTTAACCGAGGCTTGAAATCTTTCCATCTTCAACTTTTTTATGAGTGAGCGTTTTTTTCAGTTAATTATTTTGTCACGAGAGTTACACATTTCTTTAGGGCCTTATGGTCTGTGTAGGATTTTAGTTTCGTGATGTTGTGCAGGACCAGTAGTCAACTTGTTACCATGCGTCTCTGGCTTACCTAGTATATACTCATCCTGTATTTTTGAAGTTTCTTTTTCACCGTGTTGGTACATTCATGCATGTTCCTGCTCATGGATGTGTTCTCTTCGCACATTTCCTCTTATGATGCTTCTTTCAATGGTTACAAGACCTTGTTTCCATTATAACCCAACTTTTTTGCAGGTGTTGATGAAGGAAGAGCACTACTAGGTTGGTCTCCAGTTGATCCTTCTCCTAGACCCCCTCGGCCAGCTATTAATGCGGGAAGCTTATCCAAACAGAAGAAGCCTGCAATTGGTTCGGCTACGATCACTACAAAAAAATGGGTTTAAGCGACTACTCGTTCTAAGTCGTTTAAAGCATCTTTTAAGTCGCTATAACCGTTATAGCAACTAAAAGTGGCACTTGCTCCGTTGGTTGCCCAAATCCATGTATGTCAAAGCTTTGAGCGACCATGCAATCGCTCTAGTAATAAATCAACTAACCTAAAGCGAGTACTTTTCTCATTGCTTAACATTTAGACCAACTAACATGGAGCAAGTAAAATTGTGATCGCTTAATAACTAGACCAACCAATATAGCAACTAAAATATCAATCGCTTCAGATATACCAATCATTCTAAAGCAAGTAAACTACTTAGTTGATAGATACATGGAGCAACTCTTTCTGAAATCGCTTGGTTAAAGTTTTAAGCGGTCAAATAATTTTGCTCGCTAAAAAGTGATTTCTGATTTTGATTGGCCTGAAGTTGGTTGCTCAAGCTTTTGAGGTACAAAATTTTTTACTCTCTAGAAGCAACTTGTGACTTAGGAGCTATTAAACTACCTAGTTGGAAGATACATGAAACAACTTAACCTGATGTTACTTGGTTAAAATTTTAAGCGATCAAATGATTTTGCTTGCTACAAGCGATTTGTGGTTTTGATTGTCCTGAAGTTGGTTGCTTAAACTTTTAAGGTATCAAAGTTTTTACTCAAGTTGATTGTTTAAATTTTTAAGCTGCCAAATTATTTTAGAATTCAGATTTTAATTGGCTTAAAGTTGGTTGCTTGAGTATTTAAGCTACTCAATTTTTTTGCTCATTTGATTTAAATAATCCGAAAATCTAATTATAATTAAAAAAAGTTATAACTAAGATTATATAATTGAAATGAAAACATCTAATTAAGATTAGATAATTACAAATATATTTCATTTGAGCATCCCACCAAAAAGCATAACCTTTTAACAATACTGTTTCATACACATCCCGACAAGAACCAAAATACATACAAAATTAATAGTACTTGTATCATCTTAATGTCTAGTTTCACTTCCCAAAAGAACAAGAAGGTTGACAACCAATCTTCTTCAAAGCCTCATTCAAATGCTCTGACATTAAGCTCTCTCCCTTGAAGCTTTGAGTTGAGCAGAATAGTGTACCTGCAGCAATAATAAACTTTAAATACAAAAGTAAAGTATAGTACTACATCAAATGTAAATGACAAACTATATATCCAGAAATCAAGGAACATAATGTATATCCAGGCATCAAAGAGCACAAGTATAACTACACAGTCTCAAAATACTATTAAAACAAAAGGTAATGGGTTAATATGAAGTAAAGAAGACTTACAAAGATTTTGCAAATACTGAGCAAGAAGCTATAGCGCCAGACAAGATGGAATCTGAAAATGAGATCTATGTGTTCCAATATGTGTTAAGATCATGTTCACGAACAAAAAACAGAAGTTCTCTCCTGCATTTCCCTGTTTCAATAGTCAGTTGGCAAAAAAAAGAAACACACGACATGCATCCTAATCATATTCATAATGATGTAAGGAGCAGACAACTTTTTTTTGGATAAAGATGCAGTAATATGTTTAACCCACATGCATACCAGGCCATCGATCTATTGTAAGAATATCACTGCTTTCCTCATTGATCTCTCAACCTGCAAAAGACAACCACCAAATGATACTTATTAGATAATCAAACAACAAGTCAGAAATGCCTTTAACCTACAAACACAATCATACTAAAGACTGTTGTCATTAATTGTATCCCGTTGTGAAGAAAATAGAAATTCATTGGTTGATCTCTACCAGAACTCCTCTCTAGAATCTATATATTGCAAACAAATTTTAACCTACAAACGCTATCATACTAAGGACTGTTGTCATTAATTGTAGCCTGTTATGAAGAAATTAGAAATTCATTGGTTGATCTCTACCAGAATTTCTCTCTAGAATCTTTATATCGCAAACAAATTCTGTGTTAGCAGTACAATTCTAAATCTAAAATGATGTTAGTGATTGACAGAATGCCAAACACACAATAAATTGAAAACCGAGCAAAACATTACACATGAAACAAAATCGATAAATAGATATCACAAACATAGCCGAGTAAAAATGGTGCCAAGTTCAATACAGAACGCAAACCAAAAGAAACCTGATCTGCTCTTGGAGAAATACTTCTTTGTTACTATACAAGCTGTGAACGATGAGATTCGAGATCCATTGAACAACTAACCTGTTAACACAAAACATACTAAATTTTATGAGCCTCTAAACCAAATCAGGAAGAAGAAAAAAACAACCAAAAATCAGTAAAAGAGTCCTACTTCTGCTTGGCACTCATATGTTTCAGCAGGTGGTGAATCTGTACGTAATATCTGATGCCGCCACCGAGGTGATGAATCTGTAGCAGACCAAAACCAAATATTAGCACCAAAATCCCAAGAACCTTTATACTAGAGGGACCCTACGTGATAAAGGTAGTACTGTAGGATACTTGCTATACCATTAAGGTCATGCATTTCTTTGGAAGCTTCAAATGTTTTTTGAGCTTGGCTATAGGAAGAAAAATGTACATATCTGTAGGAAATTATACACAATTCAGAACGTTATGTTTTATTAAAGGAGGAAAAATTCGAAGTAACAACAATGACTGACAAATGTTCTACATGGTTCAACAAAAGACAGATTGCATAAAAGAAGAGGAAGAAAGTGGAAATTTTAGCTTCTCAATGATGTCCTAGTAGCTAAAGGAAGCATAAACCTTAATATAGCAAATTGGGCTACTTTCGTTTTCCATCTGATATTTCACGGCAATCCATGGCTACAAGATGCCAAACTAATTGTTTTGCAAAAATCATACAGCGGACAAGTAGTGCATGAGATGATACTTGAAATAGTGTTTTCCATCCTTAGCTTCCATGAATAGCAGCAATTTTAACAAACCATAGATACTTCAACTGTTGTTATTTTTTCACTTCAGTTTCAACCTACACATGGATCATAAAACAAAAGTTAAATCAAAAACCAAACTAGAAGCAAAGGAAAAATTGAAACATAGATTGAAACCGAATTAGCAACCTTGTAAGTAACCATTGTAGCTCTAATCTTCTCTTGAGTAAACTAAATTCAACCTAAAATGTATGCTGCTTTATATCGTAACTGAATAATAGCAATTTTGACTCATGATATAAACGAAATTCTAGCCAGGCCTCATTTATATCATTCAGATACAAATTGAATTTTTATTTTTATGACTCATGACATAAACGAAGTTTCTAGGTATTCTAGTGCAGTGTTAAAAAACTAGAATCATATTCTGAAACAAACCCAAAAAATTCAACTCAATATCTTTGAATTAAGATACTAGAATACCCCAAAGTGTAAAAGTTCAAAAATTGTACCTTAACTTGAACTTCAGTTGTGTTTCTTATCCCGACTTTAAGCAAGGTTAGTTCAAGCAAGTAATTCTCAGTATGAAACCCTAACTTGACACATTAAAAAACCTAAATCCAGAACTCCAAGGTTACAATACTCTGTTTAATGAGATACCTGAAATGTTAGGTATGATATGAGGATACAGAAAACAATGAATACATGTAAACCATAGAACTAATAATACACAACCATGTAAACCATAGAACTAATAATACATAACCATGTAAACCAGAGAACTAATAATACACAAGTGGTTTGCTGAATACATCAAGAAACAAGAATATTACTACTAGAAACCAGGTGTTATCTTGGTTGTCATCTTTCTATTATGGGTTTGTCTCAAAAATGAATATTAGATACAACAGATAATGAAGATTCAAATATGAGTAAAGATAATGTAGCTGAGTATGAAGATTATTCATCTTCAAACTTGAAGCATCATCTACACTACTCATTATTGAACTTCAAAACTGAATTTTTCAAAGCATCATGCAGTAGCCATTGTCCAACCATTGCTCAGTTTTCTAGAAAATATATTTATAATTTAATTCCCAAAAAGGTTCCAGGAGACTACATCAATGTTTTCTCATAGGATTTTATTAGTAAGTTTCACAAACCACAGATGGAGTACACAAATAATCAGCATCGTACATACCTTTAACCAACCAATGATCTCACTTAAGATCTGATGTTTGTGATCGAAATAGAGATGAAGATGAAAATAATTGCAGACTAAAAAAAGATGATTTGTAGATTTTTGGGATATTTATTAGTATCTTTAAAACAAACAATGAGAAAGAGAGACAAAGAGAGAGTATATTCGGTGGATAGTGATGAAGGTATCGATGAAACCCTAGTTTTTCTTCGGCGGCTGTTCTGGAAGAGAGACAAAGAGAGAGAAAGACTACGAACGAAAATGAAGGGAAATTTTTTTTTGGGTTTTGAAAACAAAACTTGAACGGTGGATAAGCCACCTCATACGGATCATGTTTTTGTTTTAGATGGTTCAGATTCGATGTTGGATTTTCATACGGATTGAGTAAGTGTGTGAGATAAATGTGTGTTTCTCGTTGTGTTAAAACAAAATTTTGAACGGTGAATAAGGCACCGATGAAGCTTATGACTATTGTGCGAGTAACATGTGTGGTAAAACATCGGTAGGTTTAAACATTATGAGGAATATTTGACAAACAGGGTTTAGGGTTTAGGGTACCGGTGAAGCTTATGACTCATGGGAATAAACACTATGAGGAAATTTTGACGAACACCGCTTGGTTTAGGGTATCGGCAAATATTCCGACTTAGGGGAAAAGGTTATTAAGGATAATATGACGAACATCGATGGATTTAGAGTATTCCGACTTAGGGGAAGAGGTTATTAAGGAAGATTTTGGAGTTCGGGGTTCAGGATATCGACGAAGATATGACTTAGAGGAAGAGGTTATTAAGGCATATTT
>JAJJMC010025232.1:2049511-2217184 GCA_023531435.1 Papaver californicum | reverse complement strand
TAGGTTTTGGAGTTCAGGGTTCAGGGTATCGATGAAGATTCCGACTTAGGGGAAGAGGTTATTAAGGCATATTTTAGATTTTAGGGTTCAGGGTATCGACGAAGATATGACTTAGAGGAAGAGGTTATATAGGCATATTTTGGAGTTTAGTGTTACAAAATACCATATAACTTCCCACGTGTATTTTATACTTTTTAATTTAATTTTTTTAATTTTTTTTGGTGAAATTGTTTCAAATTTACAATGCACTTTACCCGTCAAAATTAATTTCATAAACAAAACACGATTTCTCTAACTTTAATCAACCGACAAAATTGACTTCACTAATAGAAAATCATTTCTCTAACTTTAAACCATTTCTCTAACTTTACAACTATGAATTTCTTACTCCCTGGAAAATATACATGTAAACAAAATGATTGCAAATTTTACTCCATAGAAGAACAAATATTAAGCATAAACAAAAATATAATGAAAAGGAATAACTTACATTGGATATCTCTTCTGGAATTTCATCTCTAGCATTTTGGTTCACCTCTGTACCTACAACAAAAATGTGGCATTCTCATTACAAATAATATAAGTAAGAGATAGCTTAATTTCAAAACAACATTCTCACGAACATAAGAGAAGTATTAATTACAACATACTTCTAGCTCATGATCGTTTTCTTTGTTGCTCTTTTGTGTGTTTGTTCTGTAAGACGATTTTCTCTCACTCAATTTTTTATCGAACCGACTTGAATACACTCAATTTTGATCGATCTTACTCAAATTCACTAAATTTTCATTGATGGTTTGATTTGGTATATTATCCTTCACCAGTACCCTCAACCCATTGTTGTTCGGCATATTATCCTTAATAACCTCTTTCCCTAAGTCGGAATCTTCATCGGTTCCCTAAACCCATCAATGTTCCGAATATTATCCTTAATAACCTCTTTCCTTAAGTCGGAATCATCATCGGTGCCCTAAACCCATCGATGTTCGGCTTATTATCCTTAATAACCTCTTCCCCTAAGTCGGAATCTTCATCGGTGCCCGGAACCTATCGATGTTCACCTTATTATCCTTAATAACCTCTTCCCCTGATTTGGAATCTTCACCAGTACCCTTAACCCATCGTAGACTATAGATTCTGGTAGAGATTCTTAATTTGGATAAGAGGTCATTAAGGATAACATGATGAACATCCGTAGGTTTAAGTTTCTGGGAAAGATTTCGATTTAGACGATTCCGTCAGGACCTATTTTTTAGAACGTTCCGGTGAGATCATTAATTTCGATCGTTCTCACTCAAATTATATCAATTTCGCTCAGATTCATTAAATTTTATTTAATCTCAATTAAACTCGGTCATTTTTCATCGATCTCTTTTGAATTAGTCATTTTTCCTTGATCTCACTCATATTCACTTAACTCATATCAATTTAAACCGAATAAAACTTAATGAATGAGTTCGATTGAGACTGAATAAAACTTAATGAATTAAGTGAATTTGATGTAAATTGATATAATTTGAGTGAGAACTCTCTCGTCGATAACAATATCCAAATTAATTTATATATATATATATATATATATTCCTTTGATTTTTTCATACCGAAGTTTGATAAGAAAATTGAATGAACTAGTTTGTTTTAGCACAAAAAGAACCACACATACTTGTCTCAATCCGTCTGAGAATTCAAAATCAAATCTCTACCAACCAAAAAATTTCATGATCCGTATGACTACCCTTATCCACCGTCCAAAAATTTTATTCAAAACACTCGGCGATTTTTCTCGATTCATTTTCCTTTCCCTCTTTCTCTTTCTATTTTCTTTCTCTTATCCGAAGAAGTTAGGGTTTATCTTTTGGTATCCTAAATTTTCCTGCTTTACTCTTTAGTTTCCCTTTCTCTTTTTCTTTTTCGTTCATCTATCTAACCCTAACTTACAGCGATCGATCTCACTTTGTTTTGCGATTGTTATTTCTCTTTATATCTCCATCACTAATCCGTATGAAAAGAACGTTTTTCTATTGCTCAAGTTATATTGAAAGAAGCTGTAGATCTGGTACTGAGCAACCCTAGGGTTTTCTTTCTTCTTTTGAAAATTCTTCTGTTTTCATAAACTCTGATTTCTATGAATTTATATTTTGGATCTGATTCCATTTTATAACTTTCGGATTTTTTTAATTTCTCTTTATATGGCAATAGTATCTGCAAAGACGATGTTCGTAGCAATTTTTTGGTAAATATTTTACAATTTTGTGTATTTTTTGTGTTATTTGTAGTTTCAAAGCATGGGTAAATTTAATTTTAGTTCTATGAATTCTTAGATTCGAGGTTTTGTTGCTTTAGTGGGTGGAGATTTGTTGATGGAGGTTTGCTTTACAGAGCTATAGCTCCTGATTTACACGGTTTTGGTGATACTGATGCACCCATCTCTCCACAGTTTTATGCATGTTTTCACATAGTTGGTGATATTGTTGCACTCATTGACACCCTTGGTCAAAACAAGGTTTCAGGGTCTAAATTTTGTTGAAAAATACTGATTTTGCAATGAATTTTGAAGAAAAAACTGATTTTTTCGTTGTTGGATTGCAAGTGTTTGTATTGGGGCATGACTGGTATTTGTGCTCAAAGGGTGAAACCTGAATTGGGTGTTGATGGTACAGGGGATATTTGAGTGTCTATGAATCATCCGTAAAATTCAGAAACTTTGAGTTAGGGATTGATTTTTTTTCTATTGAATTTCAGATACTTCAGCCTCGTGGGGAATTTCCACATCCAAATTACCTGATGTTGCAGCTCAAAGAAGGGAAGGAAGTAAGCGACATGTCCCTGATTGCTGGTTCTTATGGCTACATCGCGCCAGGTGAGTTTATAGCTTAAAGTAACTGCTTAATTAATGGTTGTTTATGCCCACAAAAGTAATTACTAGTATTTTCTTCGATATGCATGAACATCATCTGCAGAGAAGCTACAGAGACTAGCACACCTTTCAACTCATGACTAGTAGTTGTGACTTGTGAGTTTGGCTAATCTTGTATACATAGACAAAATAAAATTACATTAAATTTAGTAGTCATATTGGTTGATATTTTTCTTCTTAAACATATCAAAAAATGTGTAAAGGAGCTACTAGTAGAACGTCCAGTCATAGGATGCTTGAACTACTCGAATTTGTTGAGAAATTAAAAAAAACGTAATTGTTGTGTTATCTCTTGTAGTTCTTTTGTTTATTTCGAATACTAAAAATATTAGTGTGATTCGGACCAAGACCTGGTTTTCATCTTTGCACTTACAGTTACAGTAGGAACCAGGACCACAAACAACCATAACAGTTTGATGATAAATAGATCCATTTTCTAGTTCAATATTACAGGGTAGACCTTACTAACACAATTTCTATTAGTACATATGTAAAGTATGCATACACCATGAAAGTGACCGAGAAGAGCGATGTGTATAGCTTTGGAGTTGTGTTGATGGAACTGGTCACAGGAAAGAGACCTACTGATTCTTTTTTTGGTGAGAACAACGACATAGTAAAGTGGGTGACAGATGCGGATGCAACATCTAAAGATCACTGCTCAAATTTGTGTCACCTTATGGACACAAGAATAAATCCATCTTCAAGTGACTACAAAGAAATGGAGAAGGTATTGAATGTTGCAATTCTTTGTACCTATGCACTTCCCATGAACAAACCCTCCATGAGAAGGGTCGTTGAATTTCTTAAAGATGGTAGGGATATTTGTTTTCTTGCCACAAGTCCTAAATGTTGTAGCAATACAAGCTAGTTGTTGTACTTAGTCTTGCTGGGGTACGTGGTCAATCTCACCGTTGTATTTTTGAAACGGTAGAAATATTATCGTGTTGTAGTTCAAGGCAAAGATAATATGCCGATTTTATATCATTTGCTTATCGAAGAATCTTTTTCAGCCGTAAACCTTTTTTATAGTCGAGACTTTGAGTACCACTAACTTTTTAAACCAAACTTTTATCAAAATGCGCTTTAATAGTCTCTTGTACACCATGGATAGAATCAAGCCTTTTGGATTAACGGTGATAAAATCGTGCATTTGGAGTTATAATAACAATCTGCCTGATAATGCATGCATGCATACTTGGGATTTTATGGTACATAGTTGGTTTCTTAAGAGCAATGTCGCACTATCTTAGGTCGGTTCGGCAGCCGATTTTGAGTAAGGATGTGTAAAAACTTAACACACTTAGGATTTGGATTGTTCTTTATATTTTCTTGTAGATCCTACTGCGCAGTGTTTTCTGCATTCAAGAGTTACTGTTTCATTTTGTTTTGTTTTCTAAAGTACAGTGGCCAAACAACGGGGGAGCAAGAACCTGAAAAGATAAAAAGCTATTAACGAAATGTAAAACTGGATAAAATTACACGAGGATCCAAAATTATGTTCTCACAAACCAGTTTCTAACCCATCAAGTCGACTAGATCACAACAAAATTCCATTCCAAAATATTCTGTTGCCAGGACTTGAAACCGGGTCTCTCAGGTGAGAGCCGAGTATCCTGGCCACCTGGCCACCTAGACTACAACGGATGGTTGCTTTCAAATATAATTGAACCAATAATTCTCACAAACTTCATATCATACATACCATACGCTTATTTTCGGTGTGGCTTTCACTCCACTGTCCTATCACCACATGTAACAAGACTCACAACTACTTCCAACTACGCTTATTTTCGGTGTGGGAAAGAAGGGAAAGAATTTTCTTTTATTAAATGATGTTTCTCCATAATTTTCAAATAGGATCCTTAATCCCGCTAATTATGGAGGTTAATGAAATCTTTTTTAGTATCAAATAGCTGTTAGAAAGGACCCTAAATTGTACACTTAAGTCTAATGGTAAACAATTTTATTGAATATTCCTCAATCTCACCAAATTTTATTCATTATTCATCAATTTGACCAAAAATGGAGTAATTTAAACACAAACACTATTTTTCGTTTTTTAAGTCTAAAACATACACACACAATGATCCTTAAATTGTTTGTCTGGCCAATAGAAAGCCAAAAATATCTGATCCAGTGGATATAAATATAGATTTGGAAAATCATTATTCTTTGGATTTTTTTCTCAGGTTATTAATTTTATTTTCTTCCATAAATACATATTCCTCGATATTAAAATATACGAATATTTTACTAATTAAAATATATATAATATTTAGAAAAAAATAATTAAAAAATAATCAAAAAAGGGTGTTATAACTAAGTATAATCGTACTAAAATGGACAGATACGATTTTTTTCCAATGAGTCACACGGATCACAATCCATATGACTAGATAGAACTAGATATAAAGCGTTGATGGATTTTGATCACACGGTCTATCTTTCTCCCTCAAGTAATTCATTTTTTAACATGTGGTGGTGGCTTAAACTTAGTTGCTGAGAGAGGTTTGAGCAACCAATTCATTTTCTGTTGCTACGAGTCTGTGCCTCAAAGTGAATAGCTACATGATCACTTTTTAGATGCTATAAGTTACTTGAGAAACGAATCTAGCAATTGAACATATTTGGTCGTGGCTCAAACTTAGTTGCTGAGAGAGGTTTGAGCAACCAATTTATTTTATTGTTGCTACGAGTCGGTGCCTCAAAGTGAATAGCTACATGATCAACTTTTAGTTGCTATAAGTTACTTGAAAAACAGATCTAGCAATTAAACATATTTGGTTGTGGCTCAAACTTAGTTGCTGAGAGAGGTTTGAGCAACCAATTTATTTTGTTGTTGCTACGAGTCGGTGCCTCAAAGTGAATAGCTAGATGATCAACTTTTAGCTGCTATAAGTTACTTGAAAAACAGATCTAGCAATTAAACATATCTGGTTGTGGCTCAAACTTAGTTGCTGAGAGAGGTTTGAGCAACCAATTTATTTTGTTGTTGCTACGAGTCGGTGCCTCAAAGTGAATAGCTACATGTTCATTATTTTAGTTGCTATAAATTACTTGAACAAAGGATCTAGCGATTAAGTATATTTTTTTCGTTGCTAAATAATAGTGGACACATGTTTATTGCCGCCAAAAATTTTGGCAGTTGCAATTTTAGACGCTTAAACTATTTAAGCGACTAAATTTCCGAGCTCTTGCTAAGATTTTAGACGCTTAAACACGTTTTTCTTGTTGTGGATGAGTAGAGATAATATGGTATGTGTTATTGTGATATAATTTATGCTTTCATGATGTGAAACAATGTGAAGGGTTAAGTAACTTGAGTCCGCCACATTCGACCATTTATAGAATGGTGAACTCACATGTTTAACCTTAGCATATTGAGTGATAGTCGTGCTAACAACCCGTATTAGTGATTAGACTCTCTTTTTATGGTTGACATTATGTGCATTTTGCAATCTGGAGATGCATCCCTTCTACCAGGACTTCAATACACTGACTAAATATGTAAATGCTTATATGTGAATAAGTACCTACTTTCCAGCAAGAATCCTCGCCTGCCTGGGTCAACCAAGACTTATTTTTTTGAACAAAATATTTTAATTTATTTCCTTAAAGAATTTAAAACTAAATTAAAATTTTGTTTTTAATGTGGGGGGGGGGCGTCTGACCCAGTGAGTATAAATCTTGTCATAATGGAAAATAAATTTTGCCCGTTTTTTTACCGTTCAAAATTAAATTTTGCACATAAATTCTTGATTAAATATAAAATTTATTTTCATTGATTATTGCACTGATTTCACTCCCTATCTCTGCCTATAAAAGAAAAAAGAATTCTTCATTTCAAAACACACCAGAAGCAGCTATTATCCTGACTTCTTTTCCCTTCTTTCTGCTTTGTTTTGCGCACTGCTTGTTTATTTCTCTTCCGTAACTATCGTGTTGTTAAGTTCTTGAGGGTGATTTGTATTGTGATTATACAAGTCATAACGGGCATCCTGGACACATCTCCGTTGTGGGTGTATGGCATCTCTCATTCTTGAGGAGTACAGCGGAAAATTATGTTAAGGACAATTTGCTGACCAGGTGGCTCTATCCATTGTGTGTATATCAACTCAGAGATTTCATTAACCTTAACATCTTCTTCTGTTTAGTATTTTTATTGTTCCAGATCCAACAATCTTAACACAATATACTTCTTATGTAACAATGGATAAAAATGATGTTGACAGACCAAAAAAAATCAGTGGAAAAGATTTCAAAAGATGCAATCGAAGATGTTATTCTTTCTAAGTTTTCATATGTTAGATGAATTAGTTCTGAAATCTTTTGATGAGGGTTTGAATGATGCTGGAAATGAAAGGAAGTTGGAAAGTTGGGTTAGACAGAACTATATGGAAAAAATTCATATTCTGAATTGTTTAGAAGATGCACTGTATGATTTTTATAATGCAAAAGATAACTTTTCTGCTTTTGATTTATGGAATGCTTTAGAGGCAAAATACCAAGCTGAAGATGAATTTGAATTTGTGCCTAGAAGAGGTAAAAGACTTGGAACTGAAAAATCTTTTGGGCCAGACTTCATAACATGCTTAGCTGAGACTGATCCACAGACGTATAGAGAAGCCATGACTTCTTCTGGAGCTCCATGGTGGAAAGAATCCACCATTAGTGAAATGGATTCCATTATACAGAATGGTACTTGGGAGATTGTAGATTTACCTCTAGGGTGTAAACCCATAAGTTGTAAATGGATCTTCAAAAGGAAATATAAGGTAGATGGAACTGTGGAAAAATACAAAGCTAGATTAGTAGCTAAAGGGTATAAAAAGAAGAAGGTGTAGATTTCTTTGATACCTATTCACCTGTTACGAGAATTACTTCCATTAGGATGTTAATTGCTATTGCTGTCATTCATAACTTAGAGATACATCAAATGGATGTAAAAACAACATTTCTAAATGGTGAATTAGATGAAGAAATTTATATGGACCAACCTGAGCGATTTGTAGTGAAAGGTTGTGAAAACAAAGTTTGTAAACTGAAAAAATCTTTGTATGGTTTGAAACAAGCACCTAAACAGTAGCATGAAAAATTTGATCATGTAATGATTTATAGTGGTTTTAAATTCAATGAATCTGACAAGTGTGTTTATACTAAACATGTGAATGATGCTTGTGTGATTGTATGCTTGTATGTTGATGATATGTTTATACTTGGTACAAACATGGATGTAATTAATTCTACAAAGAACATGCTAAATGAGAAATTTGACATGAAAGAAATAGGCCCCGCTGATGTGATCTTAGGGATGAAGATTAGAAGAAACTCTAATGGATATAGTCTTAGTCAATCTCATTATATTGAATCTGTGCTTAAAAATATAATCAGTTTGATTGTAAACCTGCTTGTACTCCGTATGATCCTTGTGTAGACTCAAAAAGAATAAGGATAATGGAGTTTCACAACTTGAATAGTCACGTGTTATAGGAAGTCTGATGTATTTGATGAATTGTACGAGACCAGATATTGCTTAGTTGTGAGTAGGTTGAGTAGGTATACCTGTAATCCGTGGCAGGAGCATTGGGATGCACTTATTAGAGTGTTAAGGTACTTGAAGTACACTTTGAACTTTTGTTAAATTATGAGAGATACCCTGCAGTCCTTGAAGGATTTTGTGATGCAAACTGGATATCAGACTCAGAGGAGTCTAAGTCTACGAGTGGATATGTTTTCACTCTAGCATGTGGGTCTGTATCTTGGAAGAGTTCCAAACAGACATGTATAGCTCGATCCACTATGAAATCAGAGTTTATTGCGTTATATAAAGCAGGAGAGGGAGCCGCTTGGCTAAGATGCTTTGTAGAAGACATTCTTCTTTGGCATAGGCCTGTGCCAGCTATATCTATACACTGTGATAGTCAAGATGCAGTAGCTAATGCTAAAAACAACAACTATAATGGGAGTCTATACACATCCGTAGAATACTTAATTCCCTAAAACAACTAATCTCAACTGGCGTTATTTCTGTTGACTTTGTGATATCTAAGGAGAATATCGCGGACCCTTGGACGAAAGGTTTGTCCAAAGAGATAGTTAGTAATGCATCGAGGGGGTGGGGCTTAAGCTCATTAAATAAACTTGCCATGAAGGATACTCAACCTTGCTGACTGGAGATCCCAAGATCAAGGTTTTGAATGAGACAACTAATTTGTGGTGGGTTAAAGGAAACACTATCAGAGAATTTCATTCTCTATCCCTTCCCTATGGTGTAGACGTGATAGTATGACTGCATGTGAAGGATGACTTTTTATTAAGTCTTAATGATTTTTATAGTTTCAATTTAAGATTGAAGTGGGGTGTAGCAGTAAACACTGTTGATGGAACTCACTTATATGAATGTGGAAGTGGGCCGCTTCCTATGAGAATTGAGGTTATTCTCTAGAGCATTCTGAGAAACGGGATACGTCCAGGGCCAAAATAGACACAACGACACGAACTTGACAACACCTAGAGTGACATGGAAGTTATTGATGAACTACACCAAACGATGGAAGTTCAAGACATCGCGTTCACTGTCCATCAAGTAGTTCCGGTTATTTCTGACTAAGCAAAGGTTCAAGACCTTATGGACACCTATTGCCTATAGTGGTATTTCTCGCTTTCTGGGTTCTGATTTTCATCGGGTTTTCATTCATGTGGGGGATTGTTAGAGAAAATGGGCTTAAGATTTAATGTTTTTGGTCTTGGATAAAATGCGCTTAGGACCAAGGGGTCACTAAGGAAAACTAGCACATTTTCACTTTTGTGAATGAACCTTTAGTCCCACATTGGAGAAACTAAAGATGTTTCCTCTCCATATTACTTACAAATTTGAATATAAGGGAGACGCCTTGGGGGTTTAGACTCTTTTGTGTATGGGAGAGGAATAAGGCTATGGGTTAGTTGGTGCAACCATACATTTCACACACGCGTGGTGTTTCGCAACGAAGCACGCACGCACGCCGCCGCCGTCCGTCCGGTACAGTCGGGATCGAGTTCGGGTTCGGGCGTGGGTGTAGGTCTGGGTCAACCAAGACTTATCTTTTTGGACAAAATATTTAATTTATTTCCTTAAAGAATTTAAAACTAAATTAAATTTTTGTTTTTAATGTGGGGGGCGTCTGACCTGGCGAGTATAAATCTTGTCATAATGGTAAATAAATTTTGCCCATTTTATTACCGTTCAAAATTAAATTTCGCAGATAAATTTTTGATTAAATATAAAATTTATTTTCATTGATTATTGCACTGATTTCACTCCCCATCTCTGCCTATAAAAGAAAAAAGAATTCTTCATTTCAAAACACACCAGAATCAGCTACTATCCTGACTTCTTTTCCCCTCTTCCTGCTTTGTTTTGTGCACTGCTTGTTTATTTCCCTTCCATAACTATCTTGTTGTTAAGTTCTTGAGGGTAATTTGTATTGTGCTTATACAAGTCATAACGGGCAGTTCTATCCTGGACACATCTCCGTTGCGGGGGTATAGCATCTTTCATTCTTGAGGAGTACCCGCGGACTATTGTGTTAAGGACAATTTGCTGAGCAGGTGGCTATGTACATTGTGTGTATATCAATTCAGAGATTTCATTAACCTTAATATCTTCTTCTGTTTAGTATTTTTATTGTTGCAGATCCAACAATCTTAACACAATATACTTCTTCTGTAACAATGGGTAAAAAGGATGTTGACATACTAGAAAAATTCAGTGGAAAAGATTTCAAAAGATGGCAATCAAAGATGTAGTTCTTTCTGAGTTTTCATATGTTAGATGAATTAGTTCTGAAATCTTTTTGATAAGGGTTTGAATGATGCTAGAAATGAAAAGGAGTTGGAAAGTTGGGTTAGACAGAATTATATGGCAAAAAATCATATTCTGAATTGTTTAGAAGATGCACTGTATTTTATAATGCAAAAGATAACTTTTCTGCTTTTGATTGATGGGCTGCTTTAGAGGCAAAATACCAAGCTGAAACTACTGGAAGTAAGAGATTTTTGGTAGCTACGTTCCTGGAATACAAAATGTCAAATGAAAAATTTTTGGTTGATCAAATCCTTGAAATTCAGCGCATTATCAATGAAATTCTTGCTGAAGGTATGGTGATAAATGAAATTTTTCAAGTGTCTGCTGTGATTGATAAATTAATATTCTTCCTGGTCTAAATACAAACGTAGATTGAGACATGAAACTGGTGAAGTCAGTATGGTTGATTTGGGTAAGAAGATTCAAGTGGAAGAATTATTGTGCTCCAAAGACAAGAACGTATCTTCTGCAAGGGACATGTCCAACAAGGCTCATGTAATTGAACACAAGTCTTCCAATACTGAAAAGGGTGACAGCAGCAAACGCAACCCTAAGCCTGGTCATCACAAGAAATGTATATTTCAGAAACCCAAATCTGGCATTGGTAAAATTAAAGGTGCCTGTTATGTTTGTGGAACTTCTGGCCATATGGAAATGCACTGTAGAAAACGTAAGGACTTTAATAATAAGAAAAACAATGTTAATTTTGTTGAAAACTACAAAACCGAATTTGGTAACCAATGTGAGAGGCTGGTGGGTAGACTCTGGTGCTACCAAGCATGTCTGTGGAAACAGAGATATGTTCACCTCCTATCAGAAGGTATGAGAAGGGGAGAAACTCTACATGGATAACTCATCTGCAGCACAGGTTGCAGGATAAGGCAAAGTTGGGATAAAGCTCACTTCAGGCAAGACTCTCACATTGAACGAAGTTCGTCATGTTTCGGACATATGCAAAAATATTGTATCTTGTGGTGTTTAGATGATAAGGGTTTTAAACTTTTTTTTGAATTTGGAAAAGTTATTGTCACTAAGGGTAAGAATTATGTAGGAAAGGGTTATAAGACTAAAGGTCTCTACAAACTGAATGTAACCTCTGATGAAATGAATAAAATTGATTCTTCTGCTTATGTTTGTGTGTCATTGAATGTTTGGCATGGTAGACTTGGACATGTAAACTATAAGTCAATGCATAAACTGGCTAGCATAGGCTGCATACCCAAATTTAGTTTGTATAATGAACATAAATGTGAAGTATGTGTAGAATCAAAATATGCTAAAAAAAAATAGAAAAAATATTCAGAGAAACTCTAAACCCTTAAAATTAATTCATTCAGACCTAATTGACATGAAATCAGTTCAAACTAGAGGTGGTAAGAAATGGTTTGTCACTTTTATAGATGATTGTACGAGGTACTGTCACGTATATTTACTTAAAGGTAAGGATGATTCCTTAGAAGCCTTTAAGATGTATAAACTAGAAGTTGAAAACCAAATGAGTGCTACCATTAAAAATGTTAGGTCTGACTGTGGAGGTGACTATGTACTTCCTATAGGAGATTTTTGCATAGAACACGACATTATACACGAAGTAACCCCTCATTATTCACCACAGTCTAATGGTGTGGCTGAACGGAAGAACCGAACCCTTAAGGAGATGATGAATGCCATGTTAATTAGTTCAGGATTACCTGCAAACTTGTGGGGGGAGGCCGTCCTCTCAGCTTGCTATGTCTTGAACATAGTACCCTTTAAAGGATCAGACAAAACTCCATATGAGTTATGTAAAGGTAGACAACCTTCTTATGCATACTTTAAAGTGTGGGGCTGTTTGGCTAAGGTTTCCATTCCTCCACCTAAGAGAACCAAGATAGGATCCAAAACTGTTGACTGTGTCTTCATAGGGTATCCTGAACATACTACTGCATATAGATTTATGGTTGTAAGTTCTGAAATTTCTGAAATTGGTGTGAATACTATTATGGAATCTAAGGATGTTGTGTTCTTTGAAAATGTTTTTCCATTGATATCTGATTCTCGCATGATATGTGTTGATCCCCTAGATGTCCCTTCGACTAGTCAGACATTACCTTTAGAGGAAGATGAATTTGAATTTGAGCCTAGAAGAGGTAAAAGACTTAGAACTGAAAAATCTTTTAGGCCAGACTTCATAACATGCTTAGCTGAGACTGATCCACGAACTTATAGAGAATCCATGACTTCTTCTGGAGCTTCATGGTGGAAAGAATCCACCATTAGTGAAATGGATTCCATTATACAGAATGGTACTTGGGAGATTGTAGATTTACCTCTAGGGTATAAACCCATAGGTTGTAAATGGATCTTCAAAAGGAAACGTAAGGTAGATGGAAATATGGAAAAATACAAAGCTAGATTAGTAGCTAAAGGCTATAAACAGAAAGAAGGTGTAGATTTCTTTGATACTTATTCACCTGTTACGAGAATTACTTTCTTTAGGATGTTAATTGCTATTGCTGTCATCCATAACTTAGAGATACATCAAATGGATGTAAAAACAACATTTCTAAATGGTGAATTAGATGAAGAAATTTATATGGACCAACCTGAGGTATTTGTAGTGAAAGGTTGTGAAAACAAAGTTTGTAAACTGAAAAAAATATTTGTATGGTTTGAAACAAGCACCTAAACAGTGGCATGAAAAATAAGATCATGTAATGATTTATAGTGGTTTTAAAATCAATGAATCTGACAAGTGTGTTTATACTAAACTTGTGAATGATGCTTGTGTGATTGTATGCTTATATGTTTATGATATGCTTATACTTGGTACAAACATGGATGTAATTAATTCTACAAAGAACATGCTAAATGAGAACTTTGACATGAAAGACTTAGGCCCCGCTGATATGATCTTAGGGATGAAGATTAGAAGAAATTCTAATGGATATAGTCTTAGTCAATCTCATTATGTTGCATCTGTGATTAAAAAATATAATCAGTATGATTGTAAACCTGCTTGTACTCCGTATGACCCTTGTTGTAGACTCAAAAATAATAGGTAATGGAGTTTCACAACTTGAATACTCACGTGTTATAGGAAGTCTGATGTATTTGATGAATTGTACGAGACCAGACATTGTTAATGTTGTGAGTAGGTTGAGTAGGTATACCTGTATTCCGAGGCAGGAGCATTAGGATGCACTTATTAGAGTGTTAAGGTACTTGAAGTACACTTTGAACTTTTGTTTAAATTATGAGAGATACCCTGCATTCCTTGAAGGATTTTGTGCTGCAAAGTGGATATCAGACTCATAGGAGTCTAAGTCTACGAGTGGATATGTTTTCACTCTAGCATGTGAGTCTGTATCTTGGAAGAGTTACAAACAGACATGTATATCTCGATCAACTATCGAATCGAAGTTTATTGTGTTAGATAAAGCAGTAGAGGAAGCCACTTGGCTAAGATGCTTTTTAGAATACATTCCTCTTTGGCATAGGCCTGTGCCAGCTATATCTATACATTGTGATAGTCAAGCTGCAATAGCTAATGCTAAAAACAACACTATAATGGGAAGTCTATACGCATTCGTAGAATACATAATTCCCTAAAACAACTAATCTCAACTGGCGTTATTTCTGTTGACTTTGTGATATCTAAGGAGAATATCGTGGACCCTTGGACGAAAGGTTTGTCCAAAGAGATAGTTAGTAATGCATCGAGGGGGATGGGACTTAAGATCATTAAATAAACTTGCCATGAAGGATACTCAACCTTGCTGACTGGAGATCCCAAGATCAAGGTTTTGAATGAGACACGTCCAGGGCCAAAATGGACACAACGACACGAACTTGACAACACCTAGAGTAACATGGAAGTTATTGATAAACTACACCAAACGATGGCAGTTCAAGACATCGCGTTCACTGTCCATCAAGTAGTTCCGGTTATTTCTGACTAAGCAAAGGTTCAAGACCTTATGGACACCTATTGCCTATAGTGGTATTTCTCGCTTTCTGAGTTCTGATTTTCATCGGGTTTTCATTCATGTGGGGGATTGTTAGAGAAAATGGGCTTAAGATTTAATATTTTTGGTCTTGGACAAAATGGGCTTAGGACCAAGGGGTCACTAAGGAAAACTAGCACATTTTCACTTTTGTGAATGAACCTTTAGTCCCACATTGAAGAAACTAAAGATGTTTCTTCTCCATATTACTTACAAATTTGCATCTAAGGGAGGCCCCTTAGGGGTTTAGACTCTTTTGTGTATGGGAGAGGACTAAGGCTATGGGCTAGTTGGTGCAACCATACATTTCACACACGCGTGGTGTTTCGCAATGAAGCACGCACGCCGCCGCTGTCTGTCCAGTCCGGTCGGGCTCGGGTTCGGGTTCGGGTTCGGGCGTGGGTGTAGGTGTGTGTCAACCAAGACTTATCTTTTTGGACAAAATATTTTAATTTATTTCCTTAAAGAATTTAAAGAACTAAATTAATTTTTTTTTAATGTGGGGGGGCGTCTGACCCGACGAGTATAAATCTTATCATAATGGTAAATAAGTTTTGCCCGTTTTATTACCGTTCAAAATTAAATTTCGCACATAAAATTTTGATTAAATATAAAATTTATTTTCATTGATTACTGCACTGATTTCACTCCCCATCTCTGCCTATAAAAGAAAAAAGAATTTTTCATTTCAAAACACACAGAAGCAGCTATTATCCTGACTTCTATTCCCCTCTTCCTGCTTTGTTTTGCGCACTGCTTGTTTATATCCCTTCCGTAACTATCTTGTTGTTAAGTTCTTGAGGGTGACTTGTATTGTGCTTATACAAGTCATAACGGGCAGTTCTATCCAGGACACATCTCCGTTGTGGGGGTATATCATCTCTCATTCTAGGGGAGTACCCGCGGACTATTGTGTTAAGGACAATTTGCTGAGCAGGTGGCTCTATCCATTGTGTGCATATTAATTCAGAGATTTCATTAACCTTAATATCTTCTTTTATTTAGTATTTTTATTGTTGCAGATCCAACATGAACATCTTTGATTATGTGATTGTGCAACCTCTTATTATTGGTGTGTATATATTCTAAAATTCACTTTCTGAGAATAGATGAGAAGTATCTTCAGCTCAATAATGATTATAGATATTGTGTGGTGATGGGTTTCTATGCCCCTGCATCATGTGGTTTTATGTTTTGATCTCCCTTTGACTTGGTATATTTCGATCCATGCAGGAAGTTCAGTATTCAGTGTTTCAGCTGAACAAAGAAGTTCGCCTATTGGGTCAGCAGAACCACTTAAACGTACGTCTTCTGGTAGGAACAGCTCTTTACATAAAGAACTCTGAATTAACTTGCTCTTACATACAGAACTCTGAATCAGACTCTGAAAGGCATTGAAGGCCTGAAATTTGACAATGATGAGAGGGACAAGTCTCAGTATTAGCTCGTGTTGCTGCTTACTGAGTTGACAATCAATCGACTCCCACTCTTTTTATCTCTCCCATGTAAATCATAAACTGTTACTACTTTATTGAATCTGGAAGCGAGTCCTGTTATTGATAGAAGTTACCATAGGGAATTGGATTAGATTGTCGAAAAAAACTGCTGCACGCTGTGAAAGAAGAGATACACAAAGTATGAAAACCAGACTGAATCAAGGAACAGCAGAGCAACCACTTGATAAATTTTCAATGTTAAACTGTAAGCTTTTCTTCATTCACAAGATTGACAATGGTTGTACCACTTTATGGATCTTGTTTTTAGCATTAAAAACTCAGGGAAAATAGATGATGTGCCCTTGTTCGCCTACATCCTTAAAAGATGCACCCATTAAGACATGTTTCTGATTGCTCTTTCAACCATTGTAGCTATCTTCTTCCTGGACACTTTTGACACTTTTTTTTAAGCATATTTCTTTCTTTCTTTTTGTATATGGGTAGTACACTTCCTCCAAAGCAATCACTTGAAAACTTTGGATTACTCTTGCCTAGGGCTGGGTTACTGTCACCCAAACCCATTGCAAACTCGAAGTTTGGTTCTCAGTTTTAGTCTGTTAGCTTTTTTAATAGAAAAGAGGGAAGAAAAAACAGAGAAGAAAACATTCATGTCGTACCTCAGTTTGGCCGTAGTTCTGATCCCGTTTTGAAAAGACTGCAAGCGTGAAGCCAATCACAATTTAGCAGCTGCTTAACTAGTTAATTTTTTGATCTCTATTAACATCAGCACCAAATTATCTTAAACTATGCTAAAGTCATCATTCGCTCGTCCTGACAGAAGCAGAAATGATTCACTTCATTTTCAAGCACAGAAGGAAGTTATTTTTGGTTTGATACTTCTTCAGTGATTATGGGCAACCGAATATGGTAGCCTTGCATCACATAGGTTCATGCATAAGTACTTCATATTACGAGTTCTTATGCTACGGGAAGCTATCCAAAATAATAAAACGTGATGTTACAATTGAGAAAGGAGTAGAAGAATAAGCACAGACATAATTCAATGGTAGAAACATAAAAGAACAAGTTGAAATCCAAAAGTTTGCATTGTTGCACAAACCCAAGCATCGATAGATGATTCAGAACGAGCATCATTTGAACTGCAAAAAAGAGAGAGCATAAAACTACATATCCTATTACTAATTCCTTCCGTAATACCCTTAAATAAACCAGCGTTTTTTAGGACGACCCAAAAAAATTTTGAGACGATTAATAAAACAAAATAGGGTTACTACGAAATAATATCAACACACTCCTTATCCATACATTTTTTATAATGACTAAGGAAACAGGTTCATTGGTTCGGAAACAGGTTTAAAAACTCAGGTCTAAGGAAAAGAGCACTGAATGAACTTGACTTTACTACACCAACAACTGATATCAAAAATGAACTTATGAGCAGTGTTTTTACTGGGGTTATTTCCATTGTTTCTCAAGATTATATATTACAGCATGCAATTTTAAACTTGTTTTAGGATTGCATTGGAGCTATGGATGGTACACATATTCCAGCAATGATAAAGGACAGGGATGTGAGTGCTTATCGTAATCGTAAAGGACTATTATCTCAAAATGTTTTAGCTGCATGCAATTTTGATTTAGAATTTATATATGTGTTGAGTGGGTGGGAAGGGTCTTCTCATGACGCAAAGATTCTAAATGATGCTTTAACAAGGAGGAACGGACTCACCATTCCACAAGGTAATTATACATAATTTATTTGTAGTAATCTCTTTGAATTTGGTTATTATGCATATAATGATTAAGTTAATCATAAAAAATTAGGTAAATTTTATTTGGTGGATTGTGGATTTGCAAACCGACGCCAGTTCTTAGCTCCATATCGTGGTGTTCGTTATCATCTCCAAGAATACTCAGGTTCCGGGCGCCAACTAGTAAAAGCTGATGAATTGTTCAATCTTCGACATGCATCTCTAAGGAATGTAGTTGAGAGAATATTTGATGTATTCAAATCACGCTTCTTAATATTTAAGAGTGCACCCCCGTTTTCATACAAAACACAAGAGGACATTGTTTTGGCATGTGCAGGACTACATAACTTTTTGCGCAAAGAATGTCGTTCTGATGAATTTCCAGTTGATGAAAGTGAAGAGGAACCATATTCTTCCACTGAACAAATAGATCCTGAAGACAATCTTTCCCAAAATCAAACTCAGAGACAACAACGAGAAGATGTTAATCAGTGGCGAGATAGCATAGCAAATAAAATGTGGGATGAGTGGAATAAAGATAATGAAAACTTAGGCACATGACAACAATGAGCTTTTAATTTTGACAAATGAGATAAATGTTATTAAGTGTTCATGATACTTGTGTTAATTGTGTAACGGGCATAATAAAAAAGCTGGTAGATGTTTTGAATTTATGATTAGATATTTTAATCTTTTTATATCTACAAATCACAGAAACTCTCTAGAAATTCATTAGATTTGTATCTACAAGTCCCAGAGACTCTTTACAATTCTCTTTTAAAATCACTGGAAATCTCTTTTGAAATCACTGGAAATCTCTATACTTCCAGAGAGTCTCCGGAGTCACTAAAAATAAAAGTTTATGAAAGTCTATATAAATATCATTTGACTGCGGCCCCCCCCCCCCCTGTAAATAAATTGGGGCAACTATCACAATCGGTAGAAAATGAACATCACGAAACTACCGATTTTGAAAGTAGAGAAATTCAAAGTTTACTAGTTTTGAAAAAAATTAAGTTTGGGGCGACTATCACAATCGTAGATAATGAACATCACGAAACTACTGATTGTGCTTAATTTACATGTTTAGAGTGTCAAATACATACTTGTTATAGTTATAATTCTTCCATATTACTTGTTATTACGTTTGTTTTCTATCTTACGTATATATCAGGGAATCATCCGAGAATGAGTTACAAAGTGCTAAAAGAGCAAGGAAGTGAAGTGTTATTGATGAAGAAGAGCCAAATACTAAATTCAAATTATTCAAATCCAGTAGTTCTTATGATCATATTGTAGATGATTCAAATACGAAGTGAACGCTAAAAGAATGAGGTCATTCCAAGTTCGGACGAAGAAGTCGTGGGTAAAACTGCCGAAATAAAGAGCGAAACACACAACAACCAATCGGTAGATAATGTGGAATCCGAGACTACCGATTATAGGCAGTTTCGGACACAGAAAAAGTACGCTTTAGATAATGAACATCATGAAACTACCGATTTTTAAAGTAGAGAAATTCGAAGTTTTACTAGTTTTGAAAAATAAATAAATTGGGGCAACTATCACAATCGGTAGAAAATGAACATCACGAAACTACCGATTTTGAAAGTAGAGAAATTCGAAGTTTACTAGTTTTGAAAAAAAAAAATTGGGGCGACTATCACAATCGTAGATAATGAACATCACGAATGGGATATTGTGATTACCTTTTCATTTTCCTTCTCTTGTGCGTCCCTCTCTTGAATGGGATGTAATCATCATATCATATCCTGCCATGTAGCAAGCATATTGTGACTACCAAAAATCTAGCATCTTTGGATCACAACAAATATAATCTGAATCATACAAAAGTTTGATACCATATCATAAAATCATCTTATATTAACCTTTAAAAGACGGAAATCAATCAAAACTTGAAAAGAATTGACTCAGGCATTTAACGTGGTTCAACAATATAATTGTCTACATCCACGGGTAAAAAGATTTGTATTTTTATTATTCATCATTATACATTACAGAAGAAAAGCATACTATACAATGATGATCATATTAATCAAGGATCAAAAAAAATAAATTTCCACAAAATCTCATACCTAAACTCTTGCCTATGATTCAATGCCTTCAGTTCAATTTTTCTCCAGATTTTCCAGCCCCTTTTTCTGTCTATGAGCTTGGTATTTATAGCAAATTTGATGGGTCCCTCTAATTTACCTTTCCACCTATTTATTCTTATCCATCCTTGGTGTAAAATGCAGTCCCGCAAGACTTGATCATGCTTCCCGCAAGTCTTAACATGAGTATCGCTTGTTTTCTGTAATTTCTCACTGGTTATCCCGTGGTTCTTTTGCGGTCTTGTATTTAAGTTATTGTTTTTGGATCGGGATGAATGTTGCGGTCTTATTTGAATCATAGTATGTCTGACACATAGCTCTTAAAAGTGAATCGTCATGCTTTTAGTTCTTTTTGTTCCGCAGCTTGTAAAGTTGATATGTGTCCCTCATGCATCAACGCTCATCATTACTTCTTTATTGTGTCAAGACTTTCCCGCAACCTGGTGTCGGTCAGGCAGCAAGGCTATCTGTTTTGAACAGTGTGTCTTACTTTCCCGCAACCCACGTGTCGATCATGCATTAACGCTGTCAGGCTTTACAGTTGTTAGTTCAATGCTTTAAAAGGTTTTGTTTCAGTGTTTCTCGTCCCATCGTAACTCGCTCCTCCTCCAATAATTTTTGGACACGCGTATCTTGGATTTTATTCTCTCACACATATATATAGGGCAATCTAAAGTTACTTGGGTAGATGCAGTATGAAGTTGGCTAAATGCCTAACCTGTTAGGGAATCATCGTCGTTTCGCCGTATTTGCAATTAGAGAACTTTGGATATATAGTGCGCGTTATATTTTTAATTTGAAAACTGAATAGCCGTAAATTTGAGAAAGGGTCCATGAACTTCACGTCAAGTGGTAAGTAAAAGAAAAGGATGAGTTTCTTGACCGGGCTTGTGGCAGTACTTGTGCAGTATGGGTTTAATTAGTTATTTATGCCATCATATGAAATATTTAGGTTACTTTGGTCTGTTAAGTACTCTCTTTCCCATAGATGGCCTTTAATCTTGAGAATATTAACATTTTCCCCATAATTAGTTATTCGTTCCATTTCCTCTCACAGTCATAATGAAAAGAAAAATCATAGAAGTTTGGAGAAATACCTTTGAACATTGCAGTTCAAACTGAAAATGAGTAGCATGCTTCTTTCTTGCGCTGAACTTATTTTACTTTGAGTAGTGGGTATCTCTAGTCCTAGTCTTTTGCAAGTCTTAAGGGCATATCATAATCACTCATTTGATAAACATAAGAGATACCTAGCCAGGTGACTGATGATGGATGCGCTTATAGAACCGTTATACAAATAATATGATACTAATATACCATCTTCCCAAACTTGTGTACCATTGCATCTTAAATTCTCTTCGCTACTCCTTACTAAGTACTTGTTAACACTACTTAATATCCCTGAAGATCTCTGTTCTTGTTTTACTTGTTTAGCCGATCCGAGTTTCTATTGTTTTCTGAGCAAGTTTTTTATGGTGTGCAGACGCATTATGTTCTTTTGCTCTGTTTCTTCAAAGAACAACTGCAACAACACGTTCGTGTTCATGCAATGGAAGCTATGATGGCGTGTTGGCAGCTTGAGCAATCTCTCAGAGCTTAACAGGTGACTTATAGTAGTTTTTTATACGACCCACTTCAAGGCTTTCTTCTCTGTGATGGGTTGTGTTCAGTAGCTAGAAAGTAAGTTTTTCCATGCGTTTAAAAGTTACGACAGAATAATTACGTGCTTGTGCATGGTACCCTTTGTTGATTTGTGAATTGGTCTCATTTGAAATAAATTAGGTCACCATAGACCTGAAGCAGAGAAGTCGCTGCAGAATCTTGGTTTTTCTCTCATATTTAACCCATGCTACAGAATTTCAAAGACTATCAATGTCATGGTTTCACTTTTCATACTTGTTTGAAGGTTAGATGCACCGTGACTGAGGAAATTATCTTGGAGTCTGAATTATCCTTTGGAAAACAGTTCACCAATTGAGACTTAATGTTAAACTATGTAATCTAGGAGGATATGATGCATCGATGAATGAACTGATATATCAAATGTGACATATACTTATATCTTCTGGTTATGCTATCTTCTGGTTATGCTGTTCTTTTTTCAGTTAATTGGTCCTATAACCCTTAAAATAAACTTTATGGGGTAGAAGGCGAACAAAGAAATTACCTAAGTATTTAGAAAATACTCTTCTAATATCTTAAATGGGTATTACACCTAAATATTTGTTTATCAGTTGACTAAAATACCCTTTCTATTTATCAAAACTTTGATTAAAATTGGATTGTTGTGTTATGATTACATAAAGTAGCTTCGCAAGAAAATCAGCTACAGTCTGGTTTATTACAAGCCATTACATGAAGAAGATTTATCCGAAACTAATGCATATCACAAAAAGCAAATGATTTGTAAAGGGTAACAAGATCCTGTTTCAATCACTATCAATGATCTGCCTAGTGGTTAACAAATAGTGAATCTTCGCTCCATTTAGAAGACTTCATAGAGAATCCACGCTACATTCAGAATACTTCCCAGAAATTCTTCACGTGTGTTGCGGAAACTTTGAATCAAATGAGAATTCTTGCTCATGTGGTGTATAAAAAGGTTTGGTTGAGTCAAAAAAGATGTTAGGAATGTTGGGTCGAGCTCAGGAAGCTAAATAAAGCCAAAAAAAATCAATTCAGAAAATTTTGTGTTGTTGCTGTTGAGGAAGAAGGGAAGAACAGAGAAAATGCAACAGTTTCTTCAACCAATCAGCAACGTTTATCTTCAGCTGCAACGGTTTCTTCAACCAATCAGCAACGTTTATCTTCAGCTTTGCAACGTTTATCTTCATCTACAACGGTTTCTTCAACCAATCAGCAACGTTTATCTTCAGCTTTGCAACGTTTATCTTCAATTGCAACGGTTTCTTCAACCAATCAGCAATGTTTATCTTCAGCTTTACAATGTTTATCTTCAGCTTCATTGCAACATTAATCTGTAACACCAGAAAAACGTTGCAGATTTCTTATTTTATTATTTTTAGCTTATTTTCTTCTTCTCAAGCACTTTTGAGCCATGTACCAATCTTTCGAGAGTGTTTTGAGCATGATGATACTAGTTTCATACTAGTATAAACATGGATGAAAACAAATTCAAGTTAGGATGCAACCAGATTCATCATTGCTATTTTCGAATATTTTTTTTCAGTTTTATTTTAAACCAGAATGCAACCAGTTTCATCCTAGCTATTATTCGAATATTTTTATTTTCTTAGTTTAAAACAGGATACATCCAGTTTCATCCAAGCTATTTTTTGAATAACTTTTTCTATTTTATTTTAATTCAGGATGCAACCAGTTTGATCCTAGCTATTTTCTTTCGAAAAAAAAAACTTTTGAATTTACTATCAACAATGGATCTTGTTTTGTAGATAATTTAAAACCCTTTCCAAAAATATAAGTTTTATTAAAATCAGATATAAATTTTGAAAGTTATGAATGTTTTTGTGATTTGTTTTTAAATTGGAGAAAGAAATGATAAACAAGAAATAAATTTAAAGATGAGGGACATAATTGTTTTTTTTTTTTCCATTTCACCCGTCTTGGACAGTAAACTCATTTTCCCTTCTTTTTTTTCTCTCATCTCCTCCCTTAGTTTTCCTTCTGTTCATTTTTTTTTCTGGTAATTAATTTGTACCGTGTATAAACACTCTGTTTGCTTTAACTTAGTCACGACAATCTAAGACTAGCTGTGTTTAAGACCAGTGGGTAAGCTAGGGCTAGTTTTATCCCGAACCACGGTATAATCTCTACCGTTAAAAAAACAATAAAATTTCGATCGTAAATTTTAGGATTCAATGGACAGTTATACACTTTGATTTATATCTTTGATCCAATGAACGACTATATCTCTTAAAATCCATCGATCCTGGCTATAGGATGACAATTTGGATAGTCGGATATATTTCGGAGACAGACACCCTTTTTCCTTTTAATATGGATTGAAAAACTAAATATGTACGACTATCGTTGCTTTTGGTACAATATAATCTTTTGTAATATCGTTGATCCTTGGCGGTGAATCGGTTATAGGCGGTCGAATGATTGTAAGTTAGAATCAAAAATCGGTTAGATGGATCTTTCACATAATGATAACGTGACAGTTTGAATTTTTCACATTTTTAATGACATTAACTGTGTCATAGGCTAGTAAAAGCTTGTAGATTGAAGTTAACTTTAAAGTACGCTAAATCTTGGATGATGAATATATGATTTATGTCAAAAACTTGACAATCGTTTTGGGCAGTTAGTGGAGAACCTAACTGTTTGTTTTGTAATTCAGTTGAAGGGTTTTCGATGGATAGAAATGAATAAGAAAGAAAGAAAAAGAGAAATTTTGTGTTTGGGTCATAGGTTTTGGTATGGTAGAGTGTTTGGGTCGTAAATTTGTCCAATGATGTGTTTGGGTCGTAAGACCGTCAGTCAACACGGTCAAACTAACCGACCGTTAGTCCAAAAAATTACAAGTTTGCCATTCCGTCAAAGTACCCATAAACAGCCGTTTTTTTGTCAAAAATTCGGTAAAAATTCGGCAAAAATTCTCTGTATCATTTTTCCGTTCAAAAAATCGGCGGAAAAAACGTCAAAAATTCGTCAAAAAAACGTCAAAAATTCTCTGCATCATTTGCTTATTACTTTCTTTTTTTTTTTTTTTTTTTTTTTTTTAACAAATTTGTGTTAAATATTTACTTGAACCATTGCATTCACCACCATAACAAGAAAACTTAACAAAAAACAAATTGGCATCACAACAAAATAAGATTTTTAAGGATTTAAACAAGTTATACAATTGTAGAGTAGAGTATTTGGTTTGACAAGACAAAAAACAAAGTTAAAAACTAATACCATTTAACCCCAAAAGTAGAATTGTTGGTTTTCTTTAGCTGTGGCTGGTCTTGATTGTGCCCCAAAAGGGAAGCAGGCCTTGTTGATGTAGTAGGCTGTTGTGTGATTGTAGATGCCTGAGATGATGCCTGAGATGATTGAGATGCAGTAGCACTATGAGTACCTCTTCCTCTTCCCCTTGCAACACCACCCCCTCTTTCTCTTACAGCTGCACTTGTAGTACCAGCTGCACCACCTCTACCTCTTGCAATAGCACCAGGTCTCCCTCTACCAATTGGAATGTCAGCCATAGGTGGAATTCCACCTCTAGGTACTCCTCCATTAGTTGTCCTAATACCTGTAGTTGTATATATTCTGGATGTAGGTGTTGGTCTAGGTATTGCGGCTCCATCACTGATAAGAGGCCTCCTATCATGTGGTCCACGATATATATGGACACCTAAGACCAATACATCATACATTAGATGGATGAGCTAGGTACTGGTGTCATGGATTAACATATGGTTCATTCACAGTTCAAGAAAGTGAAATGTACAAAAGAGATTCTGATAGCTACCACTTACCAACATTGGATGGATGACCCTCAGGTTGAAATTTGCAACCAGTTCTATTATGGCCCCACTCTTTACAAACTCCACATTGTTTCATTCCCCTTTGTATTCCAAGTTGCTCATTCCTCTCTCGCCTTCTTTGCGATCTTGGCCTACCAACTGGTCTTACGATTCTTGGAGGATTTACCTTGTAAACATCAGGGACCTATATTTGGCAATATTAAGTTCATATTTATACATTCTGTTGGATTAGTTAAATGAAACACAAAATATATTGGATTAGAAATCATACCTCAAGCCAATATACCGGATTGGCTATTGGCTCTATATTGCCAGCATAAGTTGCCATGTATTTGCTAACAAAATGACATTGATCCACAAAACTGTAAACGAACATAAAGTAACACAAAGTAAGAATTTTTAGACACAAAGTAACAAAAAGACATGTATTAGTTTAGGAATTACCTGTACTCATCTTCATTTAATTCTAAAATGACAGCCATTGCATGCACACATGGCACACCACCAACTTGCCATGCTCCACATTTGCATTCATGCTTAGTCAAGTCCACTTTCCAAGTCATACTCTCATTATTTTCAACCAACCAAACAGTTCTAGTCGATGGATAACATTTAAACCAATGCACATTCTCTCTGTGCCTTTTCAATTTATTCTCAGCTCTCTCTATTAACCTATCTTGATCCCAAGTGAGGGCTAGTTGCTCTCTATTGTAAAAAATTTACATGGCTAGTTTCTCAAACTCCATCACTAACTTGCATATAGGCATTGCCCTCAATTTAAGAATCCATTTGTTAAAAGACTCACTGAAATTGTTAGTGATATGCTCACATCTAGAAGTATGATCAAACTTGTGCCTTGTCCATTCTTCCTTTGGATGAGATTTGCACCTAAATGTGATCTTATCAAAGGTTGGATAACAGTTAACTCTCCAAGTACATCCTTCCGCTGCACATCTCCATTCTTGCCTTTTTTCAGTATTCATTATCTTTTTAACATTAAAATGCCTCTTAATTGCTAACTCTCTCAAGTACTTCCTACAATGAATAAATGTTGGCCATTCCATGCCAATATATAACTGATCTGTGGGAGAATTTGCAACACTAAACTCATCATCCTCATCTTCATTTTCATACAGATTTTGGGTGTTTTTAATGAACTCACCATGATCAATTTCTTCATGTCTACAAACCTCAGCTTCATCACTATACAAAACTAGTTGTTGATTAATGTTATCCACTTCATTGTCAGCATCAGTAGGTACATCATCCCCTTCATCACTCTCACTTCCTGTGTAATATGAGCTTTCTTCATCACAATTCTCAAGATTAAGGTTCCTTACTCTTGGAATGTAGTCTTCATCTTCAGAACTACACCCATCATTCACCAACCTGTTTACAAACAAATGATTTCATTCAAATCATAAATCAATCACAATCATAGAAGCAAGATCAAAGTATGTCTTTAAAAACTCTACTACCCATTGTTAAAACCCTAAAAACCAAACATAAAATTATCAAAATTACTTACCTAGATACACTTTTGTTCATCATTGCTTAATCTTTAGTGTTTACAAACAAATGATTTCATTCAAATCACAAATCAATCACAATCATAGAAGCAAGATCAAAGTATAGATTTAAAAACTCTACTACCCATTGTTAAAACCCTAAAAACCAAACATAAAATTATCAAAATTACTTACCTAGATACACTTTTGTTCATCATTGGCTTAATCTTAGTGTTGATAATCGATTAATACCCACAAACCCTTGATTGATCGTTGCTTTTTCTTGTTTTTCTT
The DNA here is from genome assembly GCA_023531435.1 of Papaver californicum. Taxonomy (NCBI): domain Eukaryota; kingdom Viridiplantae; phylum Streptophyta; class Magnoliopsida; order Ranunculales; family Papaveraceae; genus Papaver; species Papaver californicum. The sequence continues at coordinate 2,189,849 of JAJJMC010025232.1, read as the reverse complement.
TTTTTTTTGCAGGGAGGAATAAGCAAAGGAAGAAGCAAGTTCTAAAAAACCCAAAAAAACCAAAAAACCCGTAATAACAAAAGGCAACAGAAAAAAACGCCGATTTTTTGAACGAAAAAATGATACAGAGAATTTTTTGCCGAATTTTTGCCGAATTTTTACCGAATTTTTGACAGAAAAACGGCTGTTTATGGGTACTTTGACGGAATGGCAAACTTGTAATTTTTTGGACTAACGGTCGGTTAGTTTGACCGTGTTGACTGACGGTCTTACGACCCAAACACATCATTGGACAAATTTACGACCCAAACACTCTACCATACCAAAACCTACGACCCAAACACAAAATTTCTCAAAGAAAAAATATAAATATATTACTACATTAATTTATTTATATTTCATATTCATTCATAAAGATCATAGTGAAGAAGAAATTTAAAAAGAAGTTTTACGACAACAACAATTTAAAAGATATAAGGTTTGAAAGAGTTGTTTTTTATCAACCGGAAAAGAAAGTGGAACATGAGTATAAAAGTTTGAAAGTTCATTATTGAGGGTTGAAGCCGAAGACAAGTTGTTTCCATGTGACGTTGTAGAGAGGAGCATGTGTTTGTATCTTGGATGAGAAGGTGGGTGAACAATCCCACTCTCGCATATGGTTGACTTTCATTATTAGAGTTCATCAAGAATATATAATTTTCAGCGTTTGCACACATGTGAGACTCATTTCTATCGTCTTACGAGTGTCAATATCATAAAATCCTATTGATGAGGCAGAAGTCGAGGCGAAATGCTTATTCAATTGTTCTCGAGGCTGGATTCCTTCATATGGCGTTGGTATGACACATTAGACTCTCTTTCTCGTCGATTAAGCTTATTTACATTTGTAATTCTCTTGTACTTCTAACTTTGTATTATTTGGTGCAGAAACTTTATGTACTCATGGCTCTTGGATGCTTATATTGAATAGTTGGAGTAGGTTTTGTGGGTATATCTCTTGTAAACTCTCACGAGATTATAACTCGTCCATTATTGACACCTAAGGTTTTAAGGGCTTGTTACACATGCTAAGTATAACCGTATCCTCGACGAAAAGGTAGTTGTATATTTTAGGATTAGTTTAATTTAGTTTGCTCGAGAACTAGCAAAGTCTAAGCATCCCTGGAATTCTTGAACTTTGTTTGATAAAGTTTGCTAGAATATTGATTTATTCTTAATCCGAGGGGGGCCGTATATACAGAACATATACCAAGGTGGACTCGCTCCGTCATTATGAATCGTAACATGGATCAGATTATAATAAGTGGAGATAATTTCGATATTGATATTGATATTTCATAAAAGCCAAAGACCACCATTTTTTCCTATTGATGGCACAATATATTAATTTTCAAATCCAAATTGATGAATCATCGGACTAGAATTTACTTCAGATAATTTTGTTCTTGAAAGCAATACCATAGAAGGACGTGTGCCTCTGAGGAATGATTTAAGGGCTCGAATTGTAGGAGAATTCCCCAAACCCCAACAATCCAAGATAAAATTAAAATTTACATTGCGCATTTGAGGGTTAGTGATACGTGTCGTTTGCGCATAAATTAATTAAGATATTTCCCACTAATGCTAACAAGTAATATAGCGGTGGTAAGGATCGATCCCACAAGGAGCTGTGTATTGTTATTTGTTTTCAACTTCTTATGTAACCAAGTGGGGATTTTAGGTAATTAAATTAAAGTAAACTAATAAATGTAAAACTAAGTAAATAAAGATTAAGCTCAATGTGAGAAAATAATGGTTAGAGATTTCATCTTCCGTCATCGGACAAGCTTTTCAATCAATCAGAGATAACATTTAATCCTTCTCATACCAATAACCCTAGAGCATCCTATCGCAGGCTTATTCCGGCAAAACTCCTTGTATCATCAAAGGCACAAGAGACACTCATTGACTCCTTCTAAATGAATAACTTGGCGCAAAAGACACTCAAGTTTAACCCAATGAAAGCAATGGTCTTCGTGAGTTGAGGTTATTCTAAGTACTCCGGCGCAAGAGCCACACAGATTTAACTTAGGTTAAGCTTCTACACATAATCGCATGGCAACATCCCGTCGTTAACAACTATGATGTGCTACTTGTGATTAGAGTACTTTAAAAATTCCGGATCTCAAATCCTAGTCTATCTTTAGATATGAATACATGACCATTCAATTTGGAACTTAAACGAGCAAGTCTTCAATCATACATGGCGATATAAACAGTAGAGCATAAACGATAAAAGAGATCATTAACATTAAAACTAACCATCCATATTGATTTACATGTCTAGGACTTCGAACTACATCCCCAACCAATAAAACAAAATTACCTACTCATGAGTTTTCTAAATCCCATGAAAAATATACAAAGAAGAAGAATGGTTTCCCCTCTAAGGGAAAAACCCTATGTTTTTTATGCAAAACATGTGTTATGAGAGGTAGAAGATAAGATATTACTTAAAAGATATATTGTTTGATCTGTAGATGTCTTCTTTTATAGCTTTCAATGCTTAGACCTCAAGTGTACTCTCTTTCTAGGGATTAGAATCCTTTCGGGACCGTGTTTCCTTGAGTTAGAAGTCAATTTCGCGTCCAAATATGTCCCACAACAGTGTCAGGTTCGGCTATCAAATGTATGGACTTTACCGGACGAACCTGACAAGTTATTTTTTCACCAGTCAGTGTCAGGTTCGGTTACTAATTGTATGATGGGTTTACTTGCCGAACTTCTCTTTGTACACTCAATTATTTCAAACTTGTTTTGCCCATAACTTCTTCATACGAACTCGGAATGACCTCATTCTTTTTGTGTTGGTTTCTTTTTTAAATTTCCTTCAAGATGATAATAATAAAATCAGGATTTGAGGTCTTTGATCTTCCTTCATTTGTAGCACTTTATTCCTTGTTCATTTCGTGTTGTTGAACTCCTTTCTTCTTCTTTGGTAGAATCCACTTCATAACTCCTAAAAAAATCATAAACAAACAAAATCAAAGTATAATGATATGAAAATTAACAAGAAAGAAATGAGTTAGAATATCAAACTAATGCAAATAATACACCTATCACATTCCCCATACTTGTCTTTTGCTACTCCTCGAGCAAACTACAAATCTAAACTAAACTAAACTAAAATACAACAACTTCATTTCGTCGAGGATACGGTTACACTTATCATGTGTAACAAGCCTTTAAACCCCTAGGTGTTCCTAGTGGACGAGTTATAGTCTCGTGAGGGTTTACAAGAGGTATACCCACAAAACCTAAAGTCCAACTTTTAAAAATTCCAAGCACATGCATCCAAAGAGCTACAAAGATATAAAGTTTCTGTACACTAACAATAAGAAGTTAGAAGCATAAAGAACGTTATTCTCATGCTTAACCCTTGAGTTAGTAGAAAACCACCATATGAAAGAATCCAGGTTCAAGAGCGATCGAATGTTTCAATTTCTGCCTCGCCAATAGGGTTTTATGAATTTGCACTTAAAAGAAGCATTTTATGGTTCTCATGTGTGAATGCAGGACCGAAGATAGAAATCATGCACACATTGAATGGTGGGAAAGAAAAGTAACCTTCCGAATTATGAAGATGTTATCCCATAGAAACGTGGACGAAAAAGAAACCTTTTTTTTTTCTTAGATGATCTCTAAGAAAGGAAATCAACTACTTTTCAAGGATGGGAACGTTTACTTACCTTCTCACCCGATTCACAATCAGCACCACTCTCACAACAAATAGAAACGTCTTCGTCTTCTTCGGCTTCGGCTTCAACTATTGATGATAAACTTCTGAACTTTCTAGAACTTCAACAACTTGTAACTCTTTTCCTAAAATTCTTGTTGCTTGAAACTTCTCTATAGATTTCTTCTTTCCCATAGCCTTAACTAATGAGATAACTCACTAACTATGAAACCAAAAATACATATCTTTTTTTTTGAATAACGAGAATGATACAAAAAGATACAACTATAAGAATAGTTAAACTGAAATTAACATGGCCATGGGGAAAAGAATTAAGCACCTGATTCTTCACAACTTGTATTGCCTTGGTATCGTATAAACTTCAAAAAAATATATCTTTTTATTTCCATTCTTTTCACTTTGTTTTGTCTTCAGTTTTCATATAGAATTTTGCTCCTATTGTTGTTGCTTACAAACTTTGGTTGTCTTCAACTTTCTTCGTGATTTTGTTATAGTTTTGCTTATTGGTGATGATGTATTTCTATTGTTGCTTTATTGAGAGAATGGTGTCAACTTGAAACAAGACTACAAGATAGAGTTAGCAATTCTGATGACACCCTTATGATTGAAGAAATAACACTCAAGAGATCAAAAGTAGTGCTGAAATTGTTGCGAAGTTGGGTAGCTCATCATTCTACCCGGAGTTTGAGCAGATGAAACACTCTAAACAAACAATTTAGACAGGTACAAAGAATTGAAGGTTTGGTGCCTCACTTATGGGTATTGAATGATCAGCTTCTCTAATATTGTATTCTCTACCGGCGGTTTAAGTCTATTTTTGTCATCTCGTGCCTCTCAAAACCTAGCAACTCGAATTTCGTTCTCTATTACTTCTAAGTTCAATTATTTCAGTGAGAAGTATGTATGTAGACTTAGCTAGAAGTATACTAAGTGACTCTAAAATCTCTAAAAGTTGGATGTTTATGCAAAAATTAAAAACTAAAGCTAAAAACTTTATATGCAAATACTCCCCCACACTTAAACTTTACACTGTCCTCAATGTAAATTGACTCTTCCAATATAAAATCATGATGGGAAATCATATAATGATATGAAAACTAAAATTAAAAGATAAAAATAAAAATACAAACCAATGGTTTGCCTCCCATGCAGCGCTTGGTTTAATGTCCTCAGCCTGACCTTCTGGTTATTGTCTGTACACCAACAATCTGAAAATCTGGGGATCCTCCCACACAACAATATGTAATTCTAATAACAACTTCATACAAATATTAGCATATGATAGTACTAGTCAAACCATTATCATAAAGAAGTTACCCCCACACTTAGTTCTTTCTACACTTGGAAGTTTATATAAGACATAAAATTCGGGAACTTTTACAGGTTTCCCAAGGGTAACCTGCACAGTGTTAGAATCAATCATATATAATGGTGGATACTTGGAAGCAAAATAATCCGTTAAAACTTTGGAAGCACACAACTCCAATCCTAAGTGAGGTATTTTCTTAAAAGTTGGGTTAACAACTTCTTGAGAGACTACTTCGATTAGAGGAGGAGAATCAAAATACGTAGAATTATAAAAAGGATTAGACAAACCTTCCACTATCTTTTGTATTATAGGGTCCTCATTGTTCTTGAAGAACTCCAATGAATTATTTACCTCATGTGTATTGTGGTCTTCTATCAAACTTTTCAACCAATATTCATCAGTTTCTGCCTCAACCAAAATCTCGGCATCAACGTCATCACTATATTCCTTAGCTAACTTAATTGGGTGTTCCACTATATTACTCAATCTAGTATGATTCTCAAATATTTTATCATCTTCGATATCAAAATCTTTATCGACCTCATATTGTCCATTAGCAAAACGTCGTTTGAATTCCAAACGTATGGTACTACTAATTTCTTGGAGAATGTCTTATGGTGCTCCATCATCTTCCAGTTGATATAATTTTTTCGAGAGTTTTCTTATATTTACACGTTTTCCACCATTGCTTACAATAGGATCACTAAACCACGACTCGCCTCGTTGAATGGGTGAATGATCATAAACACGATCAGGAGTCGGGTAAGTTATACTATTGTAGAATTCGGTTGGTACAACTTTCTCTCTATCAAGTGTTTGATAAAGTTGGTCTAATCTTAGTTGCATATCCTTTAATTGATTTAAAACCTGCATACAACTCGAGTGGAGCCAATTATAAGTATAACTGTCCAACCTTCTTTCTGGTTGTTGACCTACATACCCACCATAAGGTTGTTGGTATGTATGATAATAACCAAAAGAATCCATAGGGTATTGATCAAAACCAAAGGATTGATTCTGATTGTATCCCATGGTCGGTTGGAAGTTATTGAAAGATTGAGAATTATAACTAAACTGATTACCACCATAACATGCCTGATCTTGTACATCATACATGTTATTTCTGTAAGGAAACATGATGACACACAAATAGTAAGAAAAAAATCTAACTAAAAATCTAAAAATAAAAATAAAAGTGACGTATACAACCTGTTTTTCAATCTACCTCCCGCTTTTGACGAGAGGCGAACTCCTTTAACGAGTTACTCACACAAAAAAAAATAAACTAAAAGACACTAAAGCAAAAAAGTAAAATAGAACTAAAATAAATCGCAAACAAAAACAATTTCCAACTGCTCCCCGACAGCGGCGCCAAGATTTGATGTATGTCATTTGCCCACAAATTAATTAAGATATTTCCCACTAATACTAACAAGTAATATAGTAGTAGTAAGGATCGTTCCCACAAGGAGCTGTGAATTGTTATTTGTTTTCAACTTCTTATGTAACCAAGGGGAGATTGTAGGTAATTAAATTAAAGTAAACTAATAAATGTAAAACTAAGTAAATAAAGATTAAGATCAATGTGAGAAAATAATGGTTACAGATTTCATCTTCCGTCATCGGACAAGCTTTTCAATCAATCAGAGATAACATTCAATCCTTCTCATACCAATAATCCTAGAGCATCATATCGTAGGCTTACTCTGGCAATACTCCTTGTATCATCAAAGGCACAAGAGACACTCATTGAATCCTTCTCAATGAATAACTTGGCGTAAAATCCACTCAAGTTTAACCCAATGAAAGCAATGGTCTTCTTAATTTGAGGTTATTCTAAGTAATCTGGCGCAAGAGCCACACAAATTTAACTTAGGTTAAGCTTCTACACATAATCGCATGTCAACATCCCGTCGTTAACAACTATGATGTGCTACTTGTGATTAGAGTACTTTAAAAATTCCGGATCTCAAACCCTAGTCTATCTTTAGATATGAATACATGACCATTCAATTTGCAACTTAAACGAGCAAGTATTCAATCATACATGGCGATATAAACAGTAGAACATAAACGATAAAAGGGATCATTAACATTAAAACTAAGCATCCATATTGATTTACATGTATAGGACTTCGAACTACATCCCCAACCAAAAGAACAAAGTTACTTATTCATGAATTTTCTAAAACCCATGAAAAATATACAAAGAAGAAGAATGGTTTCCCCCTAAGGGAAACACCTTAGGTTTTTTATGCAAAAGATGTGTTATGAGAGGTAGAAGATAAGAGATTACTTAAAAGATATATTGTTTGATCCTTAAATGTCTTCTTTTATAGCCTTCAATGCTTGGACCTCAAGTATACTCTCTTTCTAGGGCTTAGAATCCTTTCAGGGCCGTGTTTCCTTGAGTTGGAAGTCAATTTTGCGTCCAAATATGTCCCAGAACAGTGTCAGGTTCGGCTATCAAATATATGGACTTTTCCGACCGAACATGACAAGTTATTTTTGTACCAGTCAGTGTCAAGTTCGGTTACTAATTGTATGATGGGTTTACTTGCCGAACTTCTCTTTGTACACTCAATTATTTCAAAACTTGTTTTTCCCATGACTTCTTCATACGAATTCGGAATGACCTCATTCTTTTTGCGTTGGCTTCGTCTTTTAGTTTCCTTCAATATGATGATAATAAAATATGTATTTGAGGTTTTTGATCTTCCTTCATTTGTAGCACTTTATTCTTTGTTCATTTCGTGTTGTAATGAACTCCTTTCTTCTTCTTTGGTTGAATCTACTTCAAAACTCCTAACAAACTCATACACAAACAAAATTAAAGCATAATGATAAGAAAATAACAAGAAAGCAATGAGTTGGAATATCAAATTAATGCAAATAATGCACATATTTGTTAGCCTCCTTACCATTTATAGAATTTTTGTTGAATGAAGTTTTCCTTCCCATTTTTGATTAAGGGAAGTTTATCTGAATATACTGCTCATATTGTATTCTTTTTGGAGTATTGTATTCATATGTTTTTGGTGTTTTTATATAGATTTATCTCTGAGTTAGTTTTCCATTCCTTGAAATTAAGATCTCTTTGAGAGTTTGTCCTTGGGGCCACTTTTTTTCCCTTATCATTGCCCTGGCATAAAAAATTGGTACTTATATTGCCATGGTTGGTACTATTCAAGTTAATACCTTGAGACAACCTAACATTCTGACCTACATCCACCGAACATATCTTAGAATTATTAACCAAATAATAGTTTTTGTTTATCTGGGATATTTGTTTTCCTTTATCCTTGCCTATGCCTTTCTGATTTTCCAAGTCAGATTTAGATACAGAACTTTGATGGCCATTTTCATCCCTTGGAAATCTAACTGACATATCATTCCTATTGAGATATTCATTTGATAGGATCAAATTACCAGCAACATGTTCAGACACATTTGCATTTTCCTGGTAATGATTGTTGAGATCAGGATTAACAAATTTAACTGAATGAGAATATTTAGAATAAGTACCTAGAGAATACTATTAAGACTTGGTATTAATATTGTCTTCTTGATAATATTCAACTACAAAAATGTCTTTGAATTCCGAACATCATTAATATGAATCTTGGAATAAGTATTAATAGAAGACTTGTAGATTGGTTGCAACATAGCAATTGCCTACTATTGTAGTTCTTCTTGGTAGTTACGAAATATATGATCCTTGTAATTATTGATCTTGGGACACACTTTCATGATATGACCAATGAAGCCATAAGAAAGACAGAACTTTGGAAGATGTTCGTATTTGATTGTGACAACATAATCTGTTTTGTTTGGCAGAGGAAAAGCAATAACTTGAGAAAATGATGTTTAATATCAATATGAGTTTTAGTTCTAGCAAATTTAGCCCAAGTAGTTGCTTCATACAATGGTATGGCACGAGTTTTGCCTATTTGAGAAACAAACTAAAATACAAAAGAAGCAGTTAGGTTATCCACTAGTAAACCATGTATTTGCAGACCAAATTCAACAGTGTCGAAATTGTATTCATTTGGGGGTCTTCTTGGTATGCATCTTTCTAATGCAAATATATCATCCTTAATAATCCATGGTGTATATTCCATAATCATAAGTGTACCAGAATACGACTCAAACTTGATTAAGAAAGTATTATCAATGAAAGTTAATACATAATAGACATGATTGGTCTTCCAAGCTTTTTGAAGAATCCCGCTCACATCAGAAATTTGAGGAGATTTATTTGTTATGATCTTGAGTGCAAGTCAATTTTTTGATGATTCAGTTTAGAGCTCGGAAAATTGGTATTCAAGTTGATTGTTGTAGAAGATTTTTCTTTATATAATAGATTTGCAAATTGTTGTAGAAAATAATTTGAAGAATTGAGAAGAATAGGATCTGTAGTATCAGAATTCATTGTTAAAGAACTTCACCGAGAAGCTTTAGGGATAAAAATACCCGAAGAAGTTATTAAAAGAGTTCGTAAAGAACCGATAAGAACGGTTACTTTTGGAAGTTAAAGAACGGTTATTCAGTTATTTTGGAAAAACCAATAATCACTTTTATTGTTAAAAGATTATATTTTTCGAACAAAGTTTGATCTAAGATATATTCACTCTATGGAAGGTACGAAGAAAACATGCAGAAATCTCAATACACACTTTATAATTAATTTTTTTAATAAAATTGATTAAAAAACTAATTGAACAGGATCCTAAAAAGTTATATAATGAATTCCTGATGATTATGAAAATTTAATGATTGGAAACTAGGATTCTTTTATGAAAACGATGAAGATATTTAGAAAAGTATTAAACTTGCGGAGAAGAGATATATATTCAAATATCACCTTAACAACAATCAGAGGTGGACAATCTGAGGATGATTTCTTAAGGAAAGACAATTCATTTGTTTTTTCTTAGAGCGACTATTATACTCGAAATATCAAATTATATAACATCAATCAAAATGCTTACATAATTGATAAATAAAATAGTGCTATGTGCGTCCCATCTGATTGATTTTTTATATTTAACAAAAATGGTCCATTTTTCATATGCACAACTTTTAAGGAAACATAGAGACATTCTAACTGTTAAGTTTCTGTTCGTTTTTTTCTACCCTCATATGTAACGATAAAATATATTTAGAGATCGCAAATAGTAATAAATGATGAAGAAATATTTGCATTCAAAAGCTTTTAAAGAAAATTGTACAACAAATATAATCATGATTATTGAATTATTTTATATTTTTATAAAATATTTAGTAACTCGTTATCGAAAAATATAGATATTTTTTAATATTATATTTTTTGTTTGTATTTTTTTTATGCAAAGAGAAAATTTATTTGTTAAAATTTAGAAGTAATATTGTATGCATCTTCTAATATTGCATCAACAATAAAACTTGGAGGATGAGCAATCCAAACTTTTGAGAACTTATAAATTCTAGCATGCCTAACTAATATGTATGTTGATTTATTAAATTGTCTTCCAATGAACTTACAAGTCCATGAAGAATGATTATTCAACCTATTACTAATATCTAATGCAAGTGACTGATTTTTCCAAGCTTATTTCCCTTAACTTTCAGTAACAGCCTCCACCACAAGTTTTGCGTCCAGCTCAAAATATAAAAATTGAATTCCCAGTTCATCCGCCCGATGTATAGCTTGCAATAATCCGTCACATAAAGCTTCTTTCGCAGTTAAGTGTCCATTTGCATATTGGCATTTTTCTAGAAAAATCTCCTTACAAAATCACGTATAATTAGTCTGTACCCAGAGTAAGTAATAGAGTTTATCCTCTTAAAAGAAGCATCAAAACATATAGAGTAGAAAGGACTGGTTGGCCGTTTCCATTTAATCTAAGACCTGCAAGACAAGAAGTTATTAAAAATGTTATTCTGTTTGTTCATCATTATACTGCTAGTGGTGGCATTTAAAAGTTGCACCATATGAATTACTCTAATTGGTTCTGGTTTAATATCTTGAAATATGCATCGACACCTTGCTTTCCAAATTTCCCAGGCTGTGTTAGCCATTTTAACAATCCAGTCTTCATCAAAATTACAGAAATCACTTGTGGAACAATTTTTAAGCCAATATTGTACATAGATGTTCGTGTTTCGTATACTCCTTCTAGCACCAGGGATGGAGAAATGACCGTCACAGAGTACATGTTTTGTGGTCTCAATTCTTTGCTCACACATCTTGCAAATATCTTTATTATATCCCTGAACTCTTGACATATGTTCATTTGATGATATTATGTCAGACACACACTTCCAGATGAAGTGTTTAACTCGTGGGAGAGTCTTTATACCCTATAGCTTCTTCCAGAACTTGGCCATATAGTTTCATCTTCTGTTGAGCTGAGATTACACTTGAATTGGACAAGTATATCATAAGCTGATTTAACCGTAAATGAACCATTTCTTGTAAGAGTCTATATCAACATGTTATGTGTTGTATTTGGAATTCTCATGCTCAAAATCCTACAGGCATCATCTTGATAAAATATATGTTGAATAATACTGAACTTCCAAGTTTTTATATTTTGACCAATCAGATCAAAGACATTATTGAAGGGTTGAACTTCTTCCATATCTACAAAAAGAATTAGAGGGGTATGTCTTTCAAGGATCAAGTTATCCTGTTAGATGAGAATATTTCTCCCATTCTCTATAACCCAAAAACTATGTTTATGAATAAAACTCATACTCCCTAGTATGCTCTTCCATGCCCACGTGGATTATTTTTTTTACGTGCAATGATGTCTCATTGGGAAAGTATCGTTGTTTTAGAGTTGAAGCCCATAGTTTGTTTGAAGAGTTTCATATTCTCCATGTAGCTTTCACAAGTAATACCTGACTGAAACAATTTAAGTCTCAAAAACCCATTCCACCTGATGTCATATTCTTATATACTTTCATCCATGAAGTCAAATAGAAACCTTTTCCTTCATGATTATTCCACCAAAAGTTACGCTGAACCATGTCTATATCTTTTATAGTTGCATCTGGTATCTTAAAAATACTCATACTATGAGATGGAATTGCATTCAACACAATTTTTACCATCATCGATCTTCCCGGATGATTCATAAACCTCCTTTTCTAACTTGTGAGCTTTCTCTTCATGTTATCTACCAAACTAGAAAAAGAGGTGGTCTTTCTTCTATTTTGGAAAGTAATATACCCAAATAACTCTCATCCATGTTAATATTGTTTTATTTTCAGTCTTCTTAGAAGAATTTTACAATGCCTAGGATAAATATGCTTAGAGAAGTATACTGCAAATTTTTGAAAATTTATTTGTTGCCCATAAATATTACTGAAAGAGTTGATAACTTGTAGGAGATTATTAAAATTATTAATGTCTGCTTTGGAGAAAAGCAGACAATCATTTGTGAATAGTAAATTAGTTACATGTGGAGCATTCTTTGCGATTTTAATACCTTGTATTTTACCATTTTTTTCAGCCTGCGAAAGAGCTCTAGTAAAAACTTCCATTGTAAGCAAAAAGAGATACGGTGAAATCGGGTCGCCTTGACGAATGCCTCAAGTTGGTGAAAAGGCTTGACATGGTGAACCATTCAACAACACTTGCATTTCAGATGAACTGATACATTCATGTATATGACTGCACCATTTAAGACTAAATCCCAGCTTTTTCATAATGTTATCCAAAAATGACCACTCAACACGGTCATAATCCTTCGACATGTCGAGCTTTAATTCCATATAATTTTTCTTTGTTATCTTCCTCTTTATGCGCGCAGTGGATTAACTCTTGATCTAAAGTGATATTATCACTTATTTATCTTCTCGGTACATACGTTGCTTACATAAGAAAGATGAGTTTGTCCAAATGAGATTTCAAACGAGTAGATATAATATTTGAAATCAACTTATAAGTTGAATTGCAGAGAGCTATTGGTCTATAATCCCCTGGTGATTGTGAAAGTTTACATTTGGGGATCAAGCAAAGGTTAGTTTTATTCATTTTTTTCAGCATTCTTCCAGAAGTAAAAAGACTTTGAATCATATTAATAACTTTTCCTTAACATTTGACCATTGAGATTGATAAAAAAACGGAGGAAAATCATCCAGGCCAGGTGCTTTCCATGGTTACATCATCTTTAGTGTAGTTGTTATCTCAGCTTCATCTGATACCCTTGTGAAAGCAATATTGTCAACATTATTGATACATTTTGATAGCAAGTCTAACATATTATTATTTGAAGGAGGATTTGAAGTAGTCATTACTTCTTGGAAATGGGAATTTAACAGATATTTAAGATTGCCTCTTCATGTACACCAATTGCCATCTTTATTTTTTAAGGATTTTATCTTGTTGCGAGATCTTCTTCTAGTTAGCTTGTAGATGAAAATGTTTGGTGTTCTGATCAACTTTTATGAACAGAATATCTCTTGATTTATGCCTATAAAACTCTTTTTCTCTTTGATGCCACTCATTTATTTGCTTCTCAACTTCTTGTACTCTCTGTGTGTTGTTTGTATTGCAGTTGGTTGCTGAAGTTTGGACAATTTCTTTTGTAGTTTTCTTAACCTGACTTGAATATTACCAAAAGTATTTTTGTTCCATAGAGATAAATTATGCCTAATTTAACTCATTTTTTTCCCCCAAACATAAGTGTCTGACCCAATTGACATATTTTTTTCAAGTTTTTTCGATATGCTCCTTACATGAGCTTTCTCTCAGCCAACATTCAAAGAACTTCCAGTTTTTTGAACTATACACATCATTAGGTGTCAAATCAAGAAATATGGGACAATGGTCGGATCCTAAGAATGGCAAGTGCTTAAGACTATAGTTCGGGGTAGAATAAAAGTCAATCTGCATTAATAAGGGCTTTATCTAACCTATACCTTATTTTAACAGTACCATGTTTATTTCTGGTCCAAGTGAAAGGGTTTCCATAAAAATCTAAATCACTTATCCCAGCATTGTATATGACCTGAGCAAATCTAGAGGAGTAGGAGTAAGAAGGCACATAGTTATTAGCTCTCTCTTCATGGTGTAGTATTATGTTCAAGTCCCCAATAAGGACCATGGGGCAGTAATGTTATAAAGATCACAAACATCATTAATTAAAATCCATTGTGTTTTCCTTTCCCATGGATATGGAGACCCATAAACACATGAATTGCTCATTGCACCATTTTTTGTGCCTTCTTGTTCAACATATTGTTGTTGTTTGTGTGCTTCATATTCAACAACTGTCATGTTATCCATGAAGAGAAGGTTAGTTGTGTACTCAGATCTATGATCTAGATGATCAATTACAAAGCACTTGTCACAAATATTTCTAGGTTGAAATTCCAAGTGGTAACGGATCCATATATCTTCACCCGATATGGTTTTCCACCATCCACCTCTTAGAAATGGCTTAGTCAGTTCAACTTCAATTCTATCATGTATTGTATTCCTATATCTTGGTCTGTAGTTTTTGGGATCTGTTGAAATTTTCTTCCAATAAATTCAATTGCTTCATTAACAATAGTTGCATTTGTATGTTCTAGATGGAGATGTTTAAACTAACAATGAACTCTTGATGGGTAAACTTATATTCTTCAACTTCAATATCTGGAAAATACTTTTGTATAGCAAACAAAGATCCATTAATGATCCAAGGACCTCGCTTTATAACTTCTTCATGCTCTTCATCATTGTTTAGCTTAACAACCACAAGGTTATGACCCATTAGTCGAATTTTTTTTATTTTTATATCATATCCATAGTGAGTTGATTCCTTCTCTAATTATCTTCATCTCCATAGTTTTGGTTGCAAATATCTTACCCAAAATACTGTGAGACCATTCATCTTCTTCACCGTGATTGTTGTGATTGAACCTAAAATTCTTCTTCTCGTGTTTGACAGATCACAGTTTGTTTCTTTGAGTTGGCAAGTTTGGAAATCTGGTTTTACGAACCTGTTGTCATTTTAGGGTTTACTATAGTAAAGCAACAACAAAGGTAGGGATAACAAAAAATGTTTTAAGTATCGTTCTTGCTATCAAGATATTTAGAGGGAAAACTATCATTAAAGAATACATAATGGTTCATGATATATGGAGGAGTATCTTTAATAGTTTTCAAAATGGAAAGTTATATATTTAGTATATTGAGTCAAATAAGGAAAGTGCATGCATCTAGGATTAGTCTAATTATACAAATGATAAAAGAGTCAAGTTTTGGAGGCAATGGACTTTTTTGAAATTTTCTCTCATGGCAGTAATGGGATGGATGATGGGGATCTTCAAATGGGTGTTGAATGTTGATTGATGTTAAAAAGTAACAGAACAACTTCATTCTACTAGTATGGACCATCTTATTGGAATGGATGGCTAGCACCAGTGCTAGGATTAGCACTACTATGTTTATTTCAGAATCTAAGTACACTCTGGAATCAACTATTGGTTACCCACGGATTGGAATCAAGAGACTTGCGTAAACAACTAGGGATGTACAGGAACCGACCGGAACCGAAGGACCGAACCGGAACCGGACCGAACCGAGAGTATAGGGTACAGGGTATAGGTACACGGGTAGAGAACCGACCATAGGGATGTACAGGTACTCGGTTCTACCTAGGAACCGACTGGAACCAAATCGAGTGTACCGAATTGTTTTAGACGTTGATTATATTTTTGAGTTTTAATCCCAACCATCTGTGTTAGGTAACTTAGGTTACTCGATCAAGTTGATTATTTTGTTCATTTCTTCTGTTCTTCATCGAGTTGAACTGTTGAAGACCACCGTCACTCCATCAGTAGATACTCGATCGATTCAGACATTCAGTACCACCAATCCATCGGTAGATTCAGACATTCAGTACCACCAATCAGTAGATTCAGATATTTTATTCATTTCTTCTTCTTCTTCTTCCTCCCTAAACTTCTTCTCCCACCATCAGTAGATTCAGATATTCAGTACCACCAATCCATCGGTAGATTCAGTACCACCATCAACACAGGTAACATGTTATTCTTACCTAAATCTTGTTGTTGTATCGTATTTAGAGAAAACCCTTGTTGTGCATATGTTGATTCATGATAGTCTGTTAAATAGCTTGGGTTTAAATCAAAAAAGTTTTCAGCCATCGATTACCCACACATCGTTGCAGAATGGAGATTCAGAATCTGATTATTATTTGATCAATTTGTTAAACATTTACTGAATTGATGTTGTTTTTATTTTGCTGAAAGAAGCTAGAGAGATTTGGTTGTTACTGGGGTTTTTGACTGTTATTCGATACTAGGGTTCAGTAGTTGTATTAGTTTATGTATTATGGTTGTTTGTGTGGTAGCAGTAGTTGTAGTTCACTCATTCTTCTAAGTGGTTGTTGCTACTACTTTGCTGATGTGCATTCAAGGTATGTCACTGTACATGACTTGGTTTACTACTTAACTGATTAGATTTAAGATTTGTTTTTTGGTTCTTCCTCTTGGGTTATATATTGTTCTTCTCATAATGAATTTTGTTGTTAGTTATGTTTGTTGTATAGTAAATTGCATACATTTTTAGCTTACTTGGATGAGTGTTTCATGAATGTAAGTTGAGTATTCACTGTTAGAACCCTGAGTTGCACTATCATGATTTTTTCTTTGTTAATGACTCTACTGTCTAGATGCTCTTGCTTTGCCGTGACGAGAAAAATCGCGCCAAAATGTAAGGAAAGTGTGAATATGACCATGTCAAGGGATGATGCCCTTTTTTTTTATAACAGTGGATTTTTAGCCTAGTGCACTAGTTATGTCACAGTATAATACTTCAAATGTATATTACATTCTGCAATATATACGAAGACAATAGTAGAAATGCAGTTGTGGTGAACAAGATATCCTGTATGACCTTACATATTTTACAGATATGATGATAAACATTGTAGAGTTTTTGCATATTGAAGACAATAATATAACTACATCTACTATAAGAATTATGGTATTAGATATCTGATGGTGTAAATTTCCGATAGCCATTCTGATAGACACATTTTAGTGTCTAAATTTTACCTTAGTTTCTATTAAGTTAGTATTCGATTTTGCAAATATTACGTGTTTTTATGCTTTTGTAGGTACAGTAGAAGAATAAAGATTTGTGGAAAAATTGGCTCAAAAAGTGATAAAGGCACCCCAAGGACAAGTGTTATTTGGCACCCTAGAAGTGGATAAGGGGTACCCTCGAGTCAAATCGGGATAAATCGGGTCAAACCCGAGTCAAATCGGTCAACCCGAGTTGACCGAGTCAACTCAGCACGGGACCGATCGGAATTCGTCTGCATCAACTGGCCACTTTCAATTCGCGTGAGAAACAAGTTTTTGTTGCTTCCAGATTGTTCTAAACACTCATAGTTATCTCACGCAAGTCATAAACATCAAAAGATCCCGTAAAATCAGCTTGAAAATCATGTATTTGGCCGGAATCATGATTCGATTAAGATTGGGATTTGTGGGCAGTTCTAGAGAGTTCTATTAGGTTTAGAACTCTCTCTAGGGTTTCTACTATCTATATAAACCAAGAGAAGCCAAGAAAATCGAACACGAAAACCTAGAGAAGAAATCAGAGAAATTCCGGCCACTTCCGGTCGCCGCCGGTGACCTGCTGCTGCTCCGGCCGGCGTGTTCTTCATCCACCATCACCGAAGAAGACGATCTTGTAACATCTATATACGTTGCATATCCAGTGTTACATTCTGCTCCTGTTGCCTATTCTTTCAAATCTTTGTTGCTTAGAATACTTTCTGTTACAGCTGAACCCTCTCTTGCAACATTTATAAACGTATCTGTTCAGCTGTTGCACTATTATTTCACCTTGTAATCAACTTTTTGAGCAATGAAAAGATTTTTTGAGCAAGTTTTCTTCACCATGGGCTAAGTTTATTTACTGGGATGATGGATAAGGTATTTTTCTCAATTTTATGTGATTTAATTATTTTCTAATAATTATTTATAATTCTTTTGTTATTAGAATTGCATAGTTTTAAATAGTAAAAACGGTTTTCTTTCAACAGTTGTGCTTTTGCTTGATGGATTATGCTTAGTTAATTAATTTTGATAGTCCATGCTTGTGATTTACCTCTGTTTGTTAGCATAACAAAACCAATTTTGGCAATTATTTGGGCTTCAATTAATTTAAAAAGAATTATCTGATTAATCACATAGGTTGTTAGAATTACCTGATTCCTGATTCCTGATTCCTGGTATTTTTAAAATTATTCAAAAATCATCTTTAGGTTATTTAGTCTTTTTCTTACTCCTGAAATTTTCTAGAGTTAATTAGAATCATTATTTTCTAAAATCATTACCTTCACAAGTTCGAGAATCGAACCTCTTTTTACCACTATATAAAATTACATCACATTCATATAATGATTGCTGAAAATTACATCACATTCATATAATGATTGCTGAATTACAACTGAAGTGAACATCTAATAACTAATAAAACAACTAAAATGTAACCGGTGCTTACAACCTTTATGATGTTAGGCTAGTTACTTAAAGTTTGATAAGTTCAGTTACATTATTGATATGAGAAAGTTCTTTCAGGATTTTGTACTCTCTGAAGGTTAGTCTTTGGTTGACAATAAATTGCTGGGGTTAGAATTCAAAGGCAAACTTGAGTTCTTACATGTATCTGTTAGGTTTTGAGTTTCAACAAATATAAAATTATGAATCGTGTAGTAGGAGGCCATATGATATGATAATTGTAATGATCAAGAAATTGCAACACATGTTTCTCTTGTTGCATATCTTTGAGCTCTTCATGTCTGATGTGAGAATGACTGAGGTGACCTTTGCTGTTTAGATCGTAACTATTGTTCATCATCCAATTCTTGTAGGGTTAGTTCTCTATTTTTTGCATTGGCTAAAATTTGTTTCTATTATTGTTACTTTTAATATGTAAAAGTTATTTTCTATTTTTTGCATTGGCTAAAATTTGTTTCTACTATTTTTAATTATCAAAAGGCTTATATATCTGGTGGAAGGGGATCCAAATTTTATCGAAGCAGCTGAAACCATCAAAACAGCATAAGTGTTTATTAAATTCTTTATACCGTTTACAGGTCGCGGCTTTTGATAATTATGTTTATATATATCAAGACTGTTCAGTAGATTATTATTTACATGAGTTTGACTGATGATTCGTATGATGTGCTCAACGAAGGTGTAAGTTAGTTTCACTCGTCGTT
Source organism: Papaver californicum (assembly GCA_023531435.1). Classification (NCBI taxonomy): domain Eukaryota; kingdom Viridiplantae; phylum Streptophyta; class Magnoliopsida; order Ranunculales; family Papaveraceae; genus Papaver; species Papaver californicum. Next base: position 2,170,567 of record JAJJMC010025232.1, on the reverse strand, counting down.
GTATTTCCCTTCTTCTCCTCTTATTGAGTTCAATGGGGGCTCCGACCTCTCCAAGTCCGTGTAATAGACTGACTATTGCCGCAAGTGGCATTGTGTTGATTGAACTGTAAACTTTCATGTTTATCTGAATGGTATAGTGCTACAGAATCATCTATAAGTAATTGTAGTTTCTAATATGCATGTGATACCAAAGCATGAAGTCTTTACACGTAGAAGTAGGCCTCTGTCAGTTATCCTTCATCTGTTTAACAAGGTATGCATTCTTTGAGATATACTGAGTTCTTATGAATTTTCAAATGCCTTCAAGGAGCAATTGCTACCAAAAGTAGAAGGCTAGAGTTGAGTTACCATATAAGAAACAAAGATATATCAACAAAAAAAAGAGGTACAGGACCGGAACCGAACCGAGAGTATAGGATACAGGTACACGGGTAGAGAACCGACCATAGGGAGGTACAGGTACACGGTTCTACCAATAACCGAGTCGAACCGACCTTTGTGCACCCCTATAAACAACTACACTTCCATAAGATAAAAGAAAAGAAGAAAAGCTTTATACTTTTTAAATACTAGGGAAGAAAAAATATAAAGATTGATTCCACAATCATCCAGTGAATCTTTCCCAAGATATTTTTTTTTTTTAAAGTAAAAGTTTTACATAAAGATAACAAATCAAGGGAAAAAATCAAAATATCATAAAGGTTGAGATGAATTAATCAAAGAAACTGTGCATCAGATAAAAGATTGGTATTTGGAGTGGTAGTTGATGCTCAGCTGGTTTTTGTTGACTGACATTGTTCTCTGGATTTGTAGAAAAAACGAAAGAAAAATATATATTATGGGGCTCAAATGAATAGCTCCTTGATCACATTCATACATCTCAGCCTTGTTGTAGAGAAAGCTAGCTAAAGTTGTTATCAGGAAAGCTGACTTCCAGTCAAGGGTATTGGATTTTCTCTTTTTTTTTCCTGGCGAATTTGAGGGCTAACAAAACCCATTTAGGGCTACTTTTTTAAATCCATCCAGTGAGAGAAGCTAAGAGGTAACCTAGGGGTATGTAAAATTACCATAAAACTTTTCATTAATCTAATTATTACCAAAATACCTTTCATTTATAAAACCTAAACCTAAATCTATTCACACTTTCGCCATTCAAACTTCTGATTCTCTTATTCTCCTCTCAATTTCAAAACTACCGATTACTCTTCAAACTCCTGATTTTCCACCATTTTCTTCTCATCTTCGACCGATTAATCATAAACCAATTCATCGTATAATCATAGACCAATTAATCGTACTTACTACAATCCAAAGATGCCTCGACAAGAGCAAACAAGTCGTCAACCTCCTAATACAGATTGGCCGTATTTTAATGAATTAGTAAGAGATCGAGAAATTGTTCAAGAACAAAGCGATGAACGCGATGAGGATGAAGTAGACACGGAGTACGAATACGAAAATCTACCTCTCCATCAGTTGATGGCTCCAATAAGGTTAGGGGTTTACCATAATTTGTGTTTATATTGCTTAAATCGCTTGAATTAGTGAGTAGAATACCAAGGGTTTAGGTGCAGTAGCACAATCGGTAGTTTCGTGGTTGTATTAAACTACCGATTGTGGCAGTGTTCTTCACTGCTCATGAAGATCATGCACAATCGGTAGTTATCTTTAGGTTAAAACTACCGATTGTTCTTCTGTATAAAATTTTTGTAATAATCGGTAGTTTTGTATAGGCTTAAACTACCAATTGTGAGTGTTCAATGAACCTCCAAAACACCCATCACAATCGGTAGTTAGATTTAGACCTAAACTACCGATTATTCTACTGGATGCAAAAGTAGTGATATTCGGTAGTTTCGTTTAGTGTTAAACTTGCGATTGTGCTGGTTAGTGATCCTCAAAAATATCGATTACAATCGGTAGTTTTTTTACACCTAAACTACCGATGATTCTACTGGATACAAATTTAGTGATAATCGGTAGTTAAATTTTTTATGTAACTACCGATTGTGCGTGTGTTCATAGACTTGTGTTCCCATTTTTTATGCACAATCGGTAGTTAATGTAGATCCCTTGCTACCGATTGTGCACAATCAGTAGTTTAATTTTTTTTATACTACCGATTGTACACAATCGGTGGTTACATTATTTTTTTGCCTACCGATTGTTAACAATATGTTGAGTTCTATTTACTTTGTCTACCGATTATATACTGAAATAATTGTTCTTTATCTTGTATCAAAAAAGGGAAAAGCGTACTAAGCAAAGGAACGATCCAATTCTATCGGGGCCTCGTCCTGGAGGCGGTAAGAAGGTTACCGCTAGTGCTAGACGACAAAAGAGCGCTAGCCAAAACGAAAAAGGAGGACCAGGTGCTCCTCAAGCTCAACACTTCGAAGGAGGTGGACCAAATGCTACCCAAGAAGAAGAAGAAACTGGTACAAAGAAACAACCAAGGAAGAGACGAGGACACAAGGTCCCCGACTCTCTGAAGATTAAGGTTCCCCGACAAGGTCAAATCCCCGGGCTCCCAAGATACGGAGGACGTCTATTGTTTGGATACAAGGATTCTTGGGCCAAAGAAATCTACTCTACCGAGGTAATAATTATAAAACACCATTCTTAACATATTGTCTTCTTATTCGTAGAAGTGTTAACTTTTATTCTAATTGTTTTAAATTCGTTGTGTATATTAGGACCATTCTAATGCGGTCCGTCTACTGAAACCTACGGCTGCACCATACAAGATGAACGACTGGCCGTTGGAAAGGTGAATGTGTTCGGTTCCATCAAATTATAGAGAACTCGAGGCTATCTACGGCCGCCACAAACTCCATGTTAAAGCACGACCGATTGTCGATATCGGCATTCATAAAGAGGTATTATCCGGAGACCGATACTTTCCACATGCCGTGGGGAGAGATGACCATCACACCCGATGATGTGGTGCAGATTCTAGGTCTGACGGATCATGGAGAGGCGGTCAAGTTTGACTATGTGAAGCCGTTAAGCTGGGACCAGCTTTATGTTTTGACCGAGAAGTGCTTTGGTTGGGACCAATAAACCTCCAACCAAGAGTTTGACCGGTGCGCTAAATACAGAACCAGGTAATGTAGTATGGTTCATCTGATGGAAAGGTTCAGAGGCACCTTGGATAAAGAGAAGGCCAACCCAGAGTTCAGCGATGACCAGGTCAAAGCTGCAGCAACTGCATATCTTCTGTGCGTTTTGGGATGTGTAATTTTCCCAAATGCTAGTGGCAACCGGGTTGACGCCAACCTGCTACAACTTTTGGATCCCATCCAGAAAGTTCAAGACTATTCGTGGGGCACGGAATGTCTTGCGTTTTTTATGGAAGAGATGAGAAAGGCATCTCGGGAGGAGACTAGCCAAATAGCCGGGAACATGAGCTTATTGCAGGTATTTTAGTAACTTCATTGATGGTTTGACTGCTATTTATTCTTTCTTCTTTTGCTCTTTCAATTTTCTCATACTTGGTTTGATATGTTCATTAGGCTTGGATATACGATCACTTTCCCTCCCTGGAGTTGGCAAGACAGAAGCCGGATTGGGAGAGAGGCATAACCCGAGGCAAAAAATACATCTTTTCTGGCAACCATTCAAGGTTCAAGGAGCAGGAGTTGATTGCTTTTAGGAGGAACCTAGACTCCATGGCGGCACCAGATGTATGTTTTGATCCCTACAGGGAAGAGCTAGCTGATGGTACTATAGTGTGAAGGTCTGAGTTGGCCATGTACTTTGGAACCTTGTGGCATCCAACAGGATATGTAATCTACAATGCATCTAGGGTCCTACGTCAAATGGGTTATGTCCAAGTAGAACATAGGCCTCACATCCACGGCAAGTTCAAATTGGATGTTCCAAATAGTGTTTGTGGTAAAGACACGATCCAAGTTGTTTACACGCCCAACCCATCTGTTGAAGATTGGAACAACAGAATGCATTACATGATCGACGAGGGGAGACCTGTAAACCGAGGTGATGAGATAACCTCATCCTATATGGTATGGTACCTGGAGCATTCTCATCTTAAAGTGATCCGTGAAGACAAAGGAAAGAGCACCAGGGTGCACGAGTATAGGTCCATCTTCAAAGACAACCCATTGTCCTTAGCAAGGCTGGTACGTAATGTTATTTCCTTTTGATTTTAGTTTTACGGGTCAATATTATAGATAATAATCGTTTGATTGTTATTGCCTAAAAACAGAAGAAGAGGATTGCATTTCTGTCGAACAAGGTAGGTTCGTGCCTCAATGGGGGAGATAAAGACCTCCTCCTCAACCTTGATAACGAAGATTATGATCCCCAGTTCGAAGATACATGTACGATCACGACGGCGACGGGGAATATAACTACTAAGAAGACTAAACGTTTTCGCGGTTCAATGAGTGCTGCTCCTCGAGCCAATGTCCCTGCTTCTCAAGCCGATGAACCTGAAGCCTCTGTTACTCGTGCTCCTCTTCCTAAAACCAAAAAATTTAGGAATTAGGTTGTAATCGTTAAATTGAAGGATATTATTTTAGTGTTTAACATTTCTGGTTTGAAGGTTTCCGATTTGAGATGATTATATGTACTTTTTTTGAGTTATCATTTGATTTGTCATCGATTTATTTTAAACAAGTTATTTCTATAAATTTTACATGTACAATCGGTAGTTAGCGGGTTTGAAACAACTACCGATTGAGTAAATTAATCAGTAATCGGTAGTTTAAGAATTACTTAAACTACCGATTGAGAGTGTCCAGGAGTTTTCAAAAAAAATGGATTTCCAATTTGGGGCTACTAATCATAATCGGTAGTTTGTACAAATTTAAATCTATTGATTGCGAGTGTCCAGGAGTTTTCCAAAAATTTTGATTTCCAATTTGGGGCTACTTATCATAATCGGTAGTTTAAGAATTTTTTAAACTACCGATTGTGATTGTACAAATTTTTGAAATTTTTGAAAAAATCTCGATTTCCAATTTGGGGCTACTTATCATAATCGGTAGTTTAAGAATTTTTGTAATGGCCGATTGTGATTGTACAAATTGTTGAAATTTTTGAACAAATCTCGATTTCCAATTTAGGGCTACTTATCATAATCGGTAGTTTAAGAATTTTTTAAACTACCGATTGCGATTGTACAAATTGTTGAAATTTTTGAAAAAATCTCGATTTCCAATATTGGGCTACTTATCATAATCGGTAGTTTAAGATTTTTTTAAACTACCGATTGTGTTTGTACAAAATGTTGAAATTTTCAAAAAAATCTCAATTTTCAATTTGGGAATACTTATCATAATCGGTAGTTTAATATTTTCTTAAACTACCGATTGTGCTTGTACAAAATGTTGAAGTTTTTAAAAAAATCTCGATTTCCAATTTGAGCTACTTATCATAATCGGTAGTTTAAGATTTTCTTAAACTACCGATTGTGCTTGTACAAAATGTTGAAATTTTTTTAAAAAAATCGGTTTCCAATTTTGTTACCGTTCTGAATTGTTATCGTTGATCAACGGCTATAATTTGTATTCTCATACACCTATAAATAAATGAATTTATATCTATCATTCCCATTTCAAATCCACATCTTTTACATTTCATAGAAAATTTCGAATCTCGCGTTTTCATGTAATATCGGGTTACGAAAAATTTAGGCTTAATGCAGAGAATTTTACCCTAGACGAAGATTTATCCCTATGTCGAAACATGGTATTACATTATCCAGCAAGGGGTCATGAACGTCGGATGAATGGTGTAATGGGCATGCAATGGTTAGAACATGTCCATGATAACTTTTGTAACGAAACCGGTAACCCCCAACAACCGGAACAGAGCATGCCTTTTTGGTCAATATATGGAAATCACAAAGGAAGTACTAGAATTTTCTTCTTTAACCGCTAAGGTGAATGAAAGAAGAATTAGGAATGAAACTGATGATGAAGTTGTTGCCAGATCTCTGGAGGAATGGAGAAGATGGAAACGTTCAGATTTCAGGTACCAACCTCATTTCGAGATCCTAAGGGTGATGGAAGAATATAATCCTTTTGTGTTGATTATTCTCCGAAGAAGTGAAGAACGTCGTCCCGGGCGTAATACGACCCATTGAAGAGGTTTGCTTAAGTGTTTAAGTGTAATCTACCAATGAGATTGATCACTTTGAATTTCTATAATGTGTTTTGTTTCGTTTATTCAGATGTTTTTTGTTTTTTTGAACAAGTTTAATGAACAATATGTAGTAAGTTTATTTGAACAAGTTTTTTTTCGGATGATGAAATAGTATTACGAAGTTAGATGTTAAGTAAAATCGGCATAATCAGTAGATAATAATGTTTTTAAACTACTGATTACATACAATCGGTAGTTATTAAATTCACGTGCTACCCATTATCCACAATCGGTAGTTATTTATGTTCACTAACTACCGGTTTGCAAGAAAAGTCCTGGACAACAAAACCATTATAATCGGTAGATAAAATTGATCTTTAAACTACCGATTACAAAGTTTAAAATTTTAAAGTTTAATTCATTATATGTTTACAATCGGTAGATATAAATTTTCAATACCTACCGATTGTGAAAGTTGAAGAGTTCGAAATTTTGGAAGTTTTGAGAAATTCAATTTGGGGCAACTTACATAATCGGTAGTTTAAGTACTCCATTAAACTACCGATTGTACAATCGGTAGGAAAATAAATCACGATCCTACCTACTGTACAAAACTAAAACTCGAAAAATCAATCTAAAACACTCTCGATTTCTAATCCAAAACTAACTCAAATCATTTTCTAATAACCAAATTAATCAACTAATTAATCAAAATTAACACTAATTAAGCAAGGGTAAATTAGTCATTATAGAAAATAGATGGATAAGGGATGCATTGAGATTACTTCAAAATGACCTTATTTTGTCTTATTAGTCGTCCCTAATTAGTTTTTGGTAGCCCTCAAAAAAATCATTTTTTTTTCTATTATGGAAAATGAGAAAATATAAGAGTATTTATTTTGAACCTTTAATAGGAGAGTACCCTTACAAATTTAGGGATGCTTAGGATTATACCAACCTAGATATATTGATAATGGATGTCTTAAATGACTAAGTTAGCATTCCATATTTTGTTTATTTAAATTACTTTTTTAATTTTTTGATTTTTTTTATTTTATCAAAAAAATTAATTTTTTTTTAAACTTTTTTTTAAAAAAAATTAGAGAATAAAAAATAATAAAAAATAATAAATTAAAAATTAATTCAAACACTATAAAAGATATATAAATAATAAATTATTGATTTTACTTTAAAATATCTCTATTTTATTTTATTATATATCCCCTATTTATAGAGTTATCCCCAGATAAATGTTCTTTATTTTGGGCAGTAAATAAGAGTTGTTGAATCTTAACCACGGTTAAAAAGTATTAGATTTTGATAGGACACGTGTAGGATGTAAAGGGAGGTCAGTCATTAAGAATCAGGGTTTAACCTAAACCATACACGAGGATAAGGCGGTAATCTTACCACATTTGAAAATCATATTTACTTTTTCATCGCTTCGTCACTTTCAAAGATCATACTAAATCGCCGATTTATTTATATTTATCCTTTTGTAAACCTAAACTGCTGCCAAAGTAAGATCACATCCCAAAATACCCTATTTTTTGTCAAGATGGGGCTTTAAAATCGGGCTGTCAAGAATTATTCATCTATATTTCCCACCAAATATTTCCTTCCCCCTTTCTTCTTTTAGTATAAACAAATAAAAGCTAGGGTTTTTGGAGAAAAAAAAGAAGAGATTTTTCGATTCACTGTTTGAGTTGCAGAAAGGTATATTTTTCTGAAACCTAAGTTGTTATGATCTTTACTTATCTGGTTTCAAATGTAAGTTTTGGTTAGTTTGAAAGATTGTATTTTTAGATTCTTCTAGGGTTTTGCTAGACTTTAAGAATGAGATTTCTGGATAGTGTGTTTTGCTTTTAGTTCCTTTTGTGTATATAATTAGTTTGTGATTTTGATCATGGTACAAAAAGTAGTTATTTTCTGTGCCCTTGTTCTGGATTTTTTCTTAGAAGATTTAAGCTCACTGAAAATCTATACAGAGGAATAAAATGAGAAAATGTTTATTTTTGGCCGATAAATTGAATTAGTTGATAAATACCCATAGGAGTTTTTCATGTCAGGATTGATTTCTGTATAGTTTGGTTGTAAGCATCATGCATAAACTGTTTGGGTTAATCCACGGTGTACAGGAAGGAGTTATTACAGTTACATGTGAAGTTAAGATTCAACAATTTTGTTATTTTCTTACTATTGCTGTGCTTCAACTTTTTTGGCGGTTATGAACTTACTGTTTTGTTGTCAGTATACAGTTGTTCTGTCTAGACTTACCACTGCTAAGGACTAAGCAGTGACATTAAAAGAAAAAGCCTGTGTAGTCAAGACTTAATACTGAAAAGTGTTTTGTGTGATTGTTATTTTTAGCTAATAGAGGACTAACAACAAGGATTTGTTGCTTTTAGCTATTCCAAAAAGCTCTCAAATATGATTTGTTGGATGGATTATACAATTTTGTGAAGAGAAAGGATGAAATATTTTTTGCAGAATATTTTTTGAGATATTGGTCTTATTGTTATTCGTAGTCCATGACTCTACGTTTCAGTCATTTAGGTTATGTAAAACAGGACGCCCCTAAGTTTCTAGTCAGAGGGTTTATTGAAAGCAAGCATGCTTATCTATTGAAATGGTAGAATGAAATGTGTATATTCATATAAGAAATCGGCCACTCATGTCAAAAAGTGTAAATGTGATGCCAAGATGAACTGATTTTACTTTTATTATTTTAACTTTTAAAGAAGGTTGCACATCTTTTATAGCTTAGGAACATTTCACATATTCTTTCTTTGTAATATGGCTGTCTGTATATGTCAAAGAGATCGGATATGCCACTAGGAAGATACCTCTGACTAGGAATATTATATGCAATTAGGCACTCTTTCTATAATTTCATGTTCGTTCTGTTAATACTGGTGCTACTTTGTCAATCCCAATTAACAAATGGTTGAAACAGCTTCAGAATTCATGTTTTATCCAGCAAATATATCACTGTATCTTCCAAATGGAAATTTGTAAAAAAAGCTATTGACACTGGTATATTTGTTAGGTAGCCAACATCGACATCATTACACTTCATGAACCATTGTTTCCATGCAAATTTTTTTTTTTTTGTAGGATTCTGCTTCTATTCTTCACAAAGAAGGCGGAAATATGAGCCAAGAGAATCAAACGCTAAATTCTGCTCCAGTAGAAAACCTGCCTGTGAAGCGAAAGCGGGGCCGTCCAAGGAAGAATGAAAATGTGGCTCGCGAAGTGAAAGAAAGTGTTTCCAACTCTGTACCAGATGTGGTGAAGAGAAACCGACGTAGGAGGGATAGAAAAGCTAGTTCAGTTGATCCCATGGTGGGTCAGGTAGTTACTGGTGTCCTTGATGGTTCATTTGATGCTGGATATCTGCTAACTGTTAGAGTCGGTGACACCAATAGAATTTTAAAGGGTATTGTTTTCGAACCACGGTTGTCAGTTCCAGTTTCTGATGCAAATGATATTGCACCTCAAGTTAAGATGGTCAAAAGGATTCATGTCTCACTGGACAAACCAACTCCTCCTAATGATTATGCTACAAATCAATACAAACAGAGGAGTAGATCAAGTGGCAATCCTCCTCCAAGAAATGAGGTATCTATTCCAGCAAAAGTATCATTGCCAGCAAAGCAGTCGCCTCAAGTTGCAAGCCAAATTTCAAATGGAGTGCTTAATAATGTCAACCATGTTTCTCAAGATACCCGACAGGCTGTGCAGCAGGTAGAGAGTAGAGCTGAAAACCAGGTGGCACAAGTTTCTTCCCAAGCAAATAATACTCAAATGGTCATTGATGTGCCACCACCGAAGCTTGAGACTGTTTTACCCACTCAAACCGCTAATTCGGAAGCTGTGACGACTCAAATCGTTGCTGAATTATCGCACATGTTGCAAGACAATCAGTCCGCAAAGACATCTGGCGCACCATTAGCAATACAAACCAAGGTATCAAGTGAGCAGAATCCAAGACTAGATGGTATATCTGATTTGAATGGAAGGTCAAGTGAGTTACAAAAAGATGCAGAGTCAGAACCAAAGATTAATCAACCAGTGCAGAAGTTAGAAACAGGCGGAACTGCTCCTGAGCAATCTGTGTTCCCAAAAACAGAATCTGAATCCCAAATGTTTAATGCAGCTGTATCATCCAACACCAAAGATCTTTTTGAAGGCGAAGATGTTCATCCAGTCCAGTCTCATGCTGATCTGTTTGACGATACAGATTCCATAGGATGAGTACAGAATAGGACTGCATCCAGTGATATATCTGGATTTGAGCCCTTGCAATCTGGACCGGGAGTTTTTTCTCTGCCGTGCAGGGCTTTTAAAATGCTAACAAAAAAATTTTAGTTACTCACTTATTTCAGTAATCTCTTACTGTTTAAGCTGTTGTATCATTTCATTTCAGAACCATGTTCTAGTTTGGTAGTTAGGTTGTGTGGTTTGTAGTAGGTAAACACTTGTGCTTTAATTTATAATATGATTACTAAGAAATTGGCTGTAACTCTAGAATAGAAACGTACTCTGTAGGGAACTTTATTTCATTTGAAAAAGGAAGTTGCAAGCATGAAAATTTACTGGGCTTCTTACTTGGGAAGCCATAATTATACAGGGGACTCGCGTTCTGACATTTTGCGAAGCAAACTTTAGACACCGCTAGGGCGCACACAATTTCAGACATCGGTAAAAATATGTACCAGCCTATCAGGGCTCATTGTATCCTTTGCCCACATTTAAGTCTTATTCTCATTTTTCTTTAAATAAAAAAATAAACCCTAAACCCTTGGTTATTATCTCCCACCGCGGCACGTCCCTTTGTTCAGTTTTTCCTCCAGAAACTCATTACTACTAATCAAATCGTCAATAAGTTTCTCTCCATTCTCAAAACCCTGATAATTCCCAGTGAGAAGTTCCCAGAAAAACCCTAGCTGAAACTCACCATGAAGAAACCAAAATCTAAGAAATCATCAGTTCGTCAAGAAAAACGGCTTCCAGAGGTACACGAAATTGAATTACTTGAATCATGGATAAATTCTGGAAAACCAGATTCAGGTTCCAATCCATCAGCAATGAAACCATTACCATCGAAATCTCCAGTTGGTAAAATAGGTGAAAATAATTTCTCTTCTTATGTTGGTTGTACAAAATTTAAACAGTTACCTATGTCAAAGAAAACTACTGATGGTTTAGTTAAAGGAAAATATAAAGAAATGACTGATATTCAACGTGCTTCATTGCTACATTCATTATGTAGTAGAGATATTTAGGGTGCTGCCAAAACTGGCTCTGGAAGAACTCTTGCGTTTATCCTCCCGGTAAGTTTAATCTCGATTTTTTCTTTTATACATTAGTGATTTGTGCATGTTTATCAGAATGATTAATGCACAAAGAATGATAGTGAAGCTGCTTCTGATGTGTTTGGTAAAATTACTCAGTCAGGTTTACAGCCTAATGTTGCTGTAGTTGTCACTTTTAAGATAGGTCATCATCCTAATGTTGTCACTTTAGAGGTTGTGTATGAGAGTCAAGAATTGTGCAGCATAAATTTAATCTTGGGTTTCAGTGTAACACTTCATCGCCATGAAACTCTTTAGGATTAGAGAATACAACCTATGCTCCAGTAGTCCAGTTGGTTGTTGTTTTTTTGCGATGATTATAATAGTAATACAAAATGACAGATGCCTTTGTAATGTTAGCTATAAATCTGAATCAATAGGAGCATACAGTATTTCATGAGTATCTAGGCTTATTGATTTATTGCTCCCAATATGATCACATGACCATTTATTACAGACACATTTTGCGTCTTTCTTATAATTTTCTTGAATCAGGGTACCATATAATATAGGTAGGCTTATTGCTTTATTGTGTTGATAAATTGGGAGTTTCCACTTCATCTCTTTGTGATAATTCTCTTAATCCAAGGATTTAAACTTCTGAATTTTTGATATTTCCGGGCAATATATTTTCTCCTTGTAAGATGCTCATCTTCGTTAAGTGAAATGTATGGAGATGCCATGTTATGTTTCAAAATTAGAATGTAGTATACAGTTGAGTCATTGTTCTTCGCTCTCATGAACCACTTCTGGTACGATGCTTAGTATAATTTTGAGGTGCAACTGGTGTTTTACTAGAGTGTAGAATTAAGCAACTAAATGTTCACTTGGGATATTTACCGTTGTTTAGTGAAAGAATGTCTGTGCCCGTAGATAGTTCCCATGTATTAGTGTCTGTGATGTAGACATGTACTCACAACTGTTTTGCTTTGGCACTATGTTTAACTATCCAGACTGTGTTTGCTTCTGTGATGTAGACATGTAGTCACAACTGTTTTGCTTCGTCACTATGTTTAACTATCCAGATTAGTTTACTAATGATGTAAGTGTTACCGAAACTTAATTAATCTTACTTATAGAATGCTCAATGTCTGTACACTCAGGCAACTCATCTTCACGTGAGCTGCCATCAGAGCTGTAATCAGGACTGGATTCTAATGGTATTCCATCGTCCAGGAACAAATGTGGCTATGCTGCTCTCTTAGTATCTAGTTGTTGTCTGCGAAACCTCCTGTTTTCCCTAGCACGAACTTATCTATGATCTATATAATTTGAAGTCTTAGATAGTATATGATGTCCAACTTGTTTATTTACATCTACCATTTACAAAAACAATATCTGTTAGATGATCAAGTATAGCAAAGTAAAGAAAAATAAATAAACTTAACTGTACATAAAAAATAAACTGAATAATATCTATGAACCCAAGCACCTTGACTGATAGATAGTAGATGTCGTGGAAGTGGATTTCTATTCCTGATTTTATTTTGTACGAAATATCGATTATGACGTGCTTCAACTCTTGTTAGAGATGGTAGCAGCAGGCTCTACTCTTCGACGCTTTTCACCATTTTTCCAGAGAAGAGAATAGGATTAGGAGAGAATAGAAGAGAATAGAAGAGAATTAGGGCTTGGAGATAAGCTTTTATATGTTGGAGCAATGGGTAGTCATCACCTTAGGCCTTTGAAGTGTAGCCAAAACGGCCAAAAAGAGAATGGATACCCACGGCTCCCATTGGTCTAGTCTCCTCAGGTGGGGCCAGAAGCTCTAGAATTCAAGCTTTAGCTCAACTTTCAACCACAGAGCTTGAAATTGTTCTCAAATTGGTTTATGAAAATTTTATGCGAATTATTAAGGACATAACTCTGTATTTGCTTGAGAATAAGAATTGCTTGTTGTATTATCATGAAGTTAAGATTCTATCTGCTGTCAGGTTGGTTATCTAGTTATTATTCTCAAGCAAAAACACTAAGCAATTATTATGGTTTAAAGTTATAGTTGTTGGATAGTATTGGACACTGCAATAATGGTAAATTGGTAAGGCACTGGTAAAGTTAAAACAAAGCAAACATGTTAAGAATTTTGTTCGTGTGTGTAGTGTTGCCTGTATTTGGTTCTTTTAATGTCTTTTCTTTAGAAATGTTAATTTTTGAATACAAGTAACGTGTTTTTTTTTATGTACAAGAATTTGGCTATTGATATCTTAGTCTATCAACTTAGAGATTTCTATAGGCCTCTGATTGTCCTTTATAAATGAACAATGAGACAACGGGATGCGTTCTCTAGATTAGGAGGTAATTGATATGTTAATTGCTATGGGTATGAATTTCATTGCTATGAAGTATTGGCTGTGTTCTGATATATTATCTTGTTTCATATAGTTAGAAATATGTTGCGGATGTTACAGATGTATTCCGATACATTGTAAGGTTTAAAGTCATATAGTTAGGAACATGTTACGGATGTATTCCAATGCTTTCTATTGTTTGAAGCTCTTGTGTAGTTCGGAGTATGTAGCGGATGTGTTCCATTACGTACTCTAGTTTGTCAGTTGTTATATAGGTGGGAATTATGTGAATCGGCCGTCCTGGCATTATGATTTTTCCTCTCAAATTTAATCTTGGGTTTGTTGATTCTGAAGTAGACATTTCAGTGTAATACCTCTTAGTTGTTTGATAAAATTCCTACAAGAAAAGAATGAGTTTATTTAGCAGTGAGGTTATGAATTCGAGATTTCTTCCTGATGTCACGTTGTATTTTTGGTAAAGTTGATAATGCTTATTCAAAGTTATTTGCTAGTAGTGATGCTTTCTATCTATGCTTTGATGAAGCCACAAGCCTAGTGATAAAAGCTGCCTACAGGCTACAGCTTCTTTGTTGAGGAATGTTACAAGACTTTTTTAATTTTTCTCTCTAATAGAATTGCAGTGGTAGCTAGATAGTTTTTCATGTTTATATGTTAGTGATTTGCGAATTTATAATTAACAAGTAGGATGGTTTTTACTCAGATACTAGAGAAGTTGTATAAGTTGAGATGGGGACCTGAGGATGGAGTTGGAAGCATTATAATTACTCCCACAAGGGAATTAGCTGGTCAAATTTTTGAGGTCCTGACTGAGGTAGGGAAGCACCATGGTTTCAGTGCTGGACTTCTAATCGGTGGACGCAAAGATGTTGGAGCTGAGAAGGAGCGTGTTAATGAGTTGAACATCTTGGTGTGTACTCCTGGACGGCTTCTTCAGCACATGAATGAGACTCCAAACTTTGATTGTTCACAACTTCAGGTCAAGAGACGATAGTTTGTTTGTTTTTTTTGGCTCTCTTTAAGTCTTAGAAAAGAGGGATAAGCAAAAAAGGATTGTACTCTACTTTTTAGTTTGGACATTTATCACTCCTATTTGGTTTCTGATTTGGCTATGTTACTAGCCAGGAAACAGCTTTTAGTGCTTGATGAAGCAGACAGGATTCTTGATGTAGGATTTAAAGAAGAAGTGAATAATATTATATCACAGCTCCCAAATCAGCGGCAGACCTTACTTTTCTCGGCTACTCAAACAAAGTCTGTTAAGGATCTTTCTAGATTGAGTTTGAAAGATCCAGAGTATATCAACGTGCATGAGGAGGACGAGGATGCCACCCCTTCTCGTTTGCAACAAACGGCAATTATTGTTCATTCTCATCAGAAGTTAGATATGTTATGGAGCTTTATAAAGGCGCATCTGAAATCAAAGATTCTTGTATTTCTGTCAACATGCAAACAGGTAACGTTGTAGATGACAGGGCTACAGTCTGTTGGAATCGTTTGACTTTCTTACATTGGCAACATGCAATCCTAGTGATTCATGACTGGGGACGTATTTTGGTCGGATCTGTCACAATCTTTAGGTCTAATGTTGCTTCATGCATCAAGTGTGGCGTACAAGTGTATCGCTTTATTCTTGAATTATGAATTTTATCCCTATAAAGTACCATGTCTCACCTTTTGTATCAAAATGGTTTCTTCTGAATGCACCCTCCTACAGGTAAAATTTGTCTTTGAAGTGTTTAAGAAGCTGCATCCAGGAATTCCCTTAAAGTGTCTACATGGGCGGATGAAGCTCGAGAGAAGGATGATCATATATTCCCAGTTTTGTGAGTCTGAAACATGCTCAGTCCTCTTCTCAACTGATGTTTCTTCAAGAGGCCTTGATTTTTAGAAGGAGACAGTTGACTGGGTTGTACAGGTTAGCTTTTCTTACATTTTTTAGTTTTTTTCATTTCTGCCGTTGACATTTTTGGGTAGAGGTAATTTTTGTCTCAAGGGTTCTTATAGCTAATCGAGAGGTTTGTTTAGGTGGACTGTCCAGATGACGAAAAATCTTATATTCACCGAGTTGGTCGTACTGCTCGTAATTGTGCTGTAGGGAGATCTGTGTTATTTCTCGATCCCTCAGAAGAAGAAATGCTCAAAAAATTGCACTAAAAAAAAGTACCAATAAAGCTGATTAAGGCATGTTTTCTTCTTTCTTTTTCCTCCATTCTTCAATTGTTAGGTTTTGATTTAGTTATGCCTGGGAGTACTTTAATCCAATATAACAACTTAGTTCCCTGCTTTCGTTGCCAAATTTATTCATAGTATATTTGTGCAGGCAAACACGAAAAAGTTGCAGTCAGTTTCTGGGTTAGTGGCTGCATTACTAGTTAAGTATCCAAATATGCAGCTTCTCGCTCAAAGGGCTTTCATCACATATGTGAGATCTATACATAAACAGGGAGATAAAGAAGTGTTCGACGTTACAAAAGTCCCCATTGAGGAGTTCTCTGCATCACTAGGTCTTCCTATGACCCCAAAACTCCGTTTCTTGAACAAGAAAACTATATCAAAACCATTGCTAGAAGTTGTGGCTCCTCAAGAAGAGAATGCCACAAGTGATGATGTATCAATGTTGCTGAAATTGAAAAAGGTCAATAATAGCCATTCCGATGGTGAAGCTGAAAATGATCAGGAAACTCAAATGGATGGAGGGAATGAAGCTATAAACGAGAATAATGTGTATGTTGTAACTCTTTATCAACATCTACTTATCTTTATTCGGGCAACACCTTAGGATTTTCTATCCAACATACATGTTGCTCCAGTTAACTTTAAACTTGGTCCAGCCTTACACATTCATCTCATTCCCTTTCAAATTCAATGATTCAGACATTATTTTTTCCAGTACTAAACACTATCTAGTGTTATGCTGTAAAGATCGAGTGACTTGAATCATTTAATAACTGAAATTCACTGGGGTGCACAATCTTATTCTGTTCATACCTCTCTAATGATTTTATTTGTTTTGCGACTCAAGATTTTGTTGAATATTCTAATATTTTGGTAATTTTGCATCATGTAGCTCGGTAGCCAGGGTTCCGAAGAAAAAGAAGCTTAAAATAAATCCACACAGGCCATCTGGGACAAGGCTTATCATTGAGGATGGAGATTTACTTCCTCCACTTGCAATTATGTCTAAGAGAGACAATGGCATTGAACTTGACAGAGGTACGTATCAGTTGCTTGATTAATATATTTGGTCAGCGTCTAATAGTTAACGCAGACAAGGTTTCTTTTAGAAAGGAAGAGAAGACAAGAAAACCTTCTTTTGGTAACTGGTTGTGCTGCAAACTCCGCTATCTTTTGTGATGGTTGCTTACTTGGTTAACTGTGGGATGTGGGAAATGGAAACCGTTGTGAGCATGGTGTTGGGCAACCCATTTTGACCTCAAATGACGCCAATATTTTAAGCAACAGAATAATATAGATCAAACCGCCGCAATAGGTTCTCAATTGCCAAACTGGAGCATTGCTCCAAAACATGTCTAAGCAATATATTTTTGATAAGTAAACAGGCTCAGGGTTTTATTTTACAGTAGAAATTGAAATTGTCACAGATTGAGGTATAGGCCAATGGCATTCTGATTGTCTTAGAATAAGGCATCAGTTTGTGGTTTCTCCACAGTAATCAGCCTTCTTGCTTTTGTCCATCACCAATTTCTTATCACACTCCAGAATTAACTGAGTTTCTTTTGATAAATGTGGAGTCCATATAGAGGAACAACTGAACCATTGCTTTCTTTTAAACCTAGCAATACCCCACTCGTTTCTTGGATGTGTGCAGTATAATAAGCGTCTGCTTAAATCAAGTGAAGCTGAATAATCGTGAATGCTTATATTATTGTTTCCTTTTTGAATAATAGCCTCTCTGGTGTCTCAGTTCCTCACTGGTGTTTTGTCATTTATTATAGAATCTATAAAAGCATTCCGTGCGAACCAATTGGAAGATATGAAAAAACAGGACAAAGAAGACAAGGTTTTGCAAAAAAAGCGACTTCAAGAGAAGCGAACAAAGCAGACGGAGAAGGAGAAGAGAGGGAGAGATGAAAAGGAAAACGACGAGGATAGTGAGCTTACCTCTGGGTCAGATAGAGAAGAAGCAGGTGCCAGATCCAACAAGAAATTAAAGACACATTTTGACAGCGGTAGCAACGACATTGGGAGGGCCAAGAGGGACAAACTTGAAATCAATCCAGACTCTGTTTCTCTTGCTGAACAAGAAGCCATTGCTCTCAAGTTGTTGAGTTCCATGCACTCTTAGCTGATTGATGTTTCACAAGTGAGAGTACTGAATTCCAACTACTTTTGAGTGCAAGGTACCTCCTAAATGTGAACTTTTATCTGTGCTAACATAATTCCCCTTCTTTTTCACTTAGGAATTTTGATATATGAGGTAAAAAGAAAAACCAATAGTATTATACGTGCCTTTTTTAACTATGATTGTTTGGAAATTTGAAGGCTGTGAATGACCCCTGTTGTCTGTAGAAACCCGCGGGAATTACTTCTGATCAAATAAATGGCATGTGCTGACCGAGACTACTCCCACGCTGGGTCTGGCTCTCCCTTTTGCCTCTTTCGCTTGTTTTTTTTTAATAGGAAAGGATAATTTTATCAAAACCATCACTGGGTAACATCGGGTTTTTCTGCTATTAGAGAAGATAACCATAATGATAAATTCTTATACCAGAAAACAGAATTCACACTAAGCTTGGCATCTTTCACTAAAATATCAGCTACCTCATTAGTTTCTCTTGGGACAAAATTACATTCCCACATATTAAAAGTTTTAAAAAGAACTGAACAATCATAGTTAATACTATCCGTCCTCCATTTAACAGAACCTGACTTCCCATTAATTAAGTTCACCACATTAGCACAATTCCCTTCTAGGCAGAGATTTAAAACTCCTTGATCCATTGCCCATTTAATTCCTTCCAATGGCGCTAGAGCCTCTGCCTTCTCCGCATCTTGAGCTACTGCTGGTATGCATCCTGCCCCTTTCCAGGTTCCTATATCATTAATCATAATTAGTCCAATTCCCATAAATTTATTTATTCCTATAAATTTATTTTCTTTTGAAAAAAAGCATCAAAATTGATTTTTAGAAAGGATGGAGAAGGTTTTTTCTAAGAACAGTGAACTCTATCACTTAATCCTGAAATTCTTCCCAACATCTGACTACTAGAGTTGGCTGCCCACTCAGTTTTAAATTGATTAACTAGATTTACAACAGCAAGCACATCACTTGTGCACTATGACCGCAACACAACTTAGCTTCCAAATGCCCCTAAGGATGAAACCTACGGTTTGAATCAATTCATGTTGATTCTCACTAGTATTGGCAGGTGTAATATACCAACTTTCTAATCAATAAATTAACACAACACCATCAGTAAGACCTGCAAGGTTAGTATCAACAGCCATCCATATTTGCTTAGATATATCACAGTCTAACAATAGATGTTGAACTGACTCAACATGACTGCCACATAAAGGGCAAAGTGGGCTAACATCAGGCACATTTCTAGCTATCCTTGCTCTTACAGGTAAACAACCCTGCACACACTTCCATAAGAAGTGCAAGATCTTAGGTGGGAGACTAGTTTTCCAAAACTTAGTCCAAGGAAATTTTTATTGTCTGCACTGTTATTAACAACATTACTACTAGAATCAATGACCTTGTATGTTGTCTTAACAGAAAATAAGCCATTAGAAGCCGACACCCATTTCAATTGGTCCTTACCAGAACTTGGAATCCTTATACACAAAATATCTCTAACAGTTATATCATCAAACAAAAGTTTCAACACATTCAAATTCCAAGTTTTTACATCATGATCAATCAACTAGTCAACTGTCTGCATATAAGAGGAGGCAAATTGAGAGCATGGTGGTGTTTTCCATCCAAGAATCCAAACATCTTTCCATATGGAAATACTCCTACAATCTCCTACTTCCTAACAACAGTTTTATCTAATAACTCCAAGCCCCCTGCAAAGACCCTTCCGATTCCAAGAACCTTGTTTATCATTGACATGATGAAGCGGGTTTGATTAGGAAAATACTTAAATTCAGAATAGAAGAACATAACGAATCAGTTTCAGTAAGCAAGTTTACTAAGAACAGCATTATTCATGATTTCAGTTTTCTTATATTCAAACCACCTAGGGCTCTAGGTTTAGTGACTGTACTCCACCTAATCAGATTCATACTTCTACCACTTTGTTTTTTATTAAACTGAAAATTCATTTGTATCCTATCAAGTTTATCAGTGAGAACTTTAGGCATAGGGAACACCGCTAAATGATGCAAGGCCAAGGATCCTAGGACAGTTTGTGTATTTTTTTTGACAGAAAAGATTTGAATTCATTAATTGAACAGAGGGCTAAAAAGGTCATCGTTTAACTGGGTTAGGAAATCTGAGGGTTCACTCCAAGTTTTTCCTTCCCCCTTTAAACGGGCTCCATTTGCCATAGTGTTTGCGATTTTGTTATCATCTCTACCTATAAAAGATAAATTACATGAAACAGATAATTTTAACAGTTTTTTGCATTCTTTAATTAAAGTGTGACAGGACCAAGGGGTCGCCTTTGAGATGCCATTGACGTCGTCAATCATATTCTTTGCGTCTCCTCGCAGCAAAATTTGTCTCCAACCTTTCTCTTTTGCCCAGCAAATGGTTTCCTTCAGGGCTATTGCTTCTGCCTGATGACTAGATCCTGCTTTTGTCACCCCGGAGAACCCTGCAATGAAACCTCCGTTTGGAGTACGTGCTACGCCTCCATATCCTGCTACAGAGTCAGATATTGAGTAAGAACCATCAAAGTTTATAATAACATAGCCCATGTTTGTAGTGGTCCAAAGAGAAACAAGGTTCTTTTCAGAATTAATGGCCTTTTGAGGGTAGGTTCCTTGGTTTCCTTGAGTTTGGGATAGGTTAGAGTGATTTTGGCGATTGCCGATACCTTCTATAGGTTGATTGAGGGGGCCTTGAGGCCCCGAGATATGGTTGGTTTCCCTGGTGGGAGTGTGGTTGTTATTTGTTTTAATGAGGGGAATGTGATTTGTATTGGTGGGTTGGGGATTAGGTGGGGTTGTTGTTCTGGTAATGATTTGGATCACTATGTCGGGATTGGGTTTTACTTCCTCGAAAACGATGTCACACCTATGCTTCCAGATTCTCCAGAGAATCTAGGTGATGTAGGTAATTGAAGGTTTATCATTGAAGGAAATCATGTTGTTTTGTTTGTGCCATGATTTTATCCAATCTATAATGCAGTTGTAAGGTAGCATGTTGTTGTATAAGTTGGGCGAGAGAGTCTGCCAAATTTTCTTAGCTAGATCACAATGCATGAAGATGTGGGTACTGGTTTCAGCCTGGGTGTTGCACATAGGGCATAGTTGGTCCACAACGTCCCTGTGCTTGAAGATTTTACTTCTTACTTTCAAGGTTTGTTTTACTATTTTCCAGGTTAGGAAGTTTATTCTGTGGGGGTTCTTGGTTTTCCAGATATTTTTCCATATACCCGGGTCAACTTGAGTATGTGTGGTGAGGGGCATGTTGTCTTGGACAAGTTTTTTGTAGGTGGAAGCTACAGAGAAGGTCCCATTGGTAGTGAGGTTCCAGCCCATCTCATCACGACATCCCTGGAGGATGGGAATGGTCAAAATTTCATTGTATTGAGTGTCAGAGAAGAGGTTCCTAATGATAGGAAATTTCCAAGAGAGGTTTTCATGATTGATTAACTCACTGACCCATGTCAGTCCAGAGTTTCTTTGGTTAGCAGTAACTTCTTCAGATTTCATACTCTTTAGCCAGTTATTATCCCAGATTCTGACCTTTGAACTGTCTCCGATGGACCAGAAGTGATGATCCCGGATGATATTTATACCTTTCAGGATTCCTCTCCAGATCCAGGAGTCCCTTGAGTTTTTCTGGATAGTCATGGGGTTGGAGTTGGGAAAGTAGCGGGCTTTCAAAACTTTGACCCAAAAATCTTTTTTATTGTGAAGGAGTCTCCACGCCAGCTTTGTTAGCATTGCATCATTAAAAATGCTTAGATTTTTAAACCCCATCCCCACCACACTCTTTGGCCTACAGAGGGAGTCCCATGCCTCCAGAGAGTGCCCTCTGATATTTCCTTTTCCAGTGTTCCAGAAGTTTCGTTGGATTTTGTCCATCGAATTTATGGATTTTTTTGGCATCTCGAGGCATCCCATCTGATAGAATGGAAGGGTATTTATTACCGATTGGATCATGGTAGCTCTCCCAGCTTGGGAGAGCATTTTTGATTTCCATCCTTGGAGTTTTGTTGTCATGCTCTTCAGGACGGAATCAAAGGTTAGGGTTCTGGCTTTTTTCCGGAATAAAATGAACCCTAAATATTTCTCGTCATCCGTCATTCTAGGCATATCGAGCCAGGTTCCTATAGTTTCTTGGAAACCTTCCTCTATATTTTTACTACAAAAGATTCCAGACTTATTGAAGTTTATGTATTGACCGCTAGATTGGCTAAATTCCTGAAGAATAGAGAGGAGGTTTTTAACCTCCTCCTGTTTTGCTTCAATGAATATGAGACAGTCATCGGCAAAAAGGAGGTGAGAGACCGGGGGGCCTGAGATGGATATTTTGGTTCCGCTTAGGAAGCACATATCATTGGCGTTGTCTATCATTTTTGACAGGGCCTCCATACAGATGATAAACAGGTATGGGGATAGGGGGTCTCCTTGTCCGATGCCTCTGGTTGGTTTGAAAAATTTACAGGGCTCTCCATTTAGGATAATGGAGTGGGTGGAGGTCGAGATGCACTGATTTATGAGACCACACCATTTTTCGGAGAAGCCCATTTTTCTCATAACTCTAAGATAAAGGACCATTCTATCCTATCGAAGGCTTTACTCATATCTAGTTTTATCCCTATTTTGCCAGAAATTCCTTTTTTCCTTTTCATTGCCTCCACCACTTCTTGGGCGATGATGACATTATCATGAATATTTCTGGTAGGGATGAAAGCTGATTGGGCTGGGGATATAATTCTGTTGAGGATTGGTTTCAGTCTGTCAGCTAGAATCTTAGAGATAATTTTGTAGATAGTATTGCAGAGACTGATGGGTCTGAAATCTGCTGGAGTTTGAGGGATTTTGGTTTTTGGAATAAGGGCAATGTAGGTGTTGTTAAGCTCTTTTAAGATGAAACCGGTAGAGAAGAAAGCTTTGATGGCTCTATTGACGTCCTCTCCTATAATTTCCCAATTGTGTTGGTAGAACCCAGCTTGAAAGCCGTCTGGGCGCGGGGATTTCTAAGGTTTCATACTACTTAAAGCACTTTTGATTTCCTCATTAGATGGGACCCTCACAAGGTTTTCATTTTCCTGATGGGTGATGGAAGGGTTGAAGAGTTGCAGGATATTTGGGTCTATTGTGTTTTTAGTGGTGGAGCTAATCAGCTCAAAGTGGGAGCTTAGGAGAGATTCCAGGCCGTCCCTATCCTTAACCCAATGGTCCTTCTTATCCTTTAGACTGACTATATTGTTTGTTTTTTTCCTGTGGTTTGTGATTGCATGGAAGAGCTTGGTATTTCTGTCCGCATCTTTGATGAAGTATTCCCTCGATTTTTGGATCCAAAAACTTTCTTGTATGTCATACCAGTGTTCCAGCTCCTTTTCCAGGGATTTTTGGGTTTCTCTGTCATTTTTTTTAGTGTTATCCCTTAGGTGGAGAAGTTGTTTTCCTAAGTTTCCTATTTTCTCTTCTAGAGTGCCGAAGGAGTTCTTCTTCCATTTTTGGTATTTTTAAGTTTTGGGTTAGGACATAAGGATCTGAACCGTAGACCTTTGACAACCAGCTTTCCGCTATTTTAGGCTTACAGGAGGCTTCTTTTTGCCAGCACTCGTAGAATTTAAAATAGGATTTTGGTTTCTTTTGGGTTAATTCAGTTTCAAGCAAGATCGGATTATGGTCGAACCGATGCAAGGAAGGCTTTGGATAATTGAGGTGGGGAATTGTGTTTCCCATTCCTGGTTAACCAGGCCTCTGTCTAGTCTCTTTAGGATAAGGTTCTCTTTTTCTCTTTTGTTCGACCAGGTGAATTTGGGACCAGAATGTTTTAGCTCTAGAAGCCCAGCGGCATGAATAATGTCAGGAATGGGGTCATGAGGGCGGTCCCGGTCTTCGGAGTAGTTGATAGCGTCTCCCGAAGAAAGGGTGATATTTAAGTCCCCCAGAATGATCCAAGAGAATTCAATGTCTCTACTCATATCCAGAATGTGCTCTCATTGGGCTTTCTTTGGACCATAGAGAATCTCACCGTACATGCAGGTTAGTTAGGTTTCTTCCTCATCTGGGCTAGGTTTTATTTTTAGATTGACCAGGTTCCTAACCTCGTAGGTTAAAGAAATGTCCAGGTTATCTTTCCACATCAGGGCCTTCTATGCTTAAATACCTTGTTTCTAAAATTTTTGGCCCAAACCTCTAAATTCCTAGGAGTACTAGGGGAGCCCTAGTTGGATGAGTTCTTGTAATGGGCCAGGCCTGCCTATTTTTTTGGGCAGAAAAAGGGGGATTTTGACTGGAGGGTATGCTATGTTCTACCAAGAGGGTGCAATGATTGTTACTGGGATTTGGTTTTGTGGATGTTGCCTTAGCAGTGAGCCCAGGGATCTTTTGAAGTTTTGCGATGGCTGCACTATGGTGTGGCTTCAGGCTAGGGTGTAGTTTTAAGTGGGCTCGGTTGGGCTTCAGGCTAAGGAGGGTGTTAGGGTTTGATTTAGGAAGATCGGTGGATTTTAGATGGTAATGAGTTAGTGAGGCCTGGGTTATGGGTGGACCATACAAACATGTGTTATGGATGTGGGGATCAGACGTCCAGTTGCTAAGCCTGATTAGCCTTGGATTCCGGCCCTGGCCTGTACGAGAATTTGTGCTCCTGATTTTGCTCCTGGTATGCCTGATTTTTCTCCTGGGATTCCTGGGTTGAACCAGATTTCCGTTGATGTAGTCTTTCCAATTGACTGAACTTGGCCTTAAGGTGGGATTTATACACTTTACAAGATATTTGAGAACAGTTTTGTGAGTTTTTCCGTTATTGATTTGCCATCTATGGGGTGTGCAGTATGAGGGGAGGAGTTGATCATGCAAGAATTTTTGTCTGTTACAGAGCTATGGTGGTAGTTTTGAGCTTTAATAAGCTTTGGGTTTATGTTGTTTAGATGAAAGCAGGAGTTTTGAGTGGAGGGGTAGTTACCTGTGTTGTGCCAGAGCCAGTCTGATCCATGGAGGTAGCTGTTCCTGCTGGTGCCCGGGTGTTCCCCTCCTCCTCATGAATCTCCAGGATCCCTTGATTTTGTATGATGTTCTCTTCTAGGCTAGGTGGGTTTCTTTGCCTTTTATGTTTCTTTAGGCATGGGTGCAGGTTCCAGTCATCTGAATCATCTTGGATGAGGTTCTGGTAGTTAGCTTTATCAGTTTTGCTTGGGTTGGTGGTGCTGTTCATACCTTGAGTAATGGCTAGTTTAGCAAGACTTGAGTTTATGGTATTGATGGAGATTCCAGTTCTTGGGATTTGGAAGTGGGGTGCACTGGTGTTTGGTTCTCTGTGAACTGATCTCTCAGTTGGAGTGTAGGGGTACCAAGTTTTTTGGGTGGCTTGGGTTTGGATTGAAATGAAGCTATGAATTGTTTTGGCATCTGAGATTACCTTTTTTGCTCTAGCAATGCATAACTCCTGGTTATGGTTGATATGGAAGCATGTTGGGCAGATGGCCTTTGGCTTTCCTTTGAAGAAGAACTTTACCCAACAGGTGAGCCCTGCCCCATTGACTGTGGTTATTCCTTTTGGAATTGGGCAGTTGACATCAACTCTTGTTAAGGCTTTTGCAATGCCTCCATGATAAGGATTGCCAGATGGTGGGTCTATCTTGATTACTTCTCCAACTGTTGCAGCCATCTTTGTTGGGATTTTTCTTCCAAGGAATTCAGTTGGCATATTGCTGATGTAGTTCCAGAACAGTTGGTGCTGAAAAGTGATGTTCTTCTTGTCTATTGAAGGTGCTCTATAACCATGAGGTGGTCCAGAAAAGTCCATGGACCAGACATGATTACCTCGTGTATATCATTCTCTTCTCCAAACCTGCAGATGTACATGTTAGGACCCTCTTTTTTAATTTGCTTGAGATGGAACTTTGTCCACTTCTTGTAGATTTCACCATTAACTTCATATGCATCTAAGTTATCCTCAGCGTATATTTTCCCTATGATGGAGAAATTCCAGTTTATTGCTTCATACTCTTCAGACTCCTCCTCACTTGAGAGTTCGTGGTTTATTATCACACATTCATCCTGGTCTTCAGGCTGTGTCTGATGGGTTGCAGCACTTTTTCCTTTGTCTGGGAAGCCAATCTTCCCTGCCTCTTAATGCATTGATTCTTGGTTTTCCTTCTCTGATGAAGACTCTCCAATCATGAAGTTTTTTGTTACAAGTCTTGAGTCACTCTGATTTGTTTCTCCCATTTGACAGCTCTGGTTGTCTTTTGTTTGAGTTTTTGAGGTCCAGTACTGGGGTTGAAGAGGTTTTGGGATTTTTTTTGAGTGAGGACCCAGGAAGTAGAAGTGTTGGGTGGTTGAGTTGGTGGGGGCCATTCTGATTTGAAGGTTTGCAGGGGTTCTTGCAGGTTTGTGGTTCCCAGGGAAGCAGGGGAGGTACTCAAGGTTGAGCATGCTTTCCTTGAGCTGGAAGTAGCCTTTGCAGGTTTGTCTGGGATAAGCCTGGCTTGGAGAGTGGTGATAGGGTTGTAGGTTACAGGAAGGATGTACTTTGCTGAAAGCTTAATGTCAACGGCTATGTTTAATTGTACTCTGGTAAGTAGAACAGAGCAGTAGGACATGGTGTATGCAGCCGGGTTTACTGGTACTTTTCTGGAGCAAATATGACTGATTTTTGGGGAATGGAAAGGTGGGTAACTCGATGCTGGAACTGAGTCATTAGCCATGGTGCCTGGAAAAAACTGAAGGGTAAAAGAACTTCACACGAAGGGGGGGACACACTTGGACAATCGCACGGAGCTTTGCTACCAGCCTGGATCAAACCTGCAATTGCACAACACAGAAGAATGAGTTAGATGTTCATGGTATTGAAGTGGAGGTGGGAGGTTAATGGTAGGTAGTTATTGAAGGAACAAACAGACAAGAAAGAGAGGAAAATAGTTAGAGCATTCAATGTTGATAAGGAAGACAGTTGAGATATCCTTGGTGACACCCCTTTCCACTCAGTTTCTGGTTTCTTTATTGCTGCTTGGAGTTGATGTACTTCATTCCATGGCAGTGAAATCTTCTGTTTTTTTCTTCAGGTCACGGTAGTTCTCTTAGGCATTACAGCGAGCACCTTACATGCTTCTCTGTTCATTCCCCGGTCGGTTGAAAATGGTACGTAACGGATATGACATGACATAGATCACAGACGGGGGCGGAACCAGGACTCGGGCCTTCCTGTGGTTTGTGATTGCATGGAAGAGCTTGGTATTTTGTGACTAGATATAGCTATACTTGAGTTTGTGCATGCACATTCCTCCGTGGATGATTTAGGTATTTACCTTTTCAAATAGCTAATTTATTATCAAACTTTTCAACTAAATGCCCAAAAGTTTTCATCTTGTTTTTCTGAATTAATAGTGGCACTCCCAAATATTTATCCTGTAAAGCCATTTTTTTAATTCTAAGTATTGTAGTAATTTGATTCCTAATATCAGCACTAGTCTTAGGACTGAAAGCAAGACAAGACTTATCAATATTAATTGACTGCCCAGAATATTTACTAAAGTTATGAATAGTATCTTATAAATATTTTGCTCCAGAAATTGTGGCTCTAGTAAACACTAAGCAATCATCAGCAAAAAACAAGTGATTAATGGAAGGACTTTCTTTTGTAATTTTAATCCCTTGAATATTATCATTATGCTCAGCATGCACAAGAAGACGAGACAACGATTCCATACATATATAAAAAGATATAGGGACAAGGATTCTCCCTGTCTAAAACCCCTTGTAGGATAAAAAACTTCACCGGGACTGCCATTAAGGAGAATAGAACCAGAAACAGTAGAAACACATTCATAAATCATTTCACACCAATGCTCATGAAAACCTAGCCTTTTAAGAGTAGATACTAAGAATTTCCACGCAATCCTATCAAAAGAATTTGACATGTCAAGCTTGACTACCATAAGACCTTTCTTAGCCTTACACTTTTTCATTGTATCCAATTTTCATATGCTAAAATTATGTTATTAGTTATTAACCTAGATAAGAGGAAAGCATCTTGAAATGGGCTAATAAACTTATCCATCACCTTTTTCAATCTACTAGCTAACAGCTTAGATATAACTTTTTAAGTCACATTACTAAGACTTATCGGCCTGTAGTCAGCAACACACTTTGGGGTATTACATTTTTGTATGAGACTAATGAAACTATGATTCATTTGCTTAAGTAAATGCCTAGAATGGAAGAAAGCTCTTACAATATTTATTAGACTATCACCAAATACACTCCATATTTGTTGGTAAAATCCAGGAGGATAGTCGTCCGGAATCGGAGAGGTCCATGGCTTCATCTGAAATAACACACTTTTAATCTCCTCATCAGTAGGATATTGAAGAAGAGCAGCATTTTCTTCTTCAGTTATACAAGTATTTAAATGCATCAAAAACATATCAAGATTATCAGGATTAGAAGTTTTGCCAATTTTTGAGAAATGTTCTATAAACTCACTTGTTATGTTGGTTCTATCTGTAAGCCAGACTCCTTCACTAGTCTGAATTGAGTCTGCTTGAGTTCTCCTTTTTCTATAATTGACCTTATCATGGTAATACCTAGTATTCCTATCCTGAAGTGGCAAATCATCTCTAACCCTTTGCATATAAAATTCTTGTTGCACCTCATACCAGTACTTAAGCTGATTTTCAAGTTGAGTGACATAATCTAAATTATCATCCCTAGGTTTATTCTGCATAACATGGGCAAGTTGGTTTTGTATGCTTGATAATTGAGTCTAAATATTGCCAAATCTATCTCTATTCCACTGACTTAGGACCTGTTTGACATTGTATAAAGATTTAGTTAATCTAAATGCATGAGATCCATTAATATCATGAGTCTAATTTTCAGCAATAAGGGAATTGCAATTATTATCACGAAACCAACACCTGTTGAATCTATAAGGTTTCCTAGTAGGATTCTCCTCTCTAGAACTTACCAACATAATGGGAAGATGGTCACTCCATAGACTCACCAAATGATAAACAATAGCATTAGAAAAAAAAAATAACCATTCATTACTAGCAAGTGTTCTATCAAGTCTTTCAAGCACTAGATCACTCCCAGACCTTCTATTTGTCCATGTAAATAGGCTGCCTATGAAGTTAACATCAACAACACCTAGCATACCAAATTGATAGTTTACACTATCCAACTGAGATTGCATAACAGGATTTCGTCCTTGTTTTTCACTTTGTCGAATGACAAAATTCAAGTCACCAATAATTACCAGAGGATAACTAAATCTATTAGCAATATCATTCAGAAAACACCACTGATTAGCTATTTCTACATCATTCAAAGCTCCATACATGCAAACTAACACAGACTTTTCACTTCTAGCATCAAAATTGACCATAGAAACAATAAATTTAGAGTTCATATCCACTACTTCAAAATCGAACCCTTTTTTCCACATCAAAAACAAACCACCAGATAAACCAATTGAATTAACAAAATAGTAATTGGAGAAATTCAGGCACTTAGTGTATCTAATCATTTTTTTATCCAAATTTTTGGTTTCACTTAGAAAGATTATATCAGGATCATTAGACCTAACTAATTCTCTGATGTGATGTCTGGCGTGTTTATTTCCAAAGCCCTGGACATTCCAGGAAAGCACAGTCATATTAAAGAACCTATAATGCAGTAATTTATCAAGAGATTATGTGCTAGACTAGATTGCTCTATATAAAAACCAATTATCAGGGAAAACATCCACACCCAATGCCTAAAACAAATTTCCAAAAATTGACCTAACCTAAGAAAATTGCAGGAACAATCGAAATTTTCGCCTTTAATAGATTCAGACAAAACCTTAAGATTAATAAGAAAAGATAATTTTGATAAAAACCTAGTGTAGATAATGAGTTTTTGACAATGGATATAACTGTAAAATTACCCTCTGCCAAATAGCATGAATATAAAAGGATATATGAATACTTATGCGCATATGCCTAGCTCTATAACAAAACACGGAATATTGTAGCTTTACTTATATTCTGCAAGCGAATTAAGAGTACAAATTCTATACAAACATTCTAAATTGGCCTCGCAACCTCCTCAATACTCACAATATTTATACCATATCGAACTAGTCTTAAGTCGCATAAAATTCCACAGATGAATTCTTTAAACTTGTCTCGAGTGCGCATCGATGTTTCGGTAACATTTATCAAATTCAGGAATAGCTAATGCTTAAACCCCAAAATACACTCTAGCTTTACGCTTCGTTCGCAACGAACGCTTCTCAAATTGCTCTTATGAGTTCAAATATGCTACTTTAGCACTCTGCTCAAAGATAAGCCACGAATTATGTGCCACTCCTCTCGGACGCGCCACAAACAAGGATAAATGCCTTTAAAGACATATTAATTACTCCTCTGAGTCAGGATAACCCTATCATTCTCTTCCACAGGTGTCAGGCTAGCACTAGCCATTTGGCGTAGCATCCCGATGGTGCTAATTCCTTACCCTAGTGGTAAAAGCGCTAACTCCTCTTGGCCAAACACATCTCATCTTGACGCGTCCTCAAGCAAGCATCCATGGTGCTAGCATCCTAGCTAGTAACGACCATGGACTTAGCACCTCAGTCCTAGCAGCGCCATCGCTAGCACGTCCTTGGCCTAGCCAGTGCGTCCATGGATTTGGTGCGTCCTCGGCAAGTTCCTCCTTGGCTTGGTGCGTCCTTGGCCTTAGCATTCTCCTTTTATGACCTAGCACGTCCCTAGCCTAATGCGTCCATGGTTTTAGCGCATCCTTAATGGCTAGCGTTCATGGCTAGTACGTCCTTGGCCTAGCGCCCATGAGCTAGAGTGACCATGGAAAGCACATCCTAGCCCTAATGCTTCCATGGCTAGTACGTCCTTGAGTATTAGCACATCTCATCCTAGCGAGTCCTTGGACAAGCGACTTACCGCAAGCGCTCTTGGCCACAAGCGTGTTGGCGCTAACACATTGGTGCTAACTATCATTTACCTAGCTAGCTCCTTTGAGAAGTGCTAACTTCAAAACGTTCTTGGCGCTAGCTTCCTAGCCCTAACATAATATAGCTTCCTTGCTAGCACATTAGCCTCGCTCTCAAAACACTAGCATACTAGCTTTTATTCCTAAAGAGCTAGCACATTACCATTTGCGCTAAGAAGTTAGTGCTAGCTTTGCTAATTACTTCCCTTAGAAATACGCCCTTCTTTAAATTTTGGCCTAATATCAAATCTTATATGGTTTTTTAATAAGTCTTCTTGCTTCAGAAGCTTTCTACAATATTGACTTCAAATGTCTTCCAGGATTATGCTAAGTCACTTCTGAGCTAATACTTAGCCATTAAATATGTTATTTTACTCCTAAGCTTTAACATGACCACTGAACTTACCAGACTCGACATTAATCAGTTTGATTATCAATCTAGTGAGTTGCGCAACTTGCCTCACCTACTTAGTAAGTCATTGACTTGACTTAACCTAATCAAAAGTGATAGTACACGACTCCACTATGTACGAGATATCAAATACAACACATGGGGGGATTCTCAATAGGGTATTGGTCTGGTGGTTTACGACAATCGTGTGTTGTGGAAACACATCCACGAACAAAAAGGTAACAAATAATGAGACAGTTACAAGACAGTTGAGAGAATGAGGAATAGTGGTCATACAGGTCTTCCTTGCTTTTCGGACATGACCCCACTATAATCTCCACAATCAGTAATCCTTCACTTCTTCTGTAACTTCCACCACTTACGAGAAATCAGTGTGTCTCCTTTGAAATACAAATAGATGGTTTTCTTCTATTCGAAACAGAACACAAGACAAAAGAAACTAAGATATACAGAATTAGCGATTTATCTCAGAGATAATCCTTTCTTCTTCACACTACTTATCACACCGATATTTATCAACTTTCTTTGCTTCCGTCCCCTAATACCTACCCAATCTTCTCCACCTTTGTGATCGAAGCAGGACGTGAATGCTCATTTCTTGGTTTAGGCTCGTTCTGTTCGAGCTTGATCTCTCAAACGTACTTGAAAGTACTCTTTTGCAGTACATTTGTTTTCACCCTAAAATACCTGGTTAATAAAAAATGTAAATCAAAGTTTAGTATTATAAGAACTTGATTCGCATAGCTCAATTATAATCCAGCAACATCTAGGTATTGGGTTTCTCCCTCACCCATTCTCTCATTTCCAGCTTCTTCCATACTCAGATTTGTCTATTTTTTCTCATCGTCTCTTTTATTTTGTGTTTATTTTCCGCATACAATTTGCTAAAGCCTTCTTCAGTCAAGCTTATAACCCATAATTGATGAGCAAATTCTTTACACAAATCATCATCATGGACAACCACGAAACATTCCTTGCATATTTTTCTTGGCTGTTATCATAATGGTATTTGATCTAAATATTTTCTTTAGATGCAGTGATCAACCAATTACCACGTACAAGTGGTTTTCTTATATCAAACTCAATATTTGTTGTCACCACTCTCCCCCTGATTATGTAACCCTTTTTATTTCCTTGCCGGATAAATTTTTTCCCTACATCACCATATTTCTTGTCAACTATCCCAGCATCCAAGTGCTCCAATTTAAGACCAGAGAAAATCACTTGAAACACTTGATGGGTGAATTCATATTTGTCAAGCTGAACTTTTGTATCATAATCGTGCAAAACAACCAGATGCTCGTTTATGTTCCATGGAGCCCCTTTTTTTACTTCCTCCAAATCCTTTTCATTTTTGAATTGGAAGACAACTAAGTTCACTCCCATAGTCTTAACTTCAACCCTCATGTACTTCCTCCATATCATATTCACCTCTTTAATCACATCCTTGAACTCCACGTCATCCTTGGATATGATTTTTCCAATTAGATAGTTAGACCACTTTGTTGCTGCCTCATCAATCTCCTCAGCTAAAACCAAATTTCTTATCACATGCATAGTACCACCAACACCTAGTGAAGTGCTTTGCACCTTTTTTTGTAACCTCAGCAAGTTGTAATTTAAAATTTTGTGATATTCTGAAAACTATTTGTCCACAGCAGTCGTAGTTTAGGTTTGACAGACTAGAATGATAATAAGATTTATATTTAGGGTTTAAGGATTGACAACAAAAATAATCTAGTTTATTACGAATAATAGAGATAGAGATTTTTGCATGGATATAGGGCTTTAATATAGGAAAGTGAAATTCAAATTTTAAAATCACCTTGTATTGCACTATACACAATGTGGTTTTCCAAAAATAACCTTGTGGATTTGCAGTTCTCTCTGGGTTCTTTTCAAACTAGAATACTGAGATTGAATAGGAAAAGATCTTACTTTTGTAACCCGCAAAAGAATAGTATTGAACACCGCTGTTCTGATTGTAATACAGTTTCTTAATAGAGCTAATCAATAACACGAGCTAATCAATAACACCACTGCTAAAATAATAACCCAACTCATAGTTCTTTTATATGTATTCATAGAATAAAGTTGAGAGAGAACACCTCTGTTAAAATTGACGAAGATTCCCAAACACCACTGCTTCCACAAAACCACCACTGATATACTACTAGATCTCCAATCAAGTCCTGCAAATCCCACAATTAGTTTTCCATCAAAACAGTTCAAAATAAAAATAGATTATAAAATAATCAAACTACAAAATCCTACACAAATTTTTAATTAAACTTCTACTAAGATCTAATCTAATAATCACAAAAAGAAACAGTTCATGAAGCTAAAAAATTTGATCCAAAAAGAAACAATACAGTATCATTGAGAAGATGTGAATATCGTTGATTATTTGAAAGAATGGTAATAATCTAATAGATATGATGTCACAAGCTAAAACAAGACAGTCTTAAACATCACTTGGATCTTTGGTATACTATACAATATACATGGTGAAGTTTCAAACATCGCGTAGATTCTCTGCTAAAATTTGTACTTAGCGAAGTTTGAAACTTGTAGTCAATGATAAGACGTAACTTTAGTACTAGTATTTTCCTCGAACTACATACAAAAAAAAACCACTCTTGTTCTAATTGGTAGCAAACTAACAATCAATGTCCAAATTCAAAAAAAAAAATCAATGTGCAGCAGTTGATAGTCTGTTTTATGGTAATCTAGGCCCAAGTTCAACTATTAACTCAGCATATGGATCTTTTCATACTTTCTCGCCTTTGACAAGGAAAGACAGCCACATTCTCAAATCTTAGAGAACAATCTCATGCAGCTGCATAGTCAAATCCAAATGCATGCAATAGTCGGTTCGCTTCAGGGTATTCACTATGTGGTGGATCTGAACTATGGTTAATCCATGGATCTACTAAATCCAGCATGCTGGCAATTCAAAAAGACCTTGACAAACGTGTATGCCAATTGAATACTTGATCATCCTGGCATCTTCTACAACTTTCACTTGCTTACGTTGAGTTTGTGGATCTTCTGTTATCTTGTCCTTGTGCTGATCTTGCTATGATCAAAAAAACCTGCCTGCCAGGTCGAAACTATAACTCTGGAGCCATACCTCGGTAAGACCATTAGTTCTACAAGGAAAAGATCGTAGAGCAGAAGACGAAGCGTGTGCAAAAGGGAATATAAGAGGTTGAACCTGCGTAAGACATGATTGCCTTGTTTGTTGGGGAAGTTCTGGCTGATAATGCTAATTCAGTAGTGCGCCACTGCATGTTTGGTGTACACCATGTAAACAACTTCTACGAAATCCCAGTTAACAGAAATTGTTTAGTAGACATTCTGGTTTGTAGTCAACAGATGGTTAACAATAGGATTTGGCATGAATGACTTGTTTCTGGATATAAGTGTGAAAAGAATCTCAAAGTAAAGGGTTCTCTGCTGATAAGATTCTGACCCACGAGTCATCAGTCTACTTTTGGATTTTGTTAAAAAAGATTGGCTGCCGGGAAGATATCGACTTTCTCACATATAAGCTCTTGCAGCTAATTTTATTCGGTGGCTGCAACGCACTATCCCGGCATGCTCGGGTGCCTCTTAAAATATATACTTAGGGAGGGGTCACTAAGGGTCTCACAAGGGCACCCTACACCGGCAGGCTCAAGTGGCTCCTAAAATTTACTTCTGCATAGGGAGGGGTCAAAAAGGGTTTTACAACCGAATCGAGCTATTTCCTAGCAAGAATAAAATCACTCACTTTTCCTGTATTGACTATTGTTGTGAGCAACACCCCATTTGGCACCTTTGAAGCGATATGTTGTATTACTGGGCTAAACCGTCCAAAATGTAAATGAGCACGACCAAGAATAAAGGTTAATGTTCATTCATATGCCACAATTTCTTGTTCTAACTGCTCTAATTCAAATCGTTACTGTAGAAGTCTAACCTGGTTGCACCATGGTATTTGAGTATTTGACAGTTGGCATGGTATATGGCATTTCCACGGTTGCAATCATAGGCTTCTACATATTTATTGTGCTCAAACAGATCTAGCACATCAAATGTCTTCCAAAGAGACACAACAAACCATCCTTGCAATTTTCTGGCTCAAAGACAAAGAAACTGCAGTTTCCCTGACAAATGTCAAGTGTGCAATTAACCCACTGAAAAGACCACCAAATCAGCATGGACAATTTAACAGTGGGGATCAGCCCCAGCACACTACAGGCTAGACAGTAAGGGCTGTTCTTCAAACCTTTATCTGTCAGTTCCAACTTCAAATTGATCCAAAACCTTATACATATCAAGAAATTTGTGGCACAACATACCATGGCAAAGAATTACACAAGTTCGAAAGATCAGAAAAGAATGGACTAAATTCAGTCATAAGAATAACCAGACTCCTGAAGTCTGCTCCACAGTATACTGTTATAGCAAAGGAAGCAATGGTACAATATTAACCAAGGATCTGAAAGATAATTCGGGTTTGAACGAGAAATTTCAACATAATAAAAGGGCAAACATGTCTTTTTCAAAAGAAAAGTTCATACGACTTTCAAACCAGATATAATGTCACGTAGTGTTGTCATCACCTGAAGCTCAAAAGCATCACCATAAGAAAGATAAAAGCATACACAGACATAAAAACCAAAAAAGAAAAAGACAACCCAGAAAATAACAATCTCTCCACGTTTTACTACCCTAAGCTAGCAGTTCAATTTCATCGTGCAGCAGAAATGCGCAAATAGGATCTCTAACTAGGATACATGAAACGTCCATTAGACTACTGAGACCTGACCTCTTCTTTACTTGAAAAATACAGCTTTTATCTGCCCACCGCATTGATTCTGGCTATCTGATAAGATCACTGGAAGAAGCAAAAACAAAATTAAGCTAAAGAGTTATTAACGTGGCTATAATTTACATGACAAATTAGATGTTGAAACTAAAAATCAGAATAAGAGAGAAAGAACTAGATCATACCTGCTGTTGGTGCTGTTGATAGTTACCATAACCAGGACCGCCATAGCCTTGGTATGAATACATGTTAGGATCTTGAGCAGCTGAAACATATCCATAGGCTTCATAACCTCCATTGTATCCGTACATACTACCAGCTGCAGCAGGCCACTGGTTTGGATCTGCATGTTGCTGAACCATACCACCGGATTGATCCTAAATTTAGGCAGATTAGTTTGTTAGCCGTGGATACAATGTTAAATAGAGCAATTTTAAGCAGAAGGGACATAAAGCTACCTGTTTATTTGAAGGACTGCGGCCCCATGAAAGTCGGATGTTTGAACCACCCAACAGACTTCCATTTAACATCAGCAAAGCCTCCTCTGCACAAGCCCTGAAACCACAATATGCGATAAAAACAACAAAAATTAGAGGGACTACGAAGCTTCTGATTAGAGGTTGCAGATGAACTAAGGCCAAATCCTTTTACCTATTATCGAACTGTACAAAACCACAACGTTTTCCTACAGGTATTTTCACATGGGATAACTCTCCATACTGGCTAAAAACTTGTCTCAAATTTTCCTCAG
Organism: Papaver californicum; assembly: GCA_023531435.1. Lineage (NCBI taxonomy): Eukaryota > Viridiplantae > Streptophyta > Magnoliopsida > Ranunculales > Papaveraceae > Papaver > Papaver californicum. The sequence goes on along the minus strand of JAJJMC010025232.1, from coordinate 2,133,492 downwards.
TGACATTAGAGTCCAAACCACCAACAAATATCTGGCATTGTTCAAAACAGGTCAGTATTATGTTAAAATGAAAATGTTATAGACCTGCTGTCAAATAAAGTTACCCACAGTTGTATTAGTTGGATCACTCTCATTCTGAGTTCCCGGAGTACTCTGGTAAGTGGCTGCAAATAACAAAACAGATAAATATTATGCAACAGGAGAACTAGAAGGTCATGTTACCACTATCTGACGATGATAAGACACAGTAAGGTTGATTGTAAGCTCATCTACCAAGGAATACAACTTGATTATCATCTTGGCATGCACCATAAGAGTGCTTTACACATCATTAAGATTTCACTACACTTAATTTGCTTGTCAAATCATTCTGAAAGATATAACCAGAACAAAAAGAAAGATGACGGGAAGCATTGCTTCTGTTAATAGATATCCATCTCCAAGTACCAAGGAAGGTAGAATTCTTGCACCCAATTAATGTGTCACAGCACCTACACATATGTTCCATAACACACAAAATAAAGCCAACTAAAAATATACACTGGCGTTTTATGTTACCAAATAACAAGTAGCCACAAAGAAGTTGCACAACTAAGGGGGGCTCAATCTAAATTGTGTATAGAACATAACAAAAGATAACCATAAATTGCCAATTGTGTATTGAATTCTTACTTAGGAGCACTCTCACAACAAGAGCACAACCCGCCAAAAATTCATGAGCACTCTCACAATAAGAGCACAACGCGCCAAAAATTCATATACAGTCTCACAGTAAGTGCACAACTCTTCATCCCCAATGAATCAAGAAACAAAAAAATTTAACGCAAATCAGGCTAATAATGGAATTCATTCGTCTCTAACACCAAGTTCGTCACAGAAATATGGATATCAATTTTGCAAGTTTTTCGGACGAGGGCGAATACAAAACAGATCAAACACAAAGGTGAAAATGGTGAAAACCGAAAGAGCAAAACAAAACAAAACAAAGAGGATTTCAGTTGAGTTATATTCATGCTATTATATTAGAAATACAAAAAAAAAATAGATCATTGGTGGTCCTATCTGACGATGATTAAGAATACGAGAACAACTATACCAACTAAGGACCAATGTGATATTCCCTATTTCAAATAAAGACCCACTCCCGAAAAGACAAACGCAAATAAATACCTCTCAAGAATCAAACAACATGACCTAATAATTACTGAAGAAAACCGAAAGTGCAAACCAAAAAAAAAGGACTTCAGGTGCGCTTTACTGAAACATCATGACCTCATTACTGATGAAAGACTGATAAACTATGAAGTGCATATACTAAAACTGCAGCTGCTAGTAGTTTAAGGCTCTAACTCTACACATTAAAATTGGTACACTTCAGTAGCAGACTTGCTGCACAAGGAATATGGAAATCGAAAGACTGAATCAGAATGAAAATTGATGAACAAGGGAAGAACATCATACTAGGTAATCTAAGACCATGTGCAGAAGCAATTGAATAACTGAAGCAACGAAAGTTCGGACTGGTTACTGAATGTAAAGGGTATACGAGGAATTAAATTTGAAACAGTAAACAAAAGTAACTGGACTTTCTCTTTAAACTGAAATAAGCTGAGGATGAAAGCGAAAATGCCGCTGAAAATGGAAATTAAGGCCAGAATTACGACATAAGCAATAAAACTGACCTATACGAGGCCACGCACTAACGAGGAATGCATTTCAGCTGAAATCACTTCCAGGCCCCTAAACATGAGTGCCTGTAGGCATCCTGCTTCGAGACAACATGAGTCCTTATAAGTTTTGGAATCTTTAAACAGCACTTAACTGTCCAATTTGGCAAAGGAAGTAATATTGGAAGAAAACGAATCTTAAACTGCCCTTAACAACAATGTCTGACAAGTCCAGCATTGAGAATAACTGGGTAAATAATTCACCAAATTCTCCAAACATTCCTAATGGAATCTACTATAATAAGAGAGATAACAAAAGAAAACTGTTTCTAATAAGTGACATCAAAGCGCTGTAAATTGCAATTTAACAAACCATGATTGATGTTGTTATCAAAATTAGCGAAGAAGCATGGATCCGTGTTAGAGCAACATGTACCTTTTGGATGTTGTTGTTGACCGATACCAACAGTTTTTTTGTTACTAGCAGGCCCAATACGCATGGGTCTTGTTGAACAAAATTGACCATTCATTTCAGTCATTGCCCTCATCTGTTCGCCTTCATCGGCAAATCTAACAAATCCATAGCCCTTAGAACGTCCAGTGGTTCTATCAGTGACAACCTTTGCACCCTTAACAGAGGTATAGTGAGCCTTAAATGTCTCTTGTAATACATAATCTGTAACATCAGCAGCCAAATCTCCAACAAATACTGTGAAGTCAGCACTGTCATCCTGACGCTTATCTCCTGAGCCAAAAGAAGCCCAGTTCAACCTGAAGGTCTGCTCAACATTTGGCATCAATTGACCATTGTATGTCTGTAAGATTCTTTCAGCCGCTGCATGACTATTAAATTCAATGAACCCGTAACTCTCAGATTGACCTGTAGCCTTATTGCGGATAACTTTCACACTCATAACCTATTTGCAAGAAAACGCCATTAAACTAAAGAATAAAGCACAAAAATCAATATAACCAAAAGTCAACAGTAATCAGAAACAGATTCCTTTCTAGGTCTTGCTGATGTGATACAGATACTTTTCTTTGTGCAAAAACACAGTTTAATATGGTACGTTCTCCTTAAAGGACTTTATCCTAAAGAGTAGCTTTCCAAAAAAACACAATGTAAATCTATAATTCTAGGCATATTTACTAAAACACATAAATTTATACCATAGTTAGATACCAAACCACAATTGAGACTGCAACACACACCCCTCAAATACCCAAACCATAACAATAAGAAAAACATACATATAAAAGGCTTGTCAGCACCGAGGACTATCCTCACAGTCTAATAGGACAAAACAAGTCACAAACTCGGAAACGTTACAACAGAGATGTAAAACATACAACAGCGATATTAACGGAGAGAGTTTACCTCGCCAGTGTGGGCGAAGCAACCATGAATGTAAGACTCTTCCATCCAATGTTGTAAATCCCCAATCCAAAGAGTACGAACTTCATCAGCACTTTGAGGCTGCGACGCACCAGATGCATACCCTTGTTGTTGTGGTGTCTGTTGATGTTGCATCATATAAGGAGCAGCACCTTGAGGTGGTAGTGGTTGTTGGTTCCAAGTAGGTGGTGGTACTTGACTCTGATAAGCAGGCATCATCATAGCCCACTGTTGTTGTTGCTGCTGCTGTTGCTGTTGTGGATCCATGGCTGGTGCTGCTGCCATAGGTGGATGAGTGGCTCCTGCTGGTTGCATCTTTCTAAGAAAAAACTAGAGAGAAAAAAACACCTAACCCTAGATTGATATATAGAAAATAAAGATCAAAAACCCTAGATTCAGGGTTTAAGAGATGGATTTGTTGAATCCGACAGGAGTGATTTTCGTGATTTTCTCTTTCGAAGACCTATGAAAAATTTAAGGGCGGTAATAAGAAGAAGAAAGAGATATAGATGGGGATCGGGAAAAAAACCCTAACCCTCGAAGAAAACACGAAAAAATAAAAGAGAGAGAGAGGAATAATTTGGAGAAGTGAGATGTGGTTTTAAAGGGGTTAAGACTCGACGCGGTAGCCACGTTATTCTGTGGGACCTACTTCCTTTTTCTTTTTCTTTTTCTTTTTCTTTTTTTTGATAAACCAAAATTAAGTGATAAAATCATGAAATAACATTGTTTCGATCCCTATGATGAGAAATTATTGCTGCAGAAAACAGATTTTATCACTTCTAGCAGATTTTGATATGACATTTCCAACCTGGTTTTTATCCCTACTAGTAAAAGAGAAAATATATAACTCAAAAGATAAAACTAGGTGTTTAATTTAATTTTTTTAGTGATATTTTTATTGTCCCACCGAATAATAGGCACTTTATCATTTATTGGTTCGATTACTACTTTCGTATCAGTTTTTATATGAATTTTTTTTTGTTGTAGAGCTTTGGCCCAGAAGCTTTTTTTACTGTTTTACACTCTGCTTCTTCTGGACTGGCAACTTCTGCTTCAAAACTACACTTGATTCTTTCACGTTGACTTCTGTCACCTCGCAAAACAAGACCAGTACCTGTAATGTTAGAATCGTAATGATAGGATGCATCAACATTAATCTTAGAAATTTCTTTTGGTTTCTAGTTAGACATAGTATAGGGAGCAAAAGTAATTGAGTTATCATAGATATCTCAATGTTCAAAAATATGTAAACATTGTGAAAGAAAGTAATTAATTATGTGAACAGAGTTGTAAGAGTTGAGAGTTCTTCCTTGAAAATTATATATTTGCATCGGTCTTTCTAAATAACCCAAGCACTGGTCATGAGTTTGCTTAGCCAGCTCTCCTTATCCCTAGCTGAATCAATGTTGAACCAAGAGATCACCCACTCGGCAAAAGATGTGCAGTTGCTGCTAACAACAGTTATGTTGATATTAATTCGTTTTCAAACTTCTTTGGCATGTCTACACTCCAACATTAAATGATCAACAATTTCTTATAAACTTCTACAAACTCCATGTCTCATGTCAATATCTAGAATGTAACTGGCTAGCTTGTATCTAGTTGGTAAAATCCCCCTAATACACTTTCACACAAAGAGTTTAACTTTATGACTCATATTAGTGGACCATAGATTTTTCCATATTGCACTTGGGACAGGAATACCATTAACCTGAACGTCTCAAGTAGCAGCTCCAAGTTGTTTTTATGTGTTTTTGACTGAAAACTTACCATCCTTTATCGACATCCATATTATAGCATCATCTTTGGTTGGATCAGTATACATACTTTGAATTTTTCTCGCAGTGATGGAGTCAAACAACTTAATAAGATTGATATTCCACGAGTTTGTATTAGGAAGAAATATATCAGAAACAAAAGTATATGAAGTGTAGTTTGCAGCTGCAGGGATAAGAGGATAATGAATTCCAACAACCCATCTATCAATTCATATTTTGGTCTCTCCCCTATTATTAACCTCCATGAAGTAATTGTCTTGAACAATTTTAAGACCTTTTTGAATCCCTTTCCACACCCAAAAAGTACTTGTAGAAGAGGAGTCCATGTGAATAAAATCACCATGCTTAAAGTATTTTGACTGAAGAATTCAAACCCAAAGTTGAAAGGACTTTGTGCAGATCCTCCAAGCCAGTTTTGCAATCAAAGCCAGATTTAGTTTCTCTAAATCTCTAAAAGCTAACCTACACATATTTTTAGGCTTGCAGAGTTTGTTCCAAGCAAGGAAGTTAGTTCCCCTATTAGAATTATATCACAAAAAAACTTCTTTGTATTTGTGTGAGACACGAGATTAGGTTTTTGGGCATGAGAAACGTTCCCATATGATAAAATGGGATAGGATTCAAAACATGTTTTACCATAGTACTACGACTAGCCTGTGTGAAAGATTTAGAAATCCAACTAGCTAGTCTGTTTTTGAAGTTCTCTTTAGCATAACTGAAGAAGTCTTGCTTAGAGTGACCTAAAAAGGGGATCTGAGATATATTTATTTTGACCTCATGGTTTTGATACCTAAAATATGTGTAAGGGTAGCTGCAACATCTGGATTAGCATGTTTACTGAAAAAAACTAAAGATTTTTCAAAATTTATAACCTGACCTGATTGAGAGATGAATTCCTGGAGCAAGTTGAGTAAGTTGTTGACAGAAGTAAGAGTAGCTTGAGTGAAGATCAAGCAGTCATCCACAAAAAGCAAATGATTAATGGTCGGTGAGTTGTTAGCCACTTTACCGATAATAGTTTTATTGAGTTAAGCTTTTGTAAGTTTTCTTGATCAAAACTTCATGGACAGAATGAATAAATAGGGGTGTAAAGGATCCCCTTGCGTTATTGCTTTGAAAGGATTAAATTCTTCACAAGGTAGGCCATGAAGAATCACAGCAAAAGTAATGGTACTTACATATTGATAAATAAGCTCACACCAGCTATCACTAAAACTAAAATATTTAAAAACTTTGATGAGAAAACCCCACTCTAATTTATCAAAAGCCTTTGACATATCCATCTTTAAAGCCATCCATCCTTCCTGACTTATTATTTTCTTATTCATATAATAAATAATTTTCTTGGGCAATAAATATATTATCACTAATTAGTCTACCAAAAACATAGGCAGCTTGATATGGAGATATGAATTTCTCTAATAAAGGCTTCATTTTATTCACAAGAATCTTATAAATAATTTTGTAGGATGTATTGCATAAACCAATTGGTTTATAATCGGCCGCAGTAGTAGTTTTCTTCTTTTTAAGAATGAGAGAGATATAGGTTTTATTAAGTTGCTTTAAGATGTATTTTGTTTGAAAAAACTTTTGTATCATATGACAAAAATTTGGCACCACTGTATCCCACTGAATTTTGTGGAAACCATCTTGAAATCCCTATGGACCTGGTGCACTCCAATTTTCCATACTCTTCAAAGTGTTGTGTATTTCATGATTATTAGGAACCCTAACCAAAGAAATATTTCCATCGTCAAAGATTAATGTACGAATAATGTTATAGTAACCTTTGTTAAGAGTTGGAGAAGTAGAGGTGTTGATATTTTGGATATTGATGTTAAGTGCCTTCCCAGTTCTCCCAGTTCATCACTTGTTTGAATCCATTGCCCATTCGAGTTTAAAGAGAGTCTATGTTGTTCCTAGCTCTTTTCCTATTGGTTTTAGTATGAAAATACTTGGTATTATAGTCCATTTATTTGATAAAAGTTTATCCAGAATTTTATTGATAGAATTCATTCCTTGTTTTCTGCCATTTGCATAATTTAGAGTTGGTCTCAACAATCTGATTGCTAACACTATATGAGAAAACTTTAGTCTGAAGTATACCCAACAATCGACACCTTTCTCCATGGTGTTGTTGCTATTAATGTCAGCTATTCTTGAGTCTTAAACCTGGCTCTGATACCAACTGTCACGGGCTAAGATTTTAGACTAGACCGTGCGGCACTTGAACTCTTCAAGTAAGCCTAAAATATCACAAAAGAGAGAAGAGACTTAGAGATTTTAAGTGGAAGAGAGTATTTGATTAAGAGAGAGAATGTTACAATTGCTTAAGAGATTGTTGGTGATGATTTGAGCAAATGAGCTCTCCACCTTATATAGTATGTATGGAGGATTCTAGAATATGTTCTAGAATCATCATCTTCTAGAGTATTCTACACTTTACAAGAATATACAAGGGAATATTCTTTATACAAGAATATTCTGGAAGCTTGTGGACTTCCCTAATCTTCTAGACTCTTCTAATGGACCTAGACTCTTGTCATGGGCCAACCCAATATGTGGGAAAATGGGTGGGCCGTGACACTAATCTTTATAATCCAGTAGCAAATATTCTCATAAGTTAAATATTATAATTTTACTATTTTATTCATAATAAGGATAATATCTCTCTTTTAATAAGTTAGGGATCATTTTTTTTTTTTTTAAATATTAAGGAGATTATTTTTTATTAAGGATAAATTAAAAAAAAAAGCTGAAATATCCTCAAACAAATCTATTTTTTTTAGGAGGAGTAGAAATTACAGTTGTACCATCTTCACTTCCCCTTTGAAGAACAACAACAAGGGAGTTAGGTTTTATGAATTTTCATTTTTCTCTTCCGGTATTAAGCTACTCTCCAGTTCCGCTAACTCCTATAAGTTAATTATAAGAGAATCCTATCACTTATGGTTCCTACTGTCACTTCGAAGGATGACCTAATTGTCGGAGGAAATGCAGCTATGCTGGGTGGCGGTGAATACAAGTCTGTTTACAGGGGAGAAAAACGAGAAGAAAAGGAGAGGAGTGGGCAGAGAAATGTGAACTTGCATGTTGGTGATGGATTGGTGAAGTAATTGATGGTGTTCTAGTGTGCTGTTTATGGCTTATGGCCATCAATTTGAGGTGACTAAGGTACGGTGCTTGCTGATTTATATAGTATTTCATAACCCTTCAAACCTGCAAACAGAATTACTAGTAGCGCATATATAGTGCTTATAGAAATGTCTAAGTTATGGTTGGGATGAATTATGTGTATGTGAACTAGATATTGATATTTATCCTTAAGACTCAAGGCTTGTTCCCCCCCATGCCATTGTAGACTCAAAAGACTTAAAATCTTTACTGACATCTATCTTTCACTGTGTTAATAATTTTGTTTTAGCCCTATGTGCCATGTGAATCCTTCGATGGCACAAGTTCTAATCTAGCTTGGTATAGAAATAAATATTATACCAATTTGGCTATATATTTCTTGGCGGAGTTCTTTGAATTACTATATCTAAGTTTTCATTTGTGGAATGGAATACTAATTGTGCATTGTACTGTTATGTTCCTATATTGCCATGTCTTATATGCGTGATTGTGTCGTATCGGACCCTATGTCTGCCACTTTTATTATTTGAATATATAGCTTATTTGTATGTCTAATTATCTATCATGACTCATGAGACAGAATGTCATAAGTCTTGTACACAATAGTTAGGCAGTGATAAGAGCATAAATCTGCTGGGATTTCTTTGGTAAAATTTTTATGTTGAAATTTAGAAAAGAGTAGGACAAGTTTGGTGAATATGCTGAAAATGATATCATATATTCTCTAGAATTGTTATCTCATTTCTGTACCAAGATGTGCATCATAAAATAATTGTATATGAATCAGTGATAGTGTTGTAGTGGTGGTAGTAGTGAAAAGTGGATTGGCGATGGTGTATTATGCGAAGCTGGTTGGTGGTAGTCGTGAAGGTGAGCTGGTGGCGATGGATTGGTAATAGAAGGATTTTGGGAGATGTAAAAAGGTGTTGCTATTGTCCTTTATGGGCAGGTAGAAATCGATTGATTCAGCTAAATGTTGATGTTTTAAATTCTTGAGGAATAAAGAATCGATGTTTTAAAGAGTAGGACAAGTTTGGTGAATATGCTGAAAATGATATTATAATTCTCTAGAATTGTTATCTCATTTCTGTACCAAAATGTGCATCATAAAATAATTGTATATGAATCAGTGATAGAGTTGTAGTGGTGGCAGTAGTGAAAAGTGGATTGGCGATGGTGTATTATGCGAAGCTGGTTGGTGGTAGTCGTGAAGGTGAGCTGGTGGTGATGGATTGGTAGTAGAAGGATTTTGGGAGATGTAAAAAGGTGTTGCTATTGTCCTTTATGGACAGGTAGAAATCGATTGATTCAGCTAAATGTTGATGTTTTAAATTTTTGATGAATAAAGAATCGATAAAGCATGCATGTCTAGGATTAAGCTTGTACATCCTTACTTCCTCTTATGTTTTTGATTGCGTGCCTTACCAAGTATAAGGTCCAATATTGGCTCTAACATCTTAAGTCAAAAAGTTTGTGCGAGGTCTGTAGCACATCGGCTACAGTTGCGACTGTCTGAAAACTTATTTAGCAGAAAATGCTAATGTATTTACTGGATACATAATTTTTCGAATATGGTTAGACAATTGTGGTGGTTAGTTTAATTTCAACGTTTAAAACTTAAGGCATCAACTCTCTGTAAGTTTTGATATTCTTATTTCAAATATTTTTAGTAGAAATACTGTATGAATTTATTAGAGAAATACATAGGGAATAGAATTGGTATTGATAAGTTAATGGTCGTCCGTAATTAATAAAGCAATAGAAACTTTCATCACCCCTTTCTTGCTACAGATTGTTTTCAACTGATACGTCATATTTGCAAAGGATTTAAGTTGTTTATTGTTTGCTGATCGTCATTTACTTAGGGTCGAAATCAGCTGAGCTATTTAGGAAGTTCACATGGAACCTAGATAATGTGACAAGTTTTAATTGTTTGAATACTGTAGTTGATTGTTATGATCATTTTCTAGTATTTATGATTCATATATACATATATATATTTATATATATATATATATATATATATATATATATGGCCATAGTCTTGTGGCAGTTGTTAGGGTTGATGACGCCGTGTCGTTGTTAGAGGCGGTTGCCGGCTTTTTTAACCCTTTTACTTCTCCGACAACCACATTGTCCACCATCGACTGGAACGTTACGTAAAGATCCTCCTGGTCCAATAGCGTTTATAAGTTTTGTAGAAATAGCTTAGTTGAGTTAAATTACTATTGATGTTTTTACTGTTTTTGAGTACCTATTTTCTCCGTAATCCTATTATTGTCGGTACCATTTGAAGCTATTGATATTCCAGTATTCTCATCTCCGTGCGCATTCATTAGTATTAGTATTTTCTTTTAAGTGTTTTTCACACAAACAAATAGACTTGACCGATGTTTGTCAGCGGGATACGTTATAGCTATATTTAGGTTTAATTTAGTATTGTTATGAGTTTTTTAAAAGTATTTTTATATTGTGCGTTGTTATGCTGTGTTGTGTAAAAAAAAACAGTTGAACGTTCGGTAAAATATAAACTAAATGTTAAAGCTAATTAAAAAAGTGATAAATTATGTTTGGTAAAATACAGGTTCAATTATTTTTACTGTAGGAAACAAGAAAAACAAGTATATCTCTAAAAATATATTTATTCAAATTTATTGAATTTAAAATAATTAATCTTTTTAATTTTTAAAGATTTATATAATATTAAATTTATTATTGATAATAATTATATAAAAAATGTTATTTTTATTAATTACTTTTTATTATCTATAATTTTTAAACTAAAATTAAATAATTATTTTATTTTAGTCTTATTTTTATTATTGATAAATTAAAATTTTTTAACTGAAATGATATATAAAATAGAGTTTAAAAACGAAAAATAAATAACTATTAAATAATAAAAAATATAAAATAAAAAATTAATAGTATATATAAATTTAAGGAAAATTTTTATTATTTATAAAATAGAATGGGAATAAAATAAAAATTAGATGAGACCATAATTTTTGCTTTTAAATTTTTTGAAAATTAAATTTTTATAAAATATTTTGAGATGCTTTACATAAAAAATATTTTATAAAAATTTAATCAAATATAAATATAAGAAAATATTACGATATTTATATTTTAAAAATGTTTTTAATAAAATAAAACAATATCAAACCCACCCGGCTTGTTAGAATAATGTATTTGGACATTGTAGTCTGTATAAGATAATGGAAATTGTGGTGGTAAGATATCAACCCAAAACCAGGACATTTTAGTATATTCACAGTTCCAATAATTGGTCACCTTTCATTTTTATAAGCAATTTCTCAACATAGATTTTAGCAGCACCGCCAAAGCCACCAACAAATCAGTTTGTAGAAGATACCGATAATAACGCAACATCAAGATAGAAAGGCAATCCAAAACCATTCTCTGTCTGTGAAAATTCATAAAACCATCAGCCTCAAACAAAAACTTTACAAAAAGGGGAAAAAAATGGAGTTTACATTTCAACACTCACCATGGACAACCTTATTCTTGAATGCACCATTTCTCTTTCCTTCTTTACCCCTGATAACTATTTTCACTGGACACAAACTCTAGAATCTCATATCTACACAGCTAACCTTCCTGGTAATCATTTAAAAATCTCATATTTAAAGGGTTTATTCACTTTTGTTTTTGTGGTTCATCTGGATTTTACATTCATGCTAATAAATGGTACTTTTGTTGATTTTTTTTTTTTTTGAATTCACAGGTGTAAGGAAAGAAGAAATTAAAGTAGAAGTAGAGGATTCAAAATATTTGATAATAAGAACAGAAGAAATAAATGAAGAAAGAAAACCAGCTGTTAGTTTCATGAGAAAGTTCAGACTTCCAGGTATGATTGATATTGGTTCGATTTCAGCTGGTTACGAAGATGGGGTATTAACTGTAACAGTTCCAAGAACTTCTGCAAGGAGATATTTACATATTGATCTTTCCGATTTACCAGGCAGACATGAAATACTTGTCCCTGCAGCTTAACTTGGAAATTAATGGGCAAATATTTAGATTTTAATGTGATGCGTCGTTTCTTGTTTGCGTGTATTTCTAGCTATTAGTTATTTCCTAAGGAATTTTAAGAACTTTTATTTTCTTTGCTTTAAAGCAAATGTATTCTTAATCAGTGAGGTTGTTATAAACTCTATAATAAAAATTCTTATGTCTTTTTTGCTGTTGGGGAAGAATGTGGAGATTCCAATCGACTACACAAGAATAAATTACATACAACCAAGGAATAGATCATGATGCAAGGATGACAACCAGAAAAATATCCTAACCAAGATCTGAAAGCCAAAAGAACAGATCACTGGCCGAGAAACTACCGAGCATTAAACAGTTAGATTGTCTAACATAATGTGCAATCAGCAGTTTCCCTAATCTACTTAGTGAGAGAGAAAAAAAGTAGGAGAGTTCCCACCTGTAAGTCCCCATGGAAATGGGCTTCTAGTCTGTACATGGTTTAACTTTAACATATCATGATTATTTTGTTACATGCTCGATATCGAGCCATTCTTCTATCTAAAAAATAATCGACTACACAAGAAGGACAACATAAGATATTTTTGGGGACACCTCACAGGACCAATAGTATATTTGCTATGCGTGTATAGCAATGACTACATTTCTCTGCAGTTTCTGCCACTAATCTGTTTGTTTCTAGTACATTTTTTCTTTTGTTTAAGACGGTTTTAAAAAGTGCAATCGAATTGTGAAGTTTTTCATGCAGGACTTAGTGTTAGAAGGAGCTGTAGCCTCCAAAAGGTCAAGGGTTCAAGGCAGCGTACAGAGAGGGAGAAAAGAAAAATGTAGTCTCCAAACGAATGGCTAGCCAGCTTCATTATCTTATCGGGTTTGTAGAAACGTTTTGGGCAAAGATACAACAAGAGGCATTGCTTTGAAAAAGATCAAAGAAGGGACTGTCATGCAATCATTGTTTCTTGCCGCAAAGATATCAATTCTTTCCATTAGGAAACTGTACATATCTTTTGCTAAATGGTAAAGTATGTGTATGTGGACGTTAATTTGTATGGACACTTTCTTTCTGAAATATGTTAGTAAATAGAGAATTTTGACAACCTGTTGAAATTTGTTAGGTTGAAACCATACATTCGAATAGTTTTACACCTGACTGATGTTTAATATAACAATGGTTTTGCATGAACGTTACAAAAAAAACAAGGTAAAAAACCGTTTTATCTCCATAATCTCCAAAATGAAAATGGTTAACCTTTTGACGGTCCCAACTAAATGCTATGAGACCCAACAGAAAGTATTTAGTGAGAGGCGGTTTTTGCCTTGTTTCTTTACCCGGTCTGTTTTATCTTTTCTGTTTAAAAGCAGAAAACAGTCCCCATTTGGCTCCCAAGTGGGGAGTTGGACTGGTGTCCTACTCCTGATCCTATCTCCTCTTCTGGAGAAAATTATGCTATCCGTAATCGCGGGGGTCTCTCGCAGCAAATGGAGTATAGTAACATGACTTGGGAAAATGTACCTCCCCACATTATGCAGCTTCTTCCTGTAATGATTTGGTGTATTATATATTTTTTTTATGTTTATGGATAGATACTTAACTGAATCTATGACTAAGTCAAAAAAGAACATAAGACCAAACACTATGGTATGTCACCATTTTTTTGGTTGTGACTATATTATAGCCAAGCCAAAGACCACTAAAAAACCATCTCCTATTATAATTTTTACATCTCTTGGTTTAAGGTGACCAAAATTCTAAACAGTAGCACATGAAACCTAGTATCTGTCAAGTTTTTTTTCTAATCCAATATATTTTAAATTTAATTTTATTTAATATTTGTTAATGATTAAAGAAGAATTGAGAGAAAAATAAGAGATATAATAGAGAAAAAGGAAATCATGATCAAACAAAAAAGTTAAAAAAAATATCTTTTAAAAACCTTATTAAAACTGAGCATCGGTAAAATCTACTTTATTATATAATCTCAGTTTCGTCATCCATATCTTATCTTATCTAAAATAGAGAATAGATATATATCACTCACTAGCTAAGATATAGTTTTTGGCTAAACTATAGATTAGAGATGTGCATTAATACTTTGCCTTGGCTATAATGCAGCAAGTTAGCAACAGACACACCATACAGTAGTGCCTGGAAGGAGAAGCATCTACTTATTACATTGGCCATAAGTAGTGGGAGTTAGTGCTAAATATTATAAATTTGTACTCGTATGGATAGATGAACTGATATATCACCTTGCTTCTTGGAATAACGATAAAATATTCATTGGATCGGAGAAAATACCCGAGAGTTATCCTCTAGTTTCCATAAAGCTAAGAAAATAAAATCCACAAAAGAATCTTGTTCTTTAAATATGTTTTCTATAAAATCAAGAGAAGTAGAAGTTCTGGAACCTTGTTCCTCTTATCCTACTGTTCGAAAGAAAAATAATACCAAAGAAATGACGACGGAAAAATTCTTAAGAAGATGTAAAATTAGCAGAAAGATGTATGAAATACCTAGCTTAGGAATTTAGCTATCCGAAACCTCTTAGGGAGTCTGAACCGCAGCCATAATCCCAGGTAAAGTATGCTTCCCCAGGCGTAGCATTGGAGAAGTCCATTTGTAACCGATTATACTGAACATCCTATAACAAGTTATTATCTAAAGAGACTGTCTTCAGGATACCCATAAATAGGACATTTAACCATCAAAGTTAAGGTTCCTTGGCCTGGAACCCTTAATGAATCCCTTTTTTATATAATTGTTGTTTCTGTATTTGTATTTTAGCAGTGAATTTATCTCTACTTGGATGTGGTTTTTAGCCTTTTAGTAACTACACTGGTAGAGCTTTATGTCACGACCCAAAATCTAAGTACTATTAAATCAAAAATTTAATCTAATAATGATATATTAAGAAAATCTAAGCTAACAAAAACCTTAATAATACCATAAACTAAAACCCATTAGTTCTGGTATTTATAAATGAAACTCACTCAAGTGATACAAATACATTTATGTATCGTTTTACAGAGATTAAATAATACATATATAAATATCTTTAATTCGCTAAAGCTTTAAACTACGGAATCGGATATCTTCATGTACACCATCCCTTCTGATAACTGAAAAGTGAAGTGGAACGAGTGAGCACATCATTCTGAAGGGTGCTTAGTGGAAACATATAACTTTCAAGTAATCACTAATATGCTTTACAGTTCTAAAATAGCATCAATTTAAAGAGATAATAATAAATTAACGCATTTAACAATTTAAGCATTTAAGAAGCAGAGTGTTACCCTAACCTCGCCCTACTCAATGGAGAAAGTGATGCTAGAACAACCCCAATCAATAATAATAACACTGTCCACATAGAGTGCCCATACACTATGATTTTGGATATTACCATCAAGACCAAATAGTTAGGCAATCAAGCATAACATGCATACGAGTGATTTCCAAAAATAAAATAGTATATGTAATATCAAAACGAGGAATGATACCGCACTGCTAAATAATATTGTAACAGGGAAGAATATGGCCCTACTAATAATATTGTATATACTATTGTAACGGTGAATGATGCCGCCCTACTAATAATATCGAAACGGTGAATGATGCCACCCTACTAATAATTTTCAAACGGTGAATGATGCCGTCCTACTCAACTTAGCAAAAACACACAACACATATCATACATACATCATCGTACATAAAAAACATGCACACAGATAGTACAAACACATCATGCTCGCAGATAAAGGAAACTTAATGATTACAAGAAGATTACAAAGTTCCCACCTCTTTTGATGTCAATCTTGTTTAATTTAAGAATTTCCGTCTACAATTCTATAGTAACGTCCTTCATCATCATCATCTTGAACATGTAATTATCATCTAAACCAATATGACAATGATACATAAAAATTTAGTCGACATCTTTTGCTCTATCTCTACATCCTCTTTAGGTTCTCTTTCTAATTTTCAATAATAGTTCTATGTTTTTTAAATCATTCGACACTATTGAAGAGTTTAGTTGGTTCATCAAGCTCATAGGTAACCAGTATACATTCATATGAAAGTACATGTATTTTAAATCATACTCCTATAGTAAATAATCTAAACGACATCTTGCAATATGCATCAAGCCTTCCTTGACTGTATGGTGTTCCTTGTAGAGCAACTACTAAATTATAAAAAAAAGATTAAAATTTTCCATTATAATACCTACTTTCTATATCAGAGATGACTAGAGTCCCTGATGGCCTCCAAGCTTTGGATATAACATCATTTATATAAGCGTCTCGTACCAGCTCATACTGTGAAGTCCCCATACTTTCGCGGATCGCCTCAGCCGCTTGTTGGAGAAAATTCCTGTAACAGTGAACAAACCAAACAGAAGCTTGAAAATAGTTAAGGGTTAGAACAGATAACACATTTCAGACAATCACACAAGCACAGAGAGATGGAGTCGCCTGTTCAACAGACTGCCCTTAACTTGATATTTGTCAGGTACACCTTTAGAAAAGTGTTGCTATACCTTTAGAGATGACAAATCGAATCCAGGATAAAACCACCTGATACCAACCCAGTTAGCAAAACTCGTCGGCCCGTTGTGAACGTAATAGTAGAAGAAGATGAAAAATAAACTAGTGCGCATACAAAGCAGGAAGAGGGGAAAAATCGTCAGGTCAGTGGCTGCGACTGGGGTAAGTTGAAAATGAAATTTTCTTTTTCTTTTATAGGAAAATTTGAGAGAAGAGAATTAAATTGTATTTATGAAAAATCTTTTTATCTAATTCCCATAACTTCTCATAAATAATAAAACGGTTTTTAATATTTATTATAGGAATTTAAAATAAAAAAACCATTAAGTCTTGATAGGCATACGCTGGCACACGCTGCGCACACGTCGAGCTCACGCCGGGCACTCGTCGGGCACATGCCAGCTCACGCAAAAACACACGCAAGCATACGCAAGCTCCGCAAGTCAGCGGCCCGCGTGCTTCGGTGCGAAGTACCACACTTATTATTAATCAACGATTTGGGATATAGCTAGAAATGTGTGACTTTGCCCACTAGCCCATTCCCTTAGTCCATATCCAATACACAAGTTCTTTCCCTTCGGTGCAACCTTTGTGGTAATATGGATAGACTTCATCCTTGGTTTTTCCAATGTGGGACAAACCAAAGGTTTCTCATTCACATAGAAGTGAAAAGTGGATTTATTATTTCCACCCCCAATATAGGCTAGTGACCTTTTGGTCCCATCAAGATAAATTAGGTAACAAAATAATTTTCGGTAATAAATCACTTTTTAATTCTAACAATCCCCCACATGAATGAAGAAAGCGATAAATCAGAAAACCGGAAAACGAGAAATACCTCTTAAGCAATGGGTGTCCATATGGAATTGAACCTTTGCTTAGTGAGAAGTACCGGAATTACTTGATGGACAGTGAACGCGATGTCTTGAACTGCCATCGTTTGGTGTAATTCATCAATAGCTCCTTACACGAGATATCTCCCAAGAGTGTTGTTAAGTTCACGCCATTGTGTCCGTTTTGGCCCTGGACATATACCGTTTCTCAGAATGCTCTAGAGAATCAGCTCAGTTCTCATATGAAGCGACCTACTTCCTCATTCAGATAGGTGAGTTCTATCAAGAGTGTTAACTGCTACACCCCAATTCAATCTTAAATTGAAACTATAGAACTCATTAATACTTTACTATAAGTCATCCTCGCATGCAATCACACTATCACGTCTACACCATAGGGAAGGGACAGAGAAAATAATTCTCTGATAGTGTTTAATTTTTACCTGCCACAAATTAGTTGTCTCATTCAAAACCTTGATCTTGGGATCTCCAGTCAGCAAGGTTGAGTATCCTTCATGGAAAGTTTTAAGTGATGAGCTTAAGTCCCATCCCCCTCGATGCATTACTAACTATCTCCTTGGACAAGCCTTTCGTCACAAAGGGTCCGCGATATTCTCCTTAGACCTCACAAAGTCAACAAAAATAACGTCTTTCGAGATTAGTTGTTTTAGAGAATTGTGTCTTCTTCGAATATGAATGGATTATCCATTATAATTGCTATTTTTAGCATTAGCTATTGCAGCTTGACAATTGCAGTGTATAGATATAGCTGGCACAGGCCTATGCCAGAGAGAAATGTCTTCTAAAAAGGATCTTAGCCAAGCGGCTTCCTCTCCTGCTTTATCTAACGCAATAAACTCGGTTCCATAGTGGACCGAGAGATACAGGTCTGTTTGGAACTCTTCCAAGACACTGATTCCACAACCTAGAGTGAAGACGTATCCACTCGTAGATTTAGACTTCTCTGAGTCTGCTATCCAATTTGCATCATAATATCCTTCAAGAACAGCAGGTCATCTCTCATAACTCAAAAGTGTATTTTTGATAGCTTAGCACTCTGAAAAGTGCATCCCAATGCTCCTATCAAACTGGTTATATTTTCTAAGTACAGATTCAATGTAATGAGATTGACTAAGACTATATCTATTAGACTCTCTTCTAATTTTCATCCCTAAGATTACATCTGAGGGACCTAAGCCTTTCATGTCAAGGTCTCATTCAACATGTTCTTAGTGGAATAAAATATATCTATGGTTGTATCCAGTATAATCAGATTATCAACATACAAGCATACAATCACACAGGTATCATTCACAAGTTTAGTGTAAACATACTTGTCAGATTCATTTATTTTAAATCCACTAGAAATCTTTACATGATCAAATTTTTCATGCTCTAAAAGATTTCTCTTTCTAAAATATTTTGCCTCTTCTAGGCTCAACTTCATCTTCCTCTAGAAGTATTGTCTGACAAGTATAAAGGATATCTAGGAGATCAACACATATCATGCGAGATTCAGATTTCAAAGGAAAATACTTTTTCCAAGGAACACAACATCCCTAGATACCATAATGGTATTCAGACCAATTTCTGAAATATCAGAATTTACAACCCTAAACCTATAATCTGTAAGACGTTCAGGATATCTTATTAAGACACAATAACAGATTTGGGTCCTATCTTTGTCCTCTTGTGTGACGGGATGGAAATCTTAGCCAAGCACCCCCCACATTTTTTGAAGTATGCAAAATAGGGTTGTCTACTTTTCTATAATTCATTTGGAGATATATCTGATCCATTAATAAGTACTTTGTTCAGGATATAACAAAATGAGAGGACGGCCTCCCCCCACAAGTTCACAGATAGTCCTGAGCTAATTAACATGACGTTCATCATCTCCTTAATGGATTATATTTTCACCTCTAGTTTGAACTGAGTCATGTCAACTAGGTCTGAATGAATTAATTCTAAGGGTTTTAGAAATTTTTGAACATTTTTCTTATAAGACATTTTATGCAAATTTCACATTTATGTTCTTTCCAAATTAAATTTGGGAATGCAGCCTATGCTTGCCAGATTGATCATTGAATAACATGACCAAATCTTCCATGTCCAACATTCAATGACACACAAACATAAAAGGAATCAATTTTATTTATTTAAATTGAGGTTACATCTAATTTGTAAAAACCCTCTATCTTATAGCTCTTTCCACTGAGTTACACTATTTTTCCCAGTTTCATAAAAACCCTTATCATCTAATATACTACAAGATACAAGAATTTTACAGATGTCCGGAACATGAACAATTTCTTCAATATGAGAGTTTTGGCAAAAATGAGCTTCAGCCCAACTTTGCCTTTTTCCGCAACCTGTGTTACGGACGAGTTACCCATATAGAGATTTTCTCCTTCCCATACCTTCTGATAGGAGGTGGACACATCTTTGTTTCCGTTGACATGCTTGGTAGCACCAGAATATACCCAATAGTCTCTCACATTGGTTACCAGATTGACTTCAGACACTGTACCAAAAATCTTGTTCTTTTGATTTTTCATAATAATTTAGCATTGTTTTTTTTTATTTCTCTATAAATAAAATCCTTACGATTTCTATAAAATATTGCCTAATTTAATATGAATACGATTTATTTATAATCAAATAATCAACACTCTATGCATGCTCCATGTAAAATCATTTTAGCGCATGATAACTATGTTTTATTATGCGTATAATAATTGTCTTGAATTTATGCATTAAATTTAGTGTATAAATTTTTAGTGCATCTTAACGTTTCATCAAACGTGTCCTACGGTTGTTAAATTTAGTGTTTTAACCGTTTTAATAATATCAAGACAGCATGCATACGATTCATATATTAAAACTATATTATGATTATAATTAATAAATCATACTTGTATATTATGATTCTTCCATATCCAGTTTCTGTTGCTTCCTTTAGAACGATCAAGAAAACTGCCTCCGAAAATTCCGCAATTTAACGACCAAGAAAACTGCCTCCGAAAATTCCGCAATTTAACGACCAATTAAATTCAAAGACCAAAAGAACAGAACATCATTTCATCTTTTATAGAATTCCACGGCTACCTCAATAATTCTTTTTCATCAAATTAAGTCTTCATTGAAAGTAAAAGCATTAAATAAAACACAAAGTGCTGAATTCACGCTTCAAACATTTGAACCCATTAATCTTAGTTTCTTTCATTTGCAAACTTAATTACAAGATTAATTCTCCATATTTTACTCCATGTCATGCATTTCATTTGCAAACTTAATGACAAGATTAATTTTCCATAGTTTACTCCATGTCATGCTCTTAACATCCAGTGTATTGTGGCGTGAATTGAGGATGGCGGGAATTAATGAGTTTGATGAAGCGACAAAACTCCAAACACTTTTTCATTTTCAGCCGTTTCATAATTCATCTTCCTGTTTCTTCTGGATCGTCCATCTAAGGTAGTTCAACAAACCATTTATACATGTTCTCCACACATGCTAGAGATGATAACACCATCAACAGTTCATTTGCCTAAAAATTATGTCATAATACCTCATTTTGCACGCTTAACGCATAACTTACAATCACAATGTCCTGGATATCAAATATTTTCTCTCAAACATTTTCTCGAACAGTTCTCTTATATCACCAGCCTTCACAAACATAACTCCAAGAGAATACATCTCTTAAAAGAAATACCGTCAGACAACAATGGAGCTTCAAAAATAACCCACAAGATGATACCTCTAAAATAAAGCAGGAACAACATGCACATCAACCCAAAAATCAACGTCACTGCCAAATTCCCAGTCCACCAATTAATCGTCATTTGTCATTTTAACAGCATGTATATACCCCAAAGAAGCATCATGATCTAACATTTCAACATCTTTTGATAATCCCCATCCTCCAGCTTGTGAACCCATTGTTAATTCACGCCCCTATGAACGGGAGAAATGATGAGCAAGAGAAGCTCCCCAATCTCCGTCTCCAAATGAATCTTCAGTTATGGATTCTCCAAATAAGATCATCTTCGGTTTCATTTTCTTCTTCTTTATCTGCAACTAGATGGACAGCTAACAAGTAAATTATGAAACCCACTAACGTATAATCGATGATCAACAATTATCCAGAAAATCTAATAGCGATGGTAAAGAACAGTGTCTGGATAACAATAGAAGCATCACAAGTATGTAACTGAGAGAGAACATCTTGCAAACAATTCCCAAATATAAAAATATTTCTCGTTTCCGTTGTTACAAATTTAATCTAATATCGAGTTAAGATTGTTGGAAAAAAATTCCTGTAATAGTGAACAAACCAAACAGAAGCTTGAAAATAGTTAAGGGTTAGAACAGATAACACACTTCAGACAATCACACAAGCACAGAGAGATAGAGTCGCCTGTTCAACAGACTGCCCTTAACTCGATATTTGTCAGGTACACCTTTAGAAAAGTGTTGCTATACCTTTAGAGATGACAAATCGAATCCAGGATAAAACCACCTGATACCAACCCAGTTAGCAAAACTCGTTGGCCCGTTGTGAACTTAACAGTAGAAGAAGATGAAAAATAAACTAGTGCGCATACAAAGCAGGAAGAGGGGAAAAGTCATCAGGTCATTGGCTGCGACTGGGGTAAGTTGAAAATGAAATTTTTCTTTTTCTTTTATAGGAAAATTTGAGAGAAGAGAATTAAATTGTATTTATGAAAAATCTTTTTATTTAATTTCCATAAATTCCCGTAAATAATAAAACAGTTTTTAATATTTATTTTAGGAATTTAAAATAAAAAAACCATTAAGTCTTGATAGGCATACGCTGGCACACGCTGCGCACACGTCGAGCTCATGCCGGGCACTCGTCGGGCACATGCCAGCTCACGCAAAAACACATGCAAGCTCCGCAAGTCAGCTGCCCGCGTGCTTCCATGTGTGAGTTTGCCCACTAGCCCATTCCCTTAGTCCATATCCAATACGCAAGTTCTTTCCCTTAGGTGCAACCTTTGTGGTAATATGGATAGATTTCATCCTTGGTTTGTCCAATGTGGGACAAACCAAAGGTTTCTCATTCATATAAAAGTGAAAAGTGGATTTGTTATTTCCACCCCTAATATAGGCTAGTGACCCTTTGGTCCCATCAAGATAAATTATGTAACAAAACAATTTTTGGTAATAAATCAATTTTTAATTCTAACACCGCTTGTGATTCACCTTCTACAGCCAAAGCAGAAGCAGGAAAAGGGAGCATGAAATGTTGCACAACTCACTGAAAGGAACCATTATCATCCTTCAGGTCAAAGTTGCTTCCCTTAGTCAGAGGCTAGAGAGGGCGAGACTTGGCGGTCATGGCCACACCCAACATTTACTTCACCAAGAGAAGTGGGAGCATTGGTCTGTGCTACAATTTCTTCTACCACCTTGGAAGTAGGCTTTTCGGGAGAATCTTCCAACAACACCACCTTGAAATCGAACCCCCAATCTTCATCCATTGGCAAGAGAGGATTGTACCCCACAACATGAAATGTAAATTCGCTCGTTAAGCGCATCACCAAAGGACATCTCCCTGCATGCACCTGCTTGCGATGAAGTGCAGACCTCTTTGACAGAAGTTCGCAGGAGAATCCACATTAATTTTCTTAGCGGGAGAACCCTCAGAAATTTCTTTAGCGGAAGAATGTCCTGGAGGATACAACAAGTTAAATGGAGAAGTAACCGGAGACCATTCCAGAGAGGCTTCATCAGTCCCTTCTGGCTCATTGTCATCATCCAACTTCTCTTCCTCGTTCTAAGGATCGTTACCTTTGGGACTGTTCACTTCATCAACACCAGTAATGGAAGACTCCAAGATAGAAAGTTTATCTCGTTTCACCGAGTGCGAGCGTGACAATAAAGATCATATCAAACCCTTAAGGGCATAAACCTACGAAAAGAGCGCAAAGAAGGTCTAAAACTCTGCCTTGGGAGCAACATGTTTCCGCTTGGAGCCAACGAGATTTACCTCAGAACTCTCAGCAATTTCATCATGAAAATGCAAGGAGCAAAGTTTAAAGACGAACTCTGAAGAAATAGAAAATTCTTAATGAAGAAGATAAAGTACCTTATCACATCCGGCAAGGTTAAGATTCCTAGGACAATAGCTGCCATAGCGGGTAGGACCAGCGGTACGAGGGATCGACGGGTTCGAGTACAACCAATTATGTGCCTATGGATTGATAAAAACAAGAGGGGTATAATGCCATTTAAAGTCATGATCCTCACGAAGGACATCATACTTGGGTAGCGCCTCATCCTCAGAATTTGAGACTATACTAATCTTGGTGAGGTCTATCTCCTCTAACTATCGAACTTCACCGGCATCGACTTGAGCTTGAGAAAGAGACCGACGATGTGGGCACACACTCTACGGAACACAAGTCGTCTTAGCCACGTGATAAGCGTAGGTATCATTGAAGTTTTCAGGCGTGTAATTTTCCTTGCAACAAACGGGTGTATAGGAGCGCATGCTGGTCTCTCCTTTGCTGCGAAGATGGCGTTCTCGCAGTAAGCCCCACTAGTTCCCATTGTATTGAACTACTGAACGCCAGTAGATACGGTTATTTACAATATTCCTTTTCGAGAGAACTTCATCATAAAAATTGGTGGTGGTGTCATACAAAGGAAGCTTCATACCAGCCCCAACATGACCCACGATGTTTAGCAGATGCATGTTATCATATGGGAACTCCTTGGAAATATCAAGTGTGAGATCGTCGTAATTGCTGTAAAAGGCTACTTCAAAGCGTTCCAATTTGTGCCTCTTCTCGAATTTCTCCAAGTTTGAGTGCTTCCAGCTATCGCAGCACGTAATTAACGATCACCCTTGTTAATGACGGGAGGAGGAGGAGGAGGCAAATTTTCCAAACCAGACACACGAGAAGCCGCTGCATAAACGTGCTCTGGTCTGGCAGAAGCGGTATTTTTCTCCGCAGTTTTATAAGAGCGGGAGTGAGCAGGTCTTCCTGATACGTTGATGGACCCCTTAGGAGGCTCGATGCGACGTGGATTCTGAGTTGGCGGATCGTTGTTGTGAGAGACTTTACCGTTGCGGGTCAACATCGTCCTTGTCAAATGAAACATGGAGAAAATACTCAAGAAATTCAGGAACGTCATCTCAAATAAATTTCAATAGCCGACAATCATACAATAGAAAAGGCGAAGTTACAAAATTAAAGAAGAATATCAAACTCGAGACAAGCTCAGCAATTAGAGAGGTGAAAGAAAAACTCAACAGAGTCAAAGGTTTGTTATCACAAAGAAGCCAATGATTATTTAAAGCAAACGAGAGAGAACAAGCCAAAGTTGATGATCGTCGCCACGAATCTTTTGCAATAACCATAGAAGAAGAGACAGAAGGAGCCACTTTGCAATACAAAATGAAAAGGAAGTGGTTTCTCTGAAGGAAAAAAAGATTATGAAAGAAATGAATTTTTTAGAAATGGTCTTGTACTGTTGAAAAGCTTCAAAGGAAATGAAGGGAAGAAGTTGAAGAAGATGAAAAGTTTTAGGATTAATAAGTAAAGACATTTGTCTTTATGGAACTTCTTTATAAGGATCAAAAGTTTAACCAACTGGAAAATCTAGGTGAAGTAATTACGATAAATAGGCTAAAATCATGCATAGTGGCGATAAATATGGGTTACCTTACCATATTACCCCTAATAAAATGGGAAAAGAAAGGGGTAAACTGTGAACACAAAATAACCATTATACACGTGGTATAATTACAACTTGATCCCATCAAGGTTATCATGCTCATGAGAAGTGTGGGATCAGATCTCTAACTAGCCCGTCGCGAGACAGATTTAAATAAACGGCTGGAGATAGTCTTGACCGACACCGAAAAGATTGCCAATACGCTATCAGACACGTGATGCGGAGGTGCATCCAGCATTGAATGCAACGTGCATAAGATAAAATGTAAGTGGCAGCAGCTGGATGGACCAATCAAGAGGCGAGTTCACCGCGTACCGTAATGTAGCATTAGCGAGATCACTAGCCATGGTAGGGCTTATCAAATTTTTATAAATAGGGAGATCGACTATTGGTAGAGAGGTTGGATGTAGGGCTGCACATCGGGTGGGTCGGGTCGGGTTTGACTTCACCCGCACCCAACCCGTCGATAGGCGGGTTAAAAAAATTTCATCCGCACCCGACTCGTCTGGCTCGGGTCGGGTCTGATCTGCCCAGATGGCGAGTCGAGTCGGGCGGGTGCGAGTCACCCGCCCACAAAATGTTTGCAGCCTAGCAAAAGGTCCCATAACTATTCTTCAAACTCAAGCCAGCTTTCAATAAGACTAGATAGTGAAGTATTCAGCATTTGTTCTGATGTTTAGCCCAAGAGAGGAAGCAACCTTACTTTATTACAGTGCAATACCAAAAGCTTAAGACCCTCAACTTGGGTCATTACAGAAACAACAGTGAGGATCACTTTGTTGTATGAACTTACGTACTGTCTACTTGTACCCAAGTCCCATTATGAACCAAGCGCCAAATAAAACCGGGTACTCTCGGGGCTATGCATTCAACCTGCCAAAGCTTTTTCCAAGGGAAATGATTCCTGGAGCAAGAAGAAGACTGACCACGATCATCCTCCAGTAATTTCTGAAAGAGTTCGAGCTGAGTTCTCCAGTAGATGTGTACTTCCACACTAGTTTGTTCCTTGCTCCCTGCATGGGGATGCGTATGGCCTGATTAGCATGACTCTAGTATCACAAAAATAGAGTTTTGATCACACCTAAGCTCCAACCACTACAGAACATTAGCTTTTTAACTGATGCCACTTGAGCTTGGTGCAGGTTGTCTGGTTCAGGCCTAAAAGAACTGATAGCAGGTGTCCACGGGTCTTGCCAAATGTTTAACTTCTTTTCCATCACATATGGACCAAATACATCCTTTCTATAAGTCATTCCTAATTGACAGAAGTTCTTGCTGAGAATAATTGTAATCTGTTTTCTGTAAGTAATAATAAGTAATAAAGTTCATTTCCTTTCTCATAAGAATTGCATTCTGTTACCAGTCACATTATACTAACACAATCAGTGACATCACTTGAACATATCTAAGGAGAAACAACTTTCTAATCAAACAGGATAAAGAATAGAAATGAAGAAAAGTGCATCCGGGAGGAACAAGGAAACAATGAATAACCATTAACAAATTAACCAACTGAAAATATAAATCCCTCGTGGAATAAGCAGAAATAACAAACTGCACAAGAAAGGAACATCTGTCTAAATGTTGATTCTAAATGCTTGTAGATCTAAATGCTAATGCTTAGAACATCCGTCTCAGGTAGAGCTAGAGAAGATCTTTATAATAACACTTACCTAGAGGCTACCAGAGGTGCAACTAATTGCATCCAATGGAGAAGTTTATAGCTTAGATAATATTTACAAGGGAATTCTTAGGGAGAAATGTTGATTGTCTAAGCCACTTCTAGTATTATTATTTGTAGTTGGATATAAACTGTACATACAATGTAATGAATTAAGAAGGAAGAAGGATCTAGCACAATAAAACAAATGTTGGTTCAGTATCGAAATGCTTGGTTGCATTTGTGAAGGTCAACCAAATGAGAGGTGTTATCTAACAATAATAAATAGTTGGTTCGGTATCGAAATGCTTGGTTGCATTTGTGTAGGTCAACCAAATGAGAGGAGTTATCTGAAGATTCAATCTAATGTGAGAGAACTTACCTAAAAGTATTAAGAAATTGATGTTTAAGCTATTAAGCAAAACTTAAAGGACCGATGCAGTGTTTGTTGGTTTAAGGCAGTTATTTATCTGAAAGCGTAGTATCTGGTTAATCAGCTTACCTGGATCAACATGTATCGTCTCAAAGGGGATTCCTGCAGGAACAAGTGATTCGTTGTAGCGAAATGAACCTAATCCATTAAAGAGGATACCGTCAGGTGCTCCAAGGCTGATCCCATTTTCAAGGTCTTCCCTAAGTTGTTGTTTTGTCACATACAATAAGCCATAAGGAAAGTAATCTAGATTACGGCACACTCAAACATACACACAAAGGAAAGAATAACACACACCTTATGACTTTTGGTATACCAATCGCTGATAAAGATGGTTAAATCTCCATCCGGTGATGCAAATGGAACTGGAATCACCTCTCTGTTGTTTATAATGATTCCTCCATAACCACCTGAAGCTTTTTGGAAATATAAGGAAGGGAAATAGAAGAAGCTTCATATCTGATCTTTAACTTGAAAAGAATAAGTCCAGTTCCAACCAGCAGGAATAGGACAGTTTGTCCCTGAAACTCCATCTTGCCAAGAGTTTGTCCTTTGCTGTATTCCATCCCTACAACACCAAAAACAATGCCAATGAAAGGGGCGTAAATGTGGGCATAAAGTTGTGTTTTTGATACTACTATACACATACATACCAGGTGAGAAGGAGTGGTTCATCCAAGTGATTCTTGACATTGACTACAACATTCCAGTTTGTGGTAGCATGGAGAAGTGGTCCAGGAAATTGCCCATTAATTCCAATCGCCTGATAATTCATCAAATGGAGTCAGTATAGACTGCAAAAATTATAGACTGTAAAAATTCCTACTTTACTCAACACACCCAGAGATTTTTTTTAGGAAAAAAAGAAGAAGTGGGAAACAAAACAAAAACTTACATCTCAATATGCACTAAAACTTACCTAAAAACCCTAATTAAGAAAACATCAGCTGGGTATGACCGTGTGAGCATCACAGATTCACAATCACTCAAAACTAATGAAACCCATAATCAATTGCTACTCAATCATGTAATGAACTAATGATACAAACATTAATTTCAATTAGGGCAAATTTTTTTTTAAAAAAAAAACAGTACCTGTACCTGATAGAGATTCAACAGAAGAAACAAGGTGGTGGTGATGAATCTTGGGTTCACGGTGGTGGTGGTAGTGTGCTCTGTAACAAGGTGGTGGTGAATACCTAACAGAGAAGAAATGAAGAATAGAAAACAGAGAAGAAGAGAAATGAAGAATAGAGACACAGAGTCGATGTTATGACTCTATGAGTGGGAGGGCGGGTGGTCTGGTCGGATAGGGTGAGAGGAGTTATCACCTACACCCGACCCGTTGATAAACGGGTTTAAAAAAAATCATCAACATCCGACCCGTTCATCGGTGGATCGGGTGTGGGTCGGGTTGACGGATTGGATCGATTTAATCAGGAAAACTCTAGTGAAAAAAAGAAAAAGTATAACGAACATCATCTTATATAATTAGTCTTTATCTTTTTGACCAAACCGACTCAATTTATATTGTAACTTTATTTGCTCGTAGTGAAACTCATGCTCAATAATTCATGGACGTAGGCTTTGTCAAATCATATAATTACTTGTATTATTTATTTTTATGCATTTTATATTACTTGATTATTATTTATTTATTGTATTATCATCGCAATAATTATCAATTTAGTGGAAGTATTTTTAGTTAAATGCGAATCTTAGATAGATTCATTGGTTGGTTTTTTAGTGGCTACACTTATAATGATGGCAAAGGATAATCATTTCAGGTATATTAGTATCTTGATTTAGCTACTATGAGTTGATTCACGATTTTTCCATTAAGATTTTCGGTGTTTTTCTAAAAGGTGTTTTCCTACTTATATCATAAAAATTTATTCTTTTACAAATGCGTATAATATGTTTTTGCAATCCTCCTGAATGTCCAATTCTGATTCCGCCCTCTTTTACAACTGTAGAATTCTGCCATCTCTCCTCTTTCATCTCCGATCTTTCTAAAAACTAGCCTTTACTAATCAAAACCTCTGATAACGGATAGTTATTAGCCGGATTTTGACCGGATCATCATCAATGTAATTAAAAGATTGTCAATATCAAAAGCATCAATTTGAAAAATATCCAATCTACTGAATACGAAACACAAACCCTCAATATGAAAACAAACTAAATGAACTGATATTCTTTTAAGCTATTACATAGTTTGGTGTTCATGTTCATCATCAAGATAAACCATCAAAGGCAACTGTAAAACCCTACTCATGTAGATTCAGCTAATTTTTTTTTTGTCTAAAAACACTTTTGGTCTCCTAAGAGCGTCTACAATGGGACGATCAAAAGACGGACTACAGATCATATTTAGTCGATAGTCCGTGTAATTGAAGCGCAGCGGTACGATCAAAAGAAGTCGATAGTCCGGATTTGGCACTGTTCCAGACTAGATTTAGTATTTTTTCTGGACTAAAGATGGTTTAGTCGAGCGGTGTCATAGGCGTCCGCCTGGTGAGTAAGCGGTTTCGTAGTATAACGTTTGACGATATGCATTATCTTAGCGTACTGCTTGAAAACACGGGCGGTATTCAAAAGCTCCGCCTGATGAAGCGTAATATAACGCCTGATGAAGCGTGGTGCTAGGATCACGCCCACCACCAGGCGGACTCCAAATCTCCGCCCCATCGAAAACAGTGTCCTAGAGCTACGCCCAACACTAGGCGGGATCCTAGAAATCCGTTTGCAATTGAAGGTGATAACGCTTTTAAAATCTCTTCATTTCTCAAAAACCCACTAATCAATGAGTTCCACGTTACAACATCTCTTTGAGTACATTCATCAGACACAACCTTAGCATCATCCAATTTACCACAAACTGAATAGAACTGAATAATTGAATTACAAACACACACATCAGCATGGAAACACCTATTAATCACCACACCATGAAACTGCAACCTAAATCAAAACCAACAAACTTCGCATAACACTGAAAAAGAAAAGTGTAAGTAAAATTATTAGGAGATAGATCAAATTCAATCATTCTACGAAGTAGTGCAACAGAACTAGACACAACATCAGAACGAACCGACCGAGCAAGCCCACGAACCACAGTATTGAAGAGAAAAATAGTTGGTTTATATGGGTTTGGAGAAGGAGTAGAAGCGCGTAATCGATATCACCAATAGGATGAAGTGCAGAGAATGAAATAACTGGCCAAAGAGATGGTTGAGGATAAGGTAAACCATTAACGATGAGACGACCATGGGTTTGTTTGAATTCCTCCATTGATTTACATTTATGAAAGATGGAATTGAAAGAAAGGGTATGGTGATTATAAGGTTTTATGAGTTTCAATGCCATTAGAGAGTGAGAAAAACTGGCGTCGAAGAATAATATCAGTTTGGACTTTGGAGGGAATGAATACAGTCGGTTAATGGATGGGGCGGGCTGCTAGAAACTCGCTTGGAATCCCAGGCGGGGCGCTAGGAAATCGCCCGTCTCATTCATCTCAAACGCTCTCTTCGCACATGTGCCACTCCACCAGGCGGGATTTTGGGACACCGCCCCATCAGGCGTGATGCTGGTACACCGTATGTCTCTTGGGCGTGGTCTTAGGATACCGTCCACTACCATGCGTTATCTTCCGTGTCCGCCTCATATCGAGCGTTATTCTAGGATTTCGCCTGACTCAAGCGTTATTCTAAGACTTCGCCCGTCTTCACAAGCGCTATGCTGGTATACCGCCCAACACCAGACGTTGTATTCGGAAACCGCCCGACTATTTACGGCTGTTCTTGGGCCGGACCAAAGACCAAATTTTTTTAGTCTTTGGTCTTTTGGGATGGTCGACCCACTGTGGACGCCCTAATGCATCTTAATTTCTTCTACAGTTACACAAGACACATTTTATCCTCTAAAACTTTTAAAAGACTCTAGAACCGATACAAACACAATAAACCATTTCTTCTAAACCCATCTTTCATGCTGCTTTTATCCCCTCACTGATCTGCATAAGAAGGTGTGGAAGACCCCGATCCACTCTTTTCACCCTATATCCAAATATATATTCCCCTCCAGTATTTCCTTCACTAAAATTGGAACAACCATTCTGCTCCTCTCTATCATTTCTTTTTTCTCTCTCCAACTGATCTACTAAAACAAAAGGGGTAGTAAGAGTAAACTCCCTTTCGTCGAGAGATCCGATTACCATATTAGCATAATCTTCCCCGACAATATCAGTTTCTATCCTGACCCATACCCATCCTCTAAAATAACTTTTATCATTTGCATCCCTACTGTTGGGAAATAAAAGAAGAGCGACACGTGTAAGGCGATTAAACAAGGAGACAATGAAATTAAGAAGAATGAGAAGCACACAATCAAAGCCGTATTGAAGGATCGAAACGGGACAGATGTGAAAGACTCAAATCTCTACATGATCGATACCTAAGATCGGGAAAGTAACATCACACTGATCGAAACAGATAGCATTAAATGCGTATCGAACGGGAAAGCAGGAGTAATGATGAGCATGGAGCGGGAAAGTAAGAATAATGATGAACATAGAGCGGGATAGTAAGGCGGTAATTACTTTTATCATACGAATGACACGTATGATCGGGACAAAGCTGATTCTCAAGGAACGAAGAACACGTGTAAACCATACAAGGTAACGGACCAAAAAGCAAAAGGCATGACCTGTCAATCTTATAAACATCCCATTCCTAATATAATAAGGAGAACAATAGAGGGTATCGGGACAAGAGGGACCCAATAATAAATCTATAAATAGAAGAGAGCATTCAACGGATAGGGGGTCGGAAAATCAAAGGGAAGAAAGGCTAAGGAAGATTTATCAAAGAAAAAAGGAGAAAGATTATTAGGTATGTATATATTGTGGATGATTAGATCAGAAAGAGGGTACCTTCATGATTCATTTTCTTGATTTTTAAAGATGATGGATTTGTAACTATAATTTGATCAGATTTATGATCTGTAAATGAATGGATTGTAAAAATGTTTATCAAATCATTGTTTTTAAAGAGGATTCTGTGTATCAATTCGTTAGCTAAAATCTTATGTTTATTGTATTATCATTAAATCATTGGTTGTTAATGTCAATGGGAAGATTGACATAAACAATTTGGCGCTAGAAACAGGGACTGGGTTAAAGGATTTATCCTACCCGTTCTTGAAAAATGATTTTTTTTTTATTATTGATGTCACATAATAACCTTTATCTAAAATGAAAAATAGAAATTATATCTCATTGGAAAGAAAAAGATTTTTAAGTTTAAATGGGTCTATTTAAATGTTTGATTATAAAACATATTTTTAGAAGATCATAAAGCTAGTTTCTGTCATTTTCCTTTTTAATAATCTGTTGAGAGATTATTTGGCTAACTTTTGAAAGATTATTAGAATGCAAGAGGAGAAAGCAAATAATCAACAAATCCAGAAGAAAAATGTCTCAAGAAGCAGGCTCTGCGAACCAAGACAGTAACGATATGCAAAGTTTCAGACAAATGGAAGTTTTGAGTGATCCAGAACAACAACAGAGTGATGTGGGAAATCATTCACCTATCCATGAGATAACACCAAATGCCATATCACAAAATCAGTTGTCACATCATGAGAACTCAGGAAATGATGTAAATTATCTTCAAAATCTGATGAGAGAAATGAATGAAATAAGAAGAGAACAGAGGGCCAGTCATGATAAAATTGAGTTATTAACCAGAGAAAATCAAGCTTTAAAAAATGCAATTCAACGTGAACAGAGACAGGCTGCAACTGGATCACGAAGTCAAGAAACAATTTCCGGAAGGCGTGCACCCAGAAACGAAAGAGAAAATCAGGATCAGAGGATGGTATTAGTAGGATCATCATCACGAGCCAGGAGACAGCGAGAAAATCAAGAAATTCAACGTGCACAATGGGAAAAATATATGGAAGCGATGGAGCAAATGAAAGAAGAGATAAAAGGACTAAAAAATAACGAAGGGGGAAGAATAGAAGAAGTGTTGAAAGAGGCTAACCGCACACCGCTGGCTCAACGGTTGACGAATGTTCCATTTCCAAGAGAGTACAGTATCCCTGTATTTGAATGTTATGATGGTACGAAGGACCCGACCTCACATTTAAAGTATTATAATCGAGTAATGTCACGATGAGATGGACATGAAGCTATTATGTGCTGATGTTTCCCCTCAAGTTTAACAGGTTCAGCATTGTTATGGTATGATAGATTGCCAGAGAGTTCCATTGAATGCTATTCACAATTAGTGAGGAAATTTCTTGAAGCTTACATGTAGAATAAACCCGTTGATTCGGGAATAGATAGATTGTATTCCCTCACATCGTGGCCAGAAGAAACGATCCGGTCTTATACAACCCGATGGCATACGGTTTGTCAAGCAATTGGAGATGTTGACTCAAGTACAACAATAAATCATTACAAGTGGGGAATCGCTGATCGGAGATGTCAGTTTTTTATTGAAATTCATCGTAACAATCCCAAGACCGAGGGACAGCTCAGAGAGATAATAGAAACATGTGTAAGATTGCAAGATGTCCATGAACAAGGTCCAAGAAGTAGTTCACGAAATCAGGGAAACATGAAAAGGACAAATTCAATTGAGGTATCACCAGAACAGAAAAAGAAATTTCCTCATAAATCAGAACCAAAGGAATCAAAGCGCCCACGGCAAGGGGATAATAAACCTTTTGTGCAACGATTTCAAGAAAGAGTGTTTACAAAACTCAATATCTCATATACTGAATTATTTGAAATCATAAAAGCTAAACCAAATTTTCAATGGCCATCATCAAAAGGCAATCAGCCTGAGTTCACGCAACGATCAAAAGATTATTGTGAGTGCCACTGTTATAAAGGACACGTAACATAAAATTGCAGGAATTTTATGTTGCTGGTGCAAAAAATGATAGATGCAGGAGAATTAAAAGAATATATTCAAAGGACCGAACCAATAGTCAGACCCGACAAAGGCAAAGCAGTGCATATTCCGTATAACAAACACACCATTAATATGATATCATTCTCAGAAAAACGAGATACAGATATGAATACTGCAATTAATAAAAAGTTGTGTAAAAGGATTCGAGATCATGAAATTTTTAAGGTATCGGGAAGGATAACGGAAGCCTGGGAAGACTGGATGGCATCTCCTTTAACTTTCTCAGCACGGGAAGTAAATCAAGAAATTGAGATGCACAATGATCCCTTAGTCCTCACATTGCCAATGTCAGGATGGAATGTTAGAAAAATTCTTATGGATGGGGGCAGTTCTTTGAACGTATTATTTCATGACACATTTTGCAAAATGGCACTCACAAAAGACCAATTACTCCCATCCCGGTATGTAACTTATGGGTTCAATGGAATGGCCCCAAGACCAGAAGGAGATATAGACTTGCAAGTATCAGTTGGACCGATCAACATTTCAACAAGATTCAGTGTAGTAGATGCTCCATCTCCGTACAATGAAATAATTGGGAGACATTGGGTGCATCAGTTAAAGGGTGTAATTTCCACTTATCATCAATATTTACGATTTCCAACACCACAAGGAGAAATGGAGATCAAGGGAGATCAAGATGATGCGAAGTTTTGTATAATGGCGGAGGTAAGAATGCATGAAGAGCAGGAACAACAACATCGTGAAAGGAAGAAAAATCGTAGGACCGAAGCAAAGGAAGATGAAATCAATCAGTATTTGAAAAGAAACACCGAACAAAAGTCAGCAACTGAGTTAAGAGAAAGCAGCAAGAGTCAAGAAAATTCAACAAGTCATCAGTTTGAAGGACCCTCATAGCAATTAAAGGGAACTCCAACTTCGATCGGGAATCCAAAACCAATTTTCACTTCCATAGAAGAAACTAACATTGTAAATATTGGAACTTCAGAATGGCCTAAGAAAGTGCGAATTGGAACATTGATGAAAGAAGACTTGGAGAAAAGTTTAATCAAGTTACTTCGTGATTTTTAGATATATTTGCATGGAAAATGGAGGATATGCCCGGGATAGATCCGAGCATCGTACAACACGAATTACAAATACGTTCCGATGCTACACCATTTCGACAACGGATACGCAAGGTTGCACCGGAATATCACGATCCAGTTGAAAAGGAATTAGCAAAGCTTCTAAGTGCAGGATTCATCCGAGAAGTGCGATATCCAACATGGATTTCTAACATGGTGATCGTTCCGAAAAAGAACGGTGGAGTAAGAATCTGCATAGACTTCACCAACGTAAATAAAGCATGCCCAAAAGATAGCTATCCACTTCCTAGCATTGATCAGTTGGTAGATGTTGTAGAGGGCCATGAAGCATTATCCTTTATGGATGGTCAGTCGGGATACAACCAAATTGCACTTGCTGAAGCAGATCAAGAACACACTGCGTTCTTCACTCCCCGGGGGTTGTATTGTTATACCAGGATGCCGTTTGGATTAAGAAACGCAGGAGCAACATATCAACGATTGGTTGATGCAATTTTTAAACCTTGGATTGGACAAATATTAGAAGTTTATGTGGATGATATGTTGGTAAAAAGCAAATTATCTATCAACCATCTACAAGACCTCGCTGAAATCTTTGGTTCATTACGAAAATACAAGATGAAAGTTAATCCGGAGAAGTGCACTTTTGGTATTACTTCGGGGCGTTTCTTGGGTTATTTGGTTACAAAAAATGGAATTGAAGTTGATCCAGCAAAGATCCAAGCAATAACAGATATGCCATCACTAGCAGTATTAAAAGTGTACAGAAATTAAATGGATGTCTGGCTGCTTTAAGCATATTTATTGCCAGATCATCAGAACGGTGCAAACCCTTCTTTGATATACTCAAGAAGAAAAATAAATTTGAATGGAACGATCAATGTGAACAAGCTTTCCAAATCATAAAAAAGCATCTAGCTACATTGTCAGCATTACAGAAACCGGAACCAGAAGAGATATTAACTTTGTATAACAGCGGCAACGGAAGATGTAATCAGTGCAGTGATGGTACGTACTAATGAGAAGATAGAAAAACCGATATATTATATCAGCAAAACCCTTAATTTGGCAGAAAGAAATTACACTAAAATCGAACAACTCATTCTATCATTAGTCTTTGCCACTCAAAAGTTACGTACTTATTTCCTCACACATTATGTTCATGTCCCGAGCAAGGCACCGTTACAATCAGTATTGAAAAATACAGGAAACGTGGGAAGTATCGCTAAATGGAACGCACAGCTAGAACAATTCAACATCATTTATGAGTTGCAAACCGCACAAAAATCTCAAGTTTTAGCTGACTTCCTTGCAGATTCCCCGATTGAAGAAGAATATGAAATTCAAAGATTACCAGGATGCGAGGAAGAGGACCCACAAGATATCCTAAACTCAGCAAACTCTCAAAGGTGGGAAGTCTTTGTTGATGGGTCCCAAAACAAAGAAGGAGAAGGAATTAGCATTGTGATTACTGCACCAATGGGAGAGCGAGTGACACATTCATTTCGTCTTGAATTTGAAGAACATACAAATAACATAGTAGAATATGAAGTTGTGGTTCATGCTCTAAAACTCATCATTGAACTAGGAATCAGCAATGTTCGACTTACAAGTGATTCACAGTTGGTAATTCGACAGGTCGAATTAAAATATCAAACGCTTGATGCAGATTTAACACAATATAAAGATCTTGTTCAAATGTAGTAAATCAAATCCCAAAAATTACTTTTCGGCATCTATCCCGAGACAAAAACCGACATGCTGATGCTTTGGCATTCATTTCCTCCATGGTAAACGACCCTAATATCACGGCAATAAAAGTCGGAAGGATATATGAACCATCCATCCAGATAAGAGCACTTCATAACATAGAAGAAAATATGACAGAAGAAATTAATGATCCCGCGATACAAAATGCTCCATCTATGCCTCAACAAATAGGTGATCAGTCAAGTCAATCAGATTGGAGGATTCCGATCCATCAATACTTACAAGATAACATATTACCTACCAATTCTCAAGAAGCAAGAAAAATTCAACTCAAATCAGATAATTACCAGCTTCGGGATGGAATTTTGTATCGAAAATTATTTCTCGGGCCATTATCCCGATGCCTATCACAAAAGGAAGGAATTAGGATACTCAAAGAAATACATTATGGGGATACGGGAAACCACAGTGGAAAACGATCACTTGCATTAAAAGCCAAAACCCAAGGCTATTATTGGATATCCATGCAAAAGGACTCAGACAACATTGTACGAAGGTGTGAAGAATGCCAACGATTTGCAAAGAAGATCAAAGCACCTTCCACAGAGCTAAATTCTATACTCAGTCCGTGGCCATTCACAAAATGGGGGGTCGATATTGTTGGTCCGTTAGTTGAGGGAACCAAAAAGAGAAAATATTTAATAGTGGCTACCGATTATTTCACCAATTGGGTAGAAGCTAAAGCGTTAGCTCGGATCAGAGATTTCGATGTGTTCACATTTTTATTTGAAAATATCATATGTAGATTTGGAATCCCAGCAGCCATAGTTTCTGATAATGGACAGCAATTTTAAGGAAAGAACATCGATATGTTGTTTGAAGCATATAATATTCAACAATACAAATCCACACCATTCTATCCCCAAAGTAATGGACAAGCCGAATCCACAAATAAAACAATTGCAATAAATCTGAAGAAGACATTGGACGGATATCACAAGCGTTGGTGTGAACAATTGCATAACACATTATGGGCGTATCGCACCACAAGAAAAGAATCCACTGGAGAGTCACCTTTCCTTCTCGCATATGGTGCAGAAGCAGTCATACCAACTGAAGTCATTCTACCCACGACAAGAACAGAAGCATGGGAGAAAAATTTAAATACAGATCTAATGTTACAAAAGTTGGATGATTTAGAAGAAAACCGGGAAGTGGCACTCCAGAAAATGGAGAACTATCAAAGAAGGTTGGCACGGGATTATCACAAAAGGGTCAAGTCCCGAAACTTTGTCCAAGGACAAGATGTTTTACGGCAAATCGCAGAATACCATCGGGACAAAAGTGCTGGAAAGTTCGCACCAACTTGGGACGGTCCATATATAATACACGCATCAGCGGAAAAATGATCGTACTATCTCCGAAATATGCAAGGAGACACCTTACAACATCCTTGGAATGCAAAATACTTAAAGCTTTATTATCCATAAATAATAACACAACTTTGGAGGCCAACACAGGTATTTAAGTTTTTATTCAATCCTTTATTTTACAATAAAATTCTTTGTGAGTTTATACTTACAATAAAATTCAAATCCAGGAACATCTTATTCTGGAAAACGCTCTGATTAGCGACATAATCAAAATTCAAATCCAGGAACATCTTATTCTGGAAAACGCTCCGATTGGCGACATAATCAAAATTCAAATCCAGGAACATCATATTCTGGAAAACGCTCTGATTGGCGACATAATCAAAATTCAATCTTAATGCCAAAGAGGTAAATGTCCTATTAGAATTTAAATAATTCAAAAGTTCTAATAAAGAAGGAATGCCCTAACTTATGGTTATCGTTTTCAGAGTACGTTCGGGACCAACCATGTATCTTACCCCTGGCCCGGGTTTGTTTCGTATGTGTGGGATCTCGAATTATATGTTTTGAGGTATATACACTTCAATCCATTGTACTCATGAAACAATATGATTAACCTAAAGATTTTATAAATATCATATTTTGTGCAGGAACAATATTCAGAGCACAACCCAGTAAAAAGTGAAAGATCGCAAAATGATGTTTTCACCGATAATAAGTCAAGCTTCAAAATAACAAAGGATCGGGACACAAGAACAGAATATCAAAAGATGAAGCTACGAACATTAGAGCCAAAAGCAAGTACAACTACGCTTCAGGGTTGGACCGTCGGGATGGTTGAGGAGGAACCACTGGAACGGCAGCACGACCATTCAAAACAGAAGGATCGGCTTGAGCACGATCCAAGGCAGAATTGAATGACATCGCAATTTTTTCCTTGGCATCCTGTCTCACCCAGACGATATAAGCATGCCTGTAATTAATTTCTGATTGAAGATCTTTAATCTTTTGCTGATCTTTCTCTACTTTCTCTTTTTCAGCATTTAATTCCTTTAATAGCTCATCAGATCTTGATTGTACTTTTATAATTTCCTGTTCTTGAGCACTCAGCTGAGATTGTAAATCCCGAAGCTTGGTTGTATTCAGGGCCACATTTTTCTCTGAAGTCTTCAGCTCTTCAGTAAAGTTTGCTATCGTGTTGTTTGCAATATTGAGTTCGGCTCCTGCTACTGTTGCTCGGACATTGGCTTCATTAAACTTCTTTTCTAGCACTGAAAATCAGAATGAATATCAGATAAACCATATAACACCTTCAATAAAACAAGCATATAACTCAAACATATACCTCTAACTACAGACTTAAACTCTGCTTCTTTAAGGGTTAAAGTTTTCAGAACTTCCTGATATTTGGATTCATCTCTATTACGTCTCTAGATATTCAACTCAATACTATCGGAAAACTGTGCTAATTTCCCCTTAACCAGTTCCATATCCATATTTACTTCTCTTGCATGATTGTTCAACTGAGTCATCCTACACTGGAACCTAAACAGGGATTCAAAGATTCCCTCTGATCCCATAAATGAATAGCAGAACTTCAAAAAAAAAAAAAAAAAAAAAAAAGGGTTCGCACCTAATACTGGAACGAACCGTAGGATCGTACCCAATATAAGTACGATCTAACCTATAGAGGTACGAACCCAAAATATAATATGAACTAAGAAGTAATGAACGAACCTTGATTCTGATCTTGAAGTTTTTGATTTTGATCCTCAAAATTGTTTGTTGTTGTTCTTGTTGTTGTTGAAGTTGTTGTTGAAGATTGTTGTTTTGCTTCTTGAGATTTTCAATTTCTCGCTGCAAATTTTCATTTCCACTTTTCACCTTTGTTACTTCATTCTTGAGCATCAGCTCCATCATTACGGCCCGAGCCTTATAAAATTTGTACGCTGCAAATGTACAATCGGTACCGTATTTAAGCTGAGCGAGAGCTTGCTGTGGACAAGGGTACGACGAACCTTTTGCCATAATCAGAATTTCATTCAAAGAAGAAGGAAGACTGAGCGAGTACGATTGATCGAAGCACTGCTTTCGAACCAAGCATCCCGAGTACTATTCCGTGAAGCAGCACTAAATGAAGTCCGCAGCCTAGCCATTGAAGCATTATCGGATTTCGATGAGTCGTGCTGAGCGGAAGTATTCAGAAACCCTTTAGAAACAAACTATTGAAAGGCTTCATCTTCTTTACCTGCAATAGTAATTCCCTCATCCTCTTCAGAGAAGGGCCATTGAATGGAGGGTTCAGCATCTGGCATCTCATCTTTGCTATCATTAGCAGGAGCGGCAGGTCGAACTAATGTCCCGATGGGGGCATTTGATGCATGAATAACTCCAGGAACGTTTTCATCCCCAACAGGTCTCGGGACATCAGGAAGAACTGAAGCTGAAGTGCTTGGAACTATGTTTTCAACATTGACCTCTTCAGAAATCTCATTTCTTTGTTCCTCTACAACAACATCCACAATAACATTTTCATTTTCAATATTTTCTTCAACAACAACAGCTTCGATCAATTCTTCTATATTTTCTTCCTCAATAGCAATATCGTCTGCTTCTTCTTGAGGTAATCCGGTAAAAACTGTTATTGTACCGCTACATGGAGCAGTGGGCTCTATCTCAAAGGTAAAAGGAAGGGGAGAAAAGGAATCAAAGATAATGGAGGGAGCAGTGGCGGTAGGAACAGCTTCAGAAATGGATTGGGGTATTGAAGGCTGCTCTGAAGAAAGAATAGGTTCCCCCACGCTAACAGGAACAACATTGATGATAACATGCTGTCCCGACACTTCTGTACGAACCTTCAGCGTCCTGTCTCGTAGCAGTTATAAGAGCGGAACTGCTGCTCCCCTCACCTAAACAATCTCTAATTTCCCCTTCCTCTGCTTCGGAAGGGTATATTGGTCTTCTTAATTTTCTCTTCTTCTTCTTTTCTTCAAGAAAAACTAATTTTCGTTTTCCTTTACCTTCAATAACTTCTTCCTTAACTCTTTGCCTTCCCTCAACAATTTGAATACCAAGACTTGGGCGAGGAGGAGGAGGAGGGACATCATTGACAAGTTCAGAATCGGGTTCAATCTGAAAACACAAACATTTGTCCCGTAAGGAAAAATTCAGTAGTAGTTCGGGACAACATTGAAATAAAGAATAATACAAACCTTATAATCGAACTTATAGTCCTCAAAATTTAACCGCCAAGGGCAATAGCTTGGGAAACGATTTCGGAGCTCTTGAATTTCATTTTTGGAAATGTTACCGTAAATCCAAGGACCTTCAATTACAATTGGAGTACGATACCATTTATAGTCATGATCCTGACGAATTCTTTCCTTTGTGGGAAAATCAAGTTTGGTATAGGGAATATGTTTGATTTTGGGATCATCAACTTCCTATAATAAGGGAAATCCCGAAAGACATTTGCGAACGGGGCTAACGCTCCACTTCACATAATTCTTCTTGGTAATACAATCTCCATATGTGGTATGAAAATTTTCAACGGTATAACTGCTACATTCTGTAAAATGTGGAATGTAGCAAGTAAGGTTAGTCCCCCCTTCGCTCCGGAGACAACACTCATCAAGGATACGCCACCAATTTCCATTATACTGAGTAATGGATCGATCAAGTCCATGAGGAGAATTACCACGAGTTGCAAGGACTTCATGCTGAAAAGGATTTTCTTCTTCGTACAATGGAATGCAAAGTCCGGCCTCCAATGCACCAGCAGAAATTAATAAACAATTGGGAGAATAGTTAAACTTTTGCATCGCTCCTAAAGTTAACACATCGGAATTTTTGTCATAAAACGAGACTTTAAAGTCTTCAAGATCATGTCTTTTCTTAAAACTCTCAATATCAATTGATCGATAACTACAAGATGCATGAGAACGCTTATTTTTTGAGGTAGGATTGGCAGTTGTAGAAGCCTCAGGAGTTGGATTACGAGCAGGCCGAGGCACGGCATACCTAGAAGAAGGAACTCTAGAAGGTCTTCCAGATTCTTGATGATCACCAGAAGCATTGGGATTCCTGGACGACATGATGTTTTATCTGAAAAAAAGTTTCAAAGGATCAAAATACGAAGGAATCAATTCAATCATATCTGTGAAAAGCTAATCATGATTAAACGTTAAAGTAAGATACTAAAAGTAAGATCCTTAACATACCTGAAGAAAGAAGATAAACAATTACTTGATCAAAGGAAATATAAATGTGATTGATGCTAAAAGTTCCTGAACAGTTGGGAGAACGAAAGTATTTGAGGAAGACAAAAAGCAGCAACTTTAAGAGGTAAAAACAGAAATGAAAAAGACTGCATCGTATTTAAAGCAAAAAATAGAAACCGTCACAATTTGGAAAGGCATTAATTAAGGTAAAGATTTGATTTCCTCGAAAAAAGGGGTAACTGACACAAACGTGATAATAAAAGTTACTGCTTCCGAAAAGTTCGTATAACGTGTGAAAAGAAGTAATGGAAAAGCAGGGAGTAATAACTGTTCTTCTACTTTTTTCAAGACCTTGGATCGACCGTTAAAAGTTTTGAAAAAAAGAAGAAGAAGGGGGCAAGATGTTGGGAAATAAAAGAAGAGCGACACGTGTAAGGCGATTAAACAAGGAGACAATGAAATTAAGAAGAATGAGAAGCACACAATCAAAGCCGTATCGAAGGATCGAAACGGGACAGATGTGAAAGACTGAGCAAATCTCTACATGATCGACACTTAAGATCGGGAAAGTAACATCACACTGATCGAAACATATAGCATTAAATGCGTATCGAACGGGAAAGCAAGAGTAATGATGAGCATGGAGCGGGAAAGTAAGAATATTGATGAACATAGAGCGGGATAGTAAGGCGATAATTACTTTTATCATACGAATGACACGTATGATCGGGACAAAGCTGATTCTCAAGGAACGAAGAACACGTGTAAACCATACAAGGTAACGGACCAAAAAGCAAAAGGCATGACCTGTCAATCTTATAAACATCTCGATCCTAATATAAGGAGAACGATAGAGGGTATCGGGACAAGAGGGACCCACTAATAAATCTATAAATAGAAGAGAGCATTCAACGGAGAGGGGGTCGGAAAATCAAAGGGAAGAAAGGCTAAGGAAGATTTATCAAAGAAAAAAGGAGAAAGATTATTAGGTATGTATATACTGTGGATGATTAGATCAGAAAGAGGGTACCTTCATGATTCATTTTCTTGATTTTTAAAGATGATGGATTTGTAACTGTAATTTGATCAGATTTATGATCTGTAAATGAATGGATTGTAAAAACGTTTATCAAATCATTGTTTTTAAGAGGATTTTGTGTATCAATTCGTTAGCTAAAATCTTATGTTTATTGTATTATTATTAAATCATTGGTTGTTAATGTCAATGGGAAGATTGGCATAAACACCTACTCTCCTCTTCAGCAATTTCATAATCTCCTCCCTCATTGTAATAATAGTTCCCATATGCATCAAAGTGTGATGGGTCTTCTTCAGATCCATAGTTGACATACTCATTTATTCCAAAATCGAAAGATTCATAGGCATAAGTATCTCTGTGTACGTTGCCGTGAACAGACATATTATTTTGGTATAAGCCCATTTCAATCTGATGATGTCGCTCTCCTCCTGGTGTTCCTCTTCAGAAAGTTCCTCTCTCTGCCTCAAGTGATCCTACTGGTGTTTCTTCCTTGTTTTCAAAACTCAACATGATTGGTTCTGAACTAGATGCATAAGAAGCCCAACAACTTTCTTTCTCGGTCTGACTTGATGGAGCCTCCCCTATGACTGGAAAATTGTAACTTTCTACTTGTTTGTGGTAGGCGTTCCCGACT
This sequence comes from Papaver californicum, assembly GCA_023531435.1. Lineage (NCBI taxonomy): Eukaryota > Viridiplantae > Streptophyta > Magnoliopsida > Ranunculales > Papaveraceae > Papaver > Papaver californicum. Next base: position 2,089,307 of record JAJJMC010025232.1, on the reverse strand, counting down.
TCTTGGCCTTGCTACAACTTCTTTTGCCAAATTCAAGCCTCCTCTCTTACTCTTTTCCTTAATCAATGTTGCATAATTTTTGTTATTCCCTGTCATCTTTTCTCTCTAATTTTCCTCTCGTATTGTGCCCTTATATTTTCCCTATACTTATACTAATTCAGTTACTTAATATTGCCATCAACCTCGTACCAATAACCTCCCTTTGAACCAATAATATCTTTGCAACTTTCAACCATATTAGAGTAGCTTATTCACACTATCTCTTTTAAAAATTTCTATTAATTTGTTTATCTCATCTTTTGCTTTCCTTTATTTCTTTTCCAACATTCCTCTTCTTTGTGTTTTTTATTATATCTTTGTACTTTCTTTCTTTGGTTAATCATTTACTTTTTAACTTGTTTCAGTATCTCTTCTTTTCAGCTCTATATGTTAATTCTCACGGGTGCTATCCATTATATCCTCAAAATAAGATCAAGGAAACTACCAATCTTCTATGCCAACGTCGGATCAACTAAGAAGACCATGGACAACGTTTCCTAATTTGTTTAAATGCTCCTTTGATAAGTCTATGTCGCACAACAAAACAGATAATTTTATCCTTAGCTTTAATCAGCTTAAGGTTTCTTCCTCTGACACTTCTTGTAATACTCAAAAACCCAGTCCCATCACCCTCAAGATCTTGTCAGTTCTTCTCAAATCTCTCTTTTACCCCAAGGATATTACTATGCCTCATGTGAAGGAAGCTCATTACAAAAAAACTTATGAGTAGCCATATAGTCCTTTTAAAGACAAAAAAACAATAAAATAACAATCATCCCATTAAGATTAGCTTTTGACCTACTATATATTATCTTGAAATTTAAAACCATACAATACATGCAATTTTCCTACTTAAAATTTAAATCTCAAATAAAAACTCACAAACTCAAAAAGATAAGCAACCAAGATAAACACAAAAATCTAACCTTAAACCATCTCCTCTCTTCGATTCTTAAAGCCATGTCAAACAACAAAACATCATCCTCTAATATCGACCTCAACATAGAGAACCTTTCGCTCAAAGTGAAAAGTAAGCTCTACTTTAGGTCTTCAGTCCATTAGATTGTTTTGACGGTTTCCCTAGATCACCACCGAAGCGAAAGCTTTTTTAGTCAGCCTATCTCAAAGCGAAAAGTACACATATCTTTTTTGGGGATCAATATATTGCTTATGCCCCCTTTTGGTACGTAGCTATCGAGAAGGCATGACAGATAAAACCAGTAGGTCGACTAGAAAGCACCCTATGATGGAGTAGCATGCATAAGGCACAGCCAGAGAGTGGTCGTTGTCAAGGAGAGTTTGGAAGGCCAGTTCATATGTTGCTGATCCAATCGTGAATATGATTAACGTCAAACGACAGCCTACTTCTTGTCCCTTGCATTACCCGTGGGGTCGGGGTATGCTTTTCGAAACTGAACCATCACCCAGCTTTCCATAGGACTCATTTTTGTTCCAACTTGCTGGTTATGATCTGACCCCACATTGAGACGACATTTCTTCCCCCCAAATCTAACACCAAAGATCTTCCTAATGCCTAAGAACTTATGATCTATTCCAACCCAAAAATGGAATCAAACTGTCATCGGGAGACTGTGTAACAAAGCTTCTTTCGACATTGGAAAAATATTTCAAGATATCAGAGAAAACGGGAATCTAAAATCGGAAGTTATTGTTAAGCTATATCTTACTAATATAAAAGAAATACCTATTTTTGGTTAGTCTAACCCTGATATTTCAAAAATAACCTCCAACATCATTAATATCATATACAAATCTAAGATAAAATTATATATTAAACCTGTCTTTATATATTTTCAAAAATACCATCGTTTTAAAAATAGATTAATATTTTTAAACCTTTATATCTTTTAAAATACAAGTCGGATTTTTACAAAACTTATCTATTTGAAAAGCTCTTTAAGATATCTACACAATGAGTACAAATAAGAGTATCAAATTATTATTTTTAAATAATTTTTTTATTGTTTCTAAAATTTATGTTGGTAAAAGATACAAAGACAAGCATGTGCATAACACATGTTTTCCTGTTAGTGATCATAGAAGAAACTACTATTAATTTCATTTATAAGCCAAAGAGGATTTTAATTTAGTGAAAAAAGGTGGAGCTTGGTGGTTAATGGGAACCCTTGTTGTCTTAGTGGAATGCCCAGTGAAAGCTCCCCATCCCATCAAAGAAAAAAAGTTCTATAGAATCAACGTATGGAAACACATTAAGAACTGTCCAACCAACTTACTGAAACAAAACTAGAAGCCATTTACAACCTAGCAGGAAGCTACGTTACCCATAAAAACCCATATGGCAGAGTACATGAAGAAAAAAATGTAGAATGCCTTGTCAACATTTTGGTTTAGTGAGCCTCTTCCCTATGGATCAAAAGTTTACCCTAATCCTTATAATCAAATTTGGCTTGAATTCTCATACCTATCGTTTGTGGTTAAAAACGATTAAAGGGTAAAAAGGAAAAATGATGGAGTAGGCCGTTACTAGTCGAAGCAAATCGTTTAAGCACAAAAAAATTGTATTGTATAAGTACTTTTAAGATTCGAGAGATTAATCTATACGAAATTGGACTAAATCAAGAAATGATTGTTCCAATTTCGTTTCGGTCACAAAGGAATGAGAAGGGTTGATATGTATAGAGGGAAAAAGAGAAGGTATTGAGATCAATGAGATTGAATGTCAACGATGGTATGTGTTTGAACTGCTTTGAGGACGAAAAATTAGAGGTCTGAGTTTTCTGAGAATCTCTAAGATGATGGCTCTGTGATCGTTCAAGTGCTTATGAGATAAAACTCTTGTCTTGTTGATAGGTTGACGAACCTATTTATAGCAGTGGAAGTTAACACATTGATCTCGTAAGTGGTGGCAATTGCAGAGAAGTGGAAATCATGGTGAAAACCGACTCCATCGTGTGGGTGGGACTTGACAGTTGTACAACCACTATTCCATTCACTCCTTCAACTACCGACACGACTTTTATACTTTCTCGTCGTGGGTGTATTGCCACACCGCACGTGTTGTAGGCCTCCAGACCAAAACCATAGTGAGTATCCCCGAATATGACATAATTGATGTCTCGAGCATGGTTGAGTCTATTTTATAAATGTGTATCATTTGGTCAATTATGGACCTAGCTAGACTGTTAGTCTTAGCATATTGATGAGTCTAACATGTTGACTCATTGATGGACGAAGCATAAGTTGTACACTGAAACAAGCAGAGATGCTTAATAGATCGTATACGTAGAGAGTCTAATTGATATTAATGTTGGTAGTTATGGCATATCATTGTACCAGCTGAGGCAACAGTGATACTTGGATGATTTTGTTGGATTAGTAAGCATAAGTCTAATGAGATCACGACATCGATCAGAGACCAATACGTATACGTGTGTATTTTATAACATTTGATATGTCGAGCGAATTCATATGAGCATCAAGTCGTGCGAGCATCAAGCCGTGCGAGTACCAACTTTTTTTAGTGCTAGCAATTGTAAAATATATAGTTTTGTCAGAATAAGACAAATAGAGGTTATTTTAATTATTGGTAGCGGGACCAATTGAATTATTTTTCTTAATTATTAAGTAAGAAACTTCTAATATGGAAGATAAACTAAATAGCAGTTGGACCAAATTGCAGATAAACCAAATGACAGTTGGACCAAATTGCAGATGGACAGGTAGAGAGACTGACTAAAGAAGAAGGAAAGTCCAAGAGAAAGTGAGGACCGACCAAGTAGATAGCCGGCCAATGGTGGGATTGGCCATAGGCTAAGAATGAATTTGGTAGTCAGCGGGACTATCATATCGTATCTCTAGCAATATTTGATAATAATATTTAGGAGATGGAATTTTGGTGTGAAGGACAATTGATGTGAAGACCAAAATTTTAGAAATATTAAAATAATTAAATTTTAATACATTAAATGGTTGGGGGACCATTCTATATTGATGTGCACAGCTGTTTTGGTCTTTGAAGTTATTTGGAATTTTTTTGAATTTGGTAGAAGGAGCAAAAGAGTTTCAATAGAAAGAGGAAACCCTAGAATAAAAATAACAAAAGCTAAAAAAATGAGGGTAGGGACCGAGCGAACGGTTGGCATCGGTCCCGTACCTCTCTTTTATTTTATTATTTTTAAATCCCTCTTCTTATTTGCTCTTTAACACTATTGCTCTTCGAAGCTATAACTCTTCGAAGTTATTGCTTTGAAGACCATTATTGTTATTTACACCCATGGGTGTTAGCCCTTTATGCCCGAAAATTTCAGACATGACGTCCTTTAGTAAAAACGTTGTAGATTCTTCATACGCTATCCGTTTTTGATGATCTATCCTAATTCATAATCAGAAAATCGTAGGCTAAATTCCCACGTGGAAGGATTTAGGTTTTGAGCTTGTTTCGGATGATGCCCATTTAGTATGTCATAGTAGACACATAGGCGAACATATGTTGTTTAGAACATTTTTCCCCATTCTACACCTGTTGTTACGTTTTTACTAGGTGACTATGATGATACGACAGAAACCTGGTGTTGACTGATGTTAGGGTTTCTTTGTATTTTGATTAATATTCGGATTTCAGTGCGACCAATATTGGAGATGTGTTGTTCAAGCTCGACCAATATTGGGGATTGGTCAATTGGAGCTTTAGATTTTGTATTTGGCGCGACGACGACTTAACATTTACACGAAGATGTGATGTTTCGACTTAGTGTATTCGCACGCGATTTGTCATGCCTTGTGATAAATTAATATCAATATTAAGGTTCGAATATTGATATAAATTCACTCTATATATTCAATCGGAGAATATAGAGAGGAATCAAGTTGCTCTATACTAGTAAGCAATCTATCTAGGAGCATTGACATTCACTCGGGAACAAAAGATGTGTTCTGGATATATATTCTGTAAAGTTAGAGATCATCTGGGAAAAAGTTATAATCAGCACCAGTGATATTTTGAAGACAATGTTGCTTTATACTAGTGATTAATCCACCTAGGAGCTGTTCCATCATTATGAATGAGTAAGCATTGAATTATACAATACTAATATTGAGCGTAAAATATTGAAAGCTTAGTTGGATGAGGCTCTAATATTATAGGTGTACTTTCAGAGAGAGCACATGATCAGTGTGAGATGCCTGTAGCGAGAGTTTGATATTTCAATTCTCTTGCGGAATATAAAACATGAAGTTTATCCTTTGATGCCAGGTCAGTAGCTTATACAAAATTCCATTATTATACGCTTCTACAGCTGGCAGAGGCGAATTTACTATTTTACCCTTTGTTAAAAATCCACCACCTGCACCCCTTATCCAACTATTTATGTTAATGACTAATATGCTTAATTAGTGTTAATTAATCGTGTTAGTTGTGAATTAATTGTTTTATTTGTGAAATTAATTGTTATTAATGAATAATCAAAACATAAAAAAATTGGATTTTTTTATTTTTTTTGTAAGAACACCAACCAAAAATAGGTGGATGTTCATGCCCTCGTAAGCCGATTCTAGGTTGATGTTTTTTATTGACGAAGAACGTGAGGAATCGGCGTATATGGGTGCTCATATCGACCGATTTTAAAAAATCACACTCTAGAATCGGTCTATATATTGACACTCATATCGACAGATTTCTAAAAAAAAAAACTCAAAAACGATAGTTTTTTTATAAAATTTTGCCCACAATCGGTGGATAAGGTTCCCCACGTGTGTCGATTCTAAAAAAACTCAAATTCAAAAGTTTTTCTAGAATTTTTTTCCCAAATTCGGTGGATGTTCATGCACTTATCCATCGATTCTAAACTTGACATTTTCTTTGATTGTTTTGCTCATAACTTCTTCGTCCGACGTCTGAATGGCCTAATTATTTTTTGCATTGAACTCGTATTTTCATTTTCTACAATATAGAGCAAAGATTTCCTTTTTTGGACAAGTTCCATTTGATGTCTTACTTCCATCCAACTTTGCATGTAGTACTACAAGACATCCAAGGAAGTAAGACATCAAATGGAACTTCTTCAAATCAATAAATTTTTAGCTCTATATTGTAGATAATAAAAATACGAGTTCAATGTAAAAAAGAATAATGTCATTCCGACGCCGGACGAAGAAGTTATGAGCAAAACAGTAAAAAAATGTCAAGTTTAGAATTAATGGATGAGTGCATGAATATCCACTGACTCTGGGCAAAAAAAAATCCAGAAAAACTTTTTAATTTGTAGATATATGTAGATCCATGAGTATTAGAATCATTATAAGTACTGCTTTTCTAAAATAGAGATATTGTAAAATTTTCAGCCGTCTGGCCAAGATGTCGTATGACGGGGATGATTGTGATTCTAGTTATGGTGAAGATGATACCTCGGTGATCAAGAATACACCTGATATGGATGATGAATTTTTTTGGGTGCTTCGTAAGCCTGTTAGAAGTTCGTCTGATTATTAGTTTTGCTTGCTCATGGATCCAAAGGATATTACCAGAACTCCACAGATGAGAATTTGATTTTGTTTGCAAGGAGGACATTATCATGCTTCTCCAATAGACTTTGAAATTGCTCGAAGACCTCTGGCAGACTTTTCAGGATGGCAAGACATATGCTTGGTCATGAACATGTTCGAACTATGCTAGATAGAGCACAGATTGCTGAGACGGTGAGAGCATCTGGAAAACTTTATATTTATCATGACATTCACGGTTTTGTGGCTTTAGTTTCTTGTGGAATATAAAACATGAATTTTATGCTTTTGATGCTGGGTTAGTAGCATATATAAAATTCCATTATTCTACGCTTCTACAACTGGACAAAGAGGACTTTACTATTTTACCCTTTGTTAAAAATCCACCATCTACAACTATTCAAACTTCCTTTATTTAATAATTGTAGATGGTTAGATCATTCAACCAAAAAGCGTAATGAAGAGAAACGATCTGAAGAATATTATAATCCCCTATAAAAAAAACAACCAAAACTCTCAACTTCAATAGTGAGACGAGAACTACTCCAACCAACCACCCCCACAAATATGATGTCCAACAACTAATTACTTTCTCACCACGAATCAATCAACAAAACATTACTCCCCAAGCTAAATTTCTGAAAGCTTGTCAAGAAATGCAACAAAAACTTTCCACATCTATTTCAAACAGCCTAGTCAAACCAAGTGCTAGACCATAGTAGAAGAAGCCCAAACCCAAACCCGAGACCAAAAGAAAAAAAACCCTTTTCCCAAAATCCCTAAAGAATGAAACAAAAATTTCCAATCAATTTGATTTCAACTTACATCAGATTCCCTAACTCCCTGCTTCCACCCCTTCATCGAGCAACAATGATCCAATCTCTAGCAAAAAGAAATCAAATCCTGGTTACTGGTCTAGGAAAAATGTTGGTGAAATCACCCTTATTGGTGCTATGATTCTAGATACTGAGAACACTCCCAGCTTTGAAACCCACTCTGTAAAAAAAGGACCAATTTCTGAAGATGTTAAAACCAACAAAAGGAATCAAAATACAATAGGTGTTAAGGAAATCAATCCAACTCCATAAATCAAAAATTCAAACTCTCTTCCCCAGAATCAACATCAAATCAGGTAACCCCTTATATCTATGGAGAAAAATGCATCAATAACAATTTATTTGTTGGTATTGACGATTTTGAGAGGACAACCCTAAAACAAAATACTCACCCTTCGTTAATCTCGATTGAGGTAATTCTAATTCACTCAACTACTTGCTAAATTGTTATCAATCATCATTTCTCTCAAAGCTTTGCTTTTTATTGTTTAATTTTAGAAGATAGTAAGACCTTTAGAAGAATCCCTCTTATACTTATTCATGATTGTACTTTGACGGTCACAATTGTAGGAAACCAGATAGATATATAATTCATTACAACTCTGATATTTATTTCTTTACTATTTTTAAGACCAATACCATTCCTACGAAATTCATTTATCCCTCAGTATCATATTTCTGACAATTTATTAAAACAATAGCCCTGAATCGCCAGGGTTTAGGTAATCAAAAAAATTATGCGACTCACAATAATCTGAATGACATGTTGAACATAGAAAAGTCATATATTATCTTTATATCTGAAATTAAACAACAAACTAAAAATATGGAAACTATCCTTCACAAGATAAACTTACATAATTTCTGGACATTTTCTCCTAGAGATTCTGCAGGTGGTCTTATCCTTGTCTGGAACCAAAACATAAACCTTACCATAATGGATTATTCTCACAACCAAATACATGCCACAGTCTATGACCATACTATTGGTAAGAACTGGATCTTAACATGTTTTTATGGTAGCTCATATAGGGATAATACATTAGATTCTTGGGGGATGATAAACAACATGGATAATACTATAACTGAAGCTTGGGTAATCATTGGAGATAGCAACATTATTCTCCATGATTACGATGAAGACAGTAGATACAAAATAAATCAATCGGAAGCCCAAAATTTCTTAGATCTTTTAGATAATTTAAAGCTTTTCCCTCTAGTACAATAACACATATGTCTCCTTTAGTATCTGATCACATCCTTATTTTCCTAAATAATCAAATTTTTCGGAATGATGGGGCTAAACCTTTTAAATATTTTGGACCTTGGCTAGAACACCCCTAATGCAAGACTTTGATTGATTTGCCTGAAGTGGTAATAATAGGGTTCCCTGCTTACTGTCTAACTAAAAAACCGGTTAAAGTTAAAAATACTTTCAGAAAATGGAATGAATACAATATAAAAAACACTAAGGAAAAATTAAATATAGCAAATAAAAAATTACCTATCAATACCAAAGCTAAAACTCTTATTAAACTTACTGCTGAACTCACAAATTGGTACAATATTAAACAAGAATTCTGGAAAAAAAGAAAGAAGTAAAGAAAAATATATATCTCTTGCCGATAAAAATTCTCACTACTTCCATGATACCACTAGAATAAGATACCCTAAGAATCGAATAGATACGCTATAATGATACTTAGATACAAACAAAAAGTGAACTTGATGAATGCCTCAATAACCATTTTATTCAAATAGCATCTACAATAAATCCAATATATGAAAATATGCTCAACCAAATTCCTAACTGTATGACAGATCTAGATAACAAAATTCTTGAAAGCTGTGTAAGAAATAAAGAACACTTTCTTTACAATGGAACCAAACAAAAGCCCATGTCCGGATGGCTTTTCTCTAATTTTTTTATTAAAAAGTCGGGAAACTCTCAAAGATGATGTCATTAACATGATTCAATCTTTTTCGAAACAGGTTTCATCCTAAAAGAATCTAACTCATCTTTTATCTATCTTATACCAAAAAATGAAAAATATTTAGTAGCGGCTGACTTCAGACCTATAGTCCTTTGTAATACTTCTTATAAAATTCTATCTAAATTAATAGCAAATAGGATAAAACCACTCGTTGGAAAAATAATCTCTCTGTACCAATCTGCCTTCATTCATGTAACGCATATATGGACAATATAAATATGGCTCATGAACCAATCAACAGTATGAAAAAGAAAAACAACTCAATGGGTTTCAAAATCGACATGTCTAAGGCCTTCGACGCAGTCGAATGGACATATTTGATTAAAATCATAGAGAAAATAGGATTCTCAAACAAGTGGTGTAACATAATTTACTAATGTATATCCACGACAAATTTGGCCATCCTCTTGAATGGTTCCCCTTGTGGTTTTTTTAAACCTACTAGGGGTCTGAGACAGGGAGGCCCTATTTCCCCATATCTCTTTTTCCCTCTGTATAGAAACTCTATCTAGAACCATTACCCATGTTAAAAACTTAGGTTTAGTCTATGGCCATAAAATAATGGACCAAGCTTCCTCCATAAGTCACCTTCTTTTTACAGATAACTGTATCATTTTCTGTGAGGCTTCCTACCAAGAAAGTTGTAACCTCCTAAAAATTCTTCACAACTGTGGGGAATATTCTGGGCAATTGGTTAACCTTGACAAATCGAGAATTTTCGAACCCTAAAATAAATCCTGTACTTACCTCTAAAATATTCTCAATATAAAACCTCTAGAAGATAGATATCTAGAATCACCCCTTTTCATTTATAAATCAAAAATAAAAAGTTTTAAACCCCTCATAAGGAGTATGAAAACTAAGCTGCAACGTTGGAACAAAAAAAAAAAATACAACTGGAGGAAACATTCTAATTTGACCTCAACCATGAATACTTACCAAATGAACTGTTTTTGTTTGCCAAAGAAAATTTGCAAAGATATTACTAGAACCCAGATAGATTTCTGGTGAGGCAAGGATATAGAAACTCTCAAAGGGATTTACCTTAAAGCCTGAGATTCTTTTAGTAAAACCTTTAGAAGCAGGATGTCTTAATCTCCGGAACATCCATCACTTCAACACAACTATGTTAACAAAAATTAGATGAAGACTTATGGAAAATCCAAATTCTCTGGGCTAAAATCCTCAAGTCTAAATATTTTCCAAAAAGGGATATCCTATACTTAGATCTTAAAGATAAACAATCTGATAGATGGTTATGGAAAGGGATAAAAAATGGCCTAAATCATATCCAGAACAATTGTTTCTGGGAGCTTAGAAAAGGTAACAAAATTGGACAGACCATTGGATCCCTGGTAAGGAACCACCAATTCAGATACCACCAAACATAACTAACAATATAATCCTTGTAAGAGATTAATAACCCAAAATAATGCATGTGACATTAGTAAACTCCAAACCTGCTTTGTCAGGGATACAATTAACAAGATACAACAAATCTCTATCCCTAAAGACAACAATGAGGATACACCAATCTGGAATCTTACTAATAGTGGTAACTTTACTGTCAGTTCACTGCACAAAAAACTAAATTCTCACTAACCTGATAATAGAAACTGGAAAAACATATGGAGTATGAAAGTCTCACCTTCTTTCAAAATGTTTATTTACAAATTAGCCCATTCAATTCTTCCTAATAGCATGAGAGTGGTAGCCATGCTGCCTAATATTAATACTACTTGTTTACTTTGTAACAACCACACCAAAACTCTCACCCCACATGTTTCTTGAATGCAATTTATGTTCTCAAATTTGGAATCACCTTAATTTTAATATGCAGTATGTTAGAGAAGATGCTTCAAATTGCCATGAATGGGTCAATAATTGGTATACTAGTAATGATAAAGATGGAACTGAAATGACTTGGGCCGACCTGTGTAGCATAATAACTTGGCACATATGGAAAGCTAGATGTAACAAAGTTCTAAACCATAAAAATAAAAATAGTTGGACTAATGCTACTACAATAATATATATATATATACACACATATATATATATATGCTTCCATGAAATCAATAAAAAGACTTATAACCCCACACAAAGCCTGTACTACAATCATGTTCATGACCATAACGTTGTTATTACTAAATTGAATACTTGGCATTACCCGGGTTTCATGAGATACGAATCAATATAGTATTTTCAATGCTAACAGATATCAGTGATTCAACAATGGCCCTAACTCTCGACTCAAAAAATCTTGTATTTTCACTTCTACTTTCACTTAAATCTTAATCTTTCTATCCCAAACTTTTGATCTCAACTTATGCTAAAAAAACCCGAAAAAATAATGGCCAGCTCATCACAAACACAGAATACTGAATCAGGAAAGGGTTCACAAAAGCCTTGCGTTCGAAGGTTTAATCTCATAGAAGATAAAGCTATCTGCAAAGGATATGTATCATGTACGATTGATGCTTTCAATAGCGTTGATCAACAATATGCAACACTTTGGAAATTATTTTTTTTAATCATTTGAGAAGAAAACTGGGAATCCAAATAAACGTGACTACAACGGGTTGTCGGGTCGTTTTAATATAATCAACAAAGACGTGAGCGCTTGGGTAGGTGTGATGATGCAAGTGAATTGCCAAAGAGGAAGCGGTGATACTGAAGCCGATATAATAAGTTAGTTGCATTTCAAATTGTATTATTGATTTTTAAAACTTTTATCAAGTTGTTGTATGGCTAATTTTTAAATGTTGAAACTGCAGATGCGGAAAACTCGAGAGGCATGGAAACTCAAAGAAAGTTCGGGTTCCAAATACGAAGAATGTTTCCATATTCTCAAAGTCCTGAACCGATTTAACCCCGAACCGTTGAATGGATATAAAGTACTAAAACAATCCCCTTACAAGACGACAAACATTTCTCAAGGGGTTCCCTCTACTTATTCTTCACCAGAAACAGGCCCAGCCCACAGCCCAACGCAGGTGTATTCCAGCATGCAAATAGTAATCTTAATGTTAATGGAAATATTAAAAGGATATAATGGACCAGGCAACAAGAAAGCTAAAAGGATCAGAAAGGCATCTCAAGAAGCCACTGGATCTTCAACTGTAGATGTCAACTTTCAAGAATTTTATGAAAAACAAGAAAAGAATGATATTAGTAAAATGGTAGAACGCAAGAAAATGGTTGCAGAAATTAGAAAATTTCACAATGCTCTTAAACAGAACCTTTTTAATGCTCACATGAGAGAAATATTGGGAATGAACACGTGAAAGATGAATCAGACGTAACTACAACTCTGGCAAGAAGAAATAAATAAAATTAAAACACAGAAGGCACAACAATCCCAAAATAAAACTAGATAATATACCCACCCCACTGATTTTACTTTTAGTACATAAAATAAAACTCTTACAACAAACTTATTAGTTTATTGTAACAAATCAATCACTATGGATAGATGAAAAAACGAACAACTATTCCAGCTGATTACTCATCTCAATACCGAGAATTGATATAATCAAAGAATTGTACAAACCTCGTAACCTTCGTAGGGCTTAAGGGTTTCTTCCTCGTTAATTTTCTTATGAAGAAAAGGTTTTTCTGATTCCGCCCCTGGGTCGAGTGCTGGGCCAACAAGAAAGCAGTAGATAAAGCATAATAGTAAATGAAGTACTATCAATCAGTTAAAGAAGTCCGCAACATATGGCAAAAAGGTTGGATGGCCATTGCCATGATGATTGATCTTTGGACTTAAGTTTTTCAACATTTCACCATGTTCATACTTAACTCGTCAAAAATTACAGTAACAGTCACGAAATCCAACGGTTCCAAATATAGATCTCTATCAAAGATTTTACGATCTTCAATCTGGGACCCAGTTTCTGCAGAACACTTACCAGCTTTCAAAACTCAATTGAGTATCTACATACACTCTTGTCGGATTCATATTTGATGCACCAGTCATTTTCCCATTAGAATACAATCAAGGGTAATTTGGAGATTTTGCTATAAAAATATCCACCAATATACGAATTCATCGGATGGTCGGTCATTTGGTTGCAGAAAGAAAAAGAAGAAAAAAATGGAGCTAAAGTACAGTTTGTTGATGATGTTTTTGATCGTCTCTGTAATTTTAGTAAGTGTAATAGGAGCTGATGAGTATGTTCGACCAAAGCCTCGTAAAAATCTGGAATTTAAATGGAGAATCAGGGATTCATCTCATCCTCATCAGGTACTTACTAAAATATACCTTTCTCTGTTTCTACTTCGATTATTTCTGAAAAATGAAAAAAAGAACACCAAGCTCTCGATTCAAATTTCCAATAACCAATTGATTTGGATATCGTTGTTGCTGTCTTACATATTTATATCAGTATCTTTTTGAGTTCTTAAAAATATTTACAAATTTCCATGATTTATGTTTTTTGGTTCAACCTAATTGAGGCTTTTAGGAGCAGTGGTAGTTTCATACCACCTCCCATGGGATGGTTTTGATGAATTGAATCAAACCTATTGCATCTGCTATGTCGGTCAAATAGTGCATGACAAGTGATTATAAATCTTGCAAGGGATTGGGGTTTCTACTATATGTTGAGTCATATGGAATTCAGGGTAGAAAACCTAGCAAGAATTGGCCCTAGGAGAAATTAGGGGTAAGTCTGAGACTGGATGTTAAGTGAGGAAGAGTCGCGTTGTGGCTTGTGGGATATGATACTGGTCACATGTCGATTGGTTTGAATACCGTTCCTTTGAAGTTTGAAATAGTTTATTTAGTTTGATCCATTTATGAGGCAACATAAAATTGTTTATGCAGGTTCACATCTCTTTGGCGGGAGATAAGCTCATGCGCATCTCATGGTTGACAGAAGATCAATCTTCTCCTTCACTAGTAGAATATGGAACATCACCTGGAGTCTACAAATCATCATCTCAAGGAGAAAGCACGTCTTACACTTACTTGTTCTACAAGTCTGGGAAGATTCACCACACTGTCATAGGACCTCTGGAACCTGGCCAAAATTATTTTTACCGTTGTGGTGGACAAGGGCCTGAATTCAAACTCAAGACCCCTCCCTCTAAGCTTCCAATTACTTTCGCCGTGGCTGGTGATATGGGTCAGACGGTTTGGACTGCTTCAACTCTTGACCACATAGGGCAATGCAAATATGATATGCACTTGCTCCCTGGAGACCTCTCTTATGCTGATTACATGCAGCATCAATGGGATACATTCGGTGAGTTGGTGGAGCCTCTTGCAAGTACAAGGCCGTGGATGGTTACTGAAGGAAACCATGAAGTGGAAAGAATACCATTCGTTAAAGATGGGTTTGCATCTTATAATGCTCGGTGGAAGATGCCTTTTGAGGAAAGTGGGTCGAATTCGAATCTTTATTACTCTTTTGAAGTTGCAGGAGTCCATGTGCTCATGCTTGGCTCTTATACTGACCATGATGAGTACTCAGATCAATATCGCTGGTTGAAGGTTAATTCTGTTTTAAAATCCCTTTTCTCAAATAGCTGATCTTTGTATTCTTTTGATCATGGTCAGTATCATGCTTGTAGAGTTAAAAAAAGAAAAGAAAATAGGTTTTGTTCCCCTAAAGATAATTTATTTGTTATCTGTGGTTTGCAGGAAGACCTTTCAAAAGTGGATAGGCGAAGGACACCTTGGTTACTAGCTTTGTTCCATGTACCATGGTATAACAGTAATAAAGCACATCAACACGAAGGAGATAATATGATGGCTTCTATGGAGCCATTGCTCTATGCCGCCGGAGTGGATATCATGCTTGCTGGCCATGTGCATGCTTATGAGCGCACGGTAATATAACTATGGGCCTATGTCGATGTGTTTCTACCCCATGAACTTAATCAACGCTGAAGGCATTTAACTTTTTGTGGGAAAATGGTTCTTTGAATTGCAGAAACGTGTTAATGGCGGAAAATCAGATCCCTGTGGTTCTGTCCACATAACTATTGGTGATGGAGGCAACAGAGAAGGCTTAGCTCACAGGTATTCCTCTGTTTTTGCTGCTCGTTGTTGTTATCGCTAGAGACAATTTATGTCTAGGATGCTGTTTTTCTGAAAATCTCTAAATGATGTAACAGATATATAAACCCAAGCCCGGAATGGTCAGTGTTTCGTGAAGCAAGCTTCGGTCATGGAGAGCTGAAGATTGTCAATTCAACTCATGCATTCTGGACATGGCATAGAAATGACGATGATGAGCCAGTAAGGTCAGATCAGGTGTGGATTACATCATTGGCCAGTTCTAATTGTCTTGCTAACAATAGACGAATTAAGGAAGATTCTAATGTCACATTGATGGTGTGAATCATTCTGTGAGTAAATATAAATATGTTATAAATTTATAGCAGAACATCATATAGTGATTCTGTGTTATTCCATATATAGTTGCTATCTAGATCCTTGAAGTTGTAATTACTTTGTTTACTGAAAGCTATCACAATAAAAGCTGGTCAGTTTTGCGTTACCATAGGTCCGTATCCCACTTGAAAACTTCTTCCTTTAGTCAAGTAATCTAAGTTTCAGCGTGTCATGTTTTGGAACTGATGAAAATGACATACATTTACAACAAGAGGATGGAGAAACTGTTTCAGTTCAGATTCTAGTCCTTTTCAAAAAAGAAAAGCAAAAGACAGATATAAATACTGCCATAACAAATAAAGAAACCTCCACGGTATGAGCAAGTATTCCTAGGGTTGAACTTGCAATTTTGAATTCTACTCTTCTTATTCCAATCTGAAGAAGCAAATATTATATAGCTTCTCAGAGGTGCATCTGAATGGATGCTTGCTCCGAAAAACACCGGTACTCAATTCATTGACGATTGATTCAGCGCCATCAGATCTCTTGCATCTGATTGGGCTACTTCGTTCAGCAATGCCGTATTCGTTCTCGCTGGTGCAAGTGAAACTAAAATCGTTCTATAAAATAGTAGCAACCCAGTTTCAAAGTCAGTTACAGTCTAAAACAAATTAATAAAGTATTATTGGTAAATAGGGTTGAACAGAAAAATTATATAAAAATTATTGTACTTTTGACCTGGGTTTTCCCTATTTTCTAACTTTATTTTTCATTTTTTTTCATCCCAATTAATTCACATCCCTAGTTATCTATGTAACATCCAAATAAATTTTCAGAAATCCTAAATATTACCTTTTAGTTTTTTATTTACACCCTAAAATAAAATCACACCCCAACAACTAAACACTAAAAAATTATAAGTTCCAAATCACTTTTTTTTTCTATCTCCACCCATCGACCACAACCACCAACTTCATAATCTTCCCTTTTAAAAGAAAAATAACTATCCTAAATATCGGAATTTCATGGTCGTCCGAGTCTAGTAGAACAAAACAAACTTTTAACTGAATTAATGAATACACCAGGAATTAGTTGAAGTAAAATACAAAAACTTCTGAATTCAAATGCGAAGAATTTGGTTGAGAACGGAGATTTATAGCAGAACAAAGCATGTACTAATCAAGCCTAGCTAAAGTTGGATCAAGGTGGGCATATCAGATGGACCATATTCCTAAATTCATGTCATCACTGAGATCATATTCCTAAATTCAAATGGACCATATTCCTAAACGAAGGTGGGCATATCGATTTTGAACTTAGGGTGGATTTGAATATTAATTATTTGAACACCATCTCCCTCTTTCTAGTGTAGGAAATTTATTTTGTTTCGCCAGAATTTTCAGCAACCCGTTTGATTTCTCTGAGCCATTATTCGATAGCATGGTGGTGGTAAAAGCATCAAAAGTAGAGCGCAACAGATGTGTCATTCCCTGAACTCTAAAAATTCCATGAAACTATTACCATCAACCTTATGGCTACATCCTGATCATGCTCCATATCTCATCTATAAGTAAATAATTCACGGATTGATGCAGGCTTGCTAGGAAGATGAGTTTTAGGTCAAATCATCTTAAAAATCGTAAGTTTTTTGCATCTAGATACAGCATTGCAGATTTCATACCATCATTCACTCAAAGCAAAGATCACAAGCATAAGAGATAAATGTGATAGATATTACAAACTAAGACTCAAATCACTAAAAAAAATCTAATCTAGGATTTTTAACTTAATGGTTTTGTTTAATGGAAATGGGAGAATAATGGAAAAGAAGACAAATAAAAACGGTAATGACTTTTGTGGATGATAAATAGGAAAATCAGAATTGAAAAGTAGGTTATTTTGTAAATTGTAAGAGGATGGGAAATAAGAAAAATGAGGGTGGGAAATAGGGAAAACAAAATTTCTTAGACAATTATTTCTACCCTCCCAATAACTTGGCGATTACAACGGATATATGAAATAATGCTTTCAGGATACAATGAAATCATGTAACAACGTAATTGGATTCAAGGTTTGTACCTTTTTTCTTTTGAGAAGAAAGGATATATTAAAAAGAAAAATAATTACAGAGCTATTTATAAACCTGGCTTAATTGGGGGTTTGTGGAATTAGTAGGGGGATTTATGAAATCTAGCCACACACCATAAATTATAGGGGGTGTCAAAAGGTGGTGACAATACTAATTTACTCTCCCCTAATAACTAATCCTACAACACTATTATACTTAATTCCATCAGTCCCCATGAATATCGACAATGACGACTGCATATTAAACTTGGTTACAGTCGTGATGGTATATGGTATGAACCGATGCGACCCTAACGCATACCTCATGCATGAATATTTGGTTCAAGAGTCGTCATGGTATAGACACAATACAATGACGACTCTTAATGAGCAAAGTTGCGGTAAGGGTCGTCACTGTCATTTGTTGGACCATGAGGATTTTTCATAAAATGGTAAAGTTGCAGCTAAGGGTCAGTGTTGGATGTTACTACCATGACGACCTTTGAAGAATCGTCATGGTCCAGACCTCACGACCATGCCGACCCTTACGATGTGTCTTTGCTTTCCACTATTAATCGATAATTTTAACAAAAAATTTGACCATTCGTAAGTTATTGGTAGTTTACCTGAGTGTTTTGAGTTATGGATTCTTCATTTTGAGCTTTAGTTTCTTCATTGGAAATTTAATGATAGATCCTAGGTCCATATAAGATGTTATAGCTAGGTCCAACCGAGGAAAATAGTTTAAAATATGGAAACGACGCAAGAGACCCTTGCACCAAACGTGTGAATAAAAACCACCACGTCTCATTCTCGCCCTTAATATCATTTGATATTCTTTTTTTTTTTATCAAAAAACTCAGTTTCTTTGTTCTTCCTCTCTCTTCATTTTTCCTCTCTCTTCTTCGTTCTTCCAATCATCAACAAAAACAAAAAAATCAGACCATCATTAGACGATGATGATATTACCTACCAAAATCATATGAAACCATAAAAAAATATAAAAAAAATGAAAAAAACCATTCGAAAATCACTAAAACACTACTTTATCTACATACATGATAAAAAAAACACAGTAGATAACTTGGACGTCCTGATTAGAGAAGTTGGAAAAGTATTCTACATATAAATATACTGAAAAAGATAATAGAAAAGTGTATGAATCAGCAGTACATATATGTCGTACTAAAAAACCCTAGTTTATTTTCACCAGTATGATACATCAGTGCGTATAAGATAGTTTGTTTTGTTTTTGATTGTTCAAATCAGCAGTACAACAGTGTTGTCTGAGATATATTCACCAATACATAACTTAAATACTGATGAAAACCATCATAAGTGACATATGGTTTGTGTTTCTGGTTTTCTATAACATAGATCCACCAAAATATATCTCCAAAAACTGATGGAAGTGCTTGAATAACCATCATAAGTACCATGCAGTTTGTATTTTGTGTTCTAGGAGATAGATTCGCTAGACATATACGTTTTGCTGAAAAAACTTGGTTTGATTTTGTTGTATTCATAGATTCATCATTTATTTTGACATGCAGTTGAATTTGACAGTATGAGTCAACAGTACATATATGTTGTACTGAAAAATCCTAGTTTATTTTGGCTATTATGATCCATTGGTGCATATATTATAGTTTATTTTACTTTTGACAATACAAATCAGCAGTACACATCTTTTGTACTGAAAAATACCTAGTTTATTTTTCCTAATATGTTACATTGGTGCATATATGAAAGTTTCTTTTTCTTTTGGCAGTATAAATTAGCAGTACATATATGTTGTACTGTTAAAACCTAGCTCATTTTGTCCAATATGGTCCAACAGTGCATATATGAGAGTTTCTTTGGCTTTTGACACTATAAATCAGTAGTACATATCCGTTGTACTGAAAAATCCTTGTTTATTTTGGCTAATATGATCCATCGGTGCAAATATGATAGTTTCTTTTGCTTTTGATAGTGTGAATCAGCAGTACATATATTCTCTGCTGAAAAATACAAGTTTATTTTGACCAATATGATACTTCAATGCATATATAATAGTTTCCTTTGCTTTTCTTTGTTCTAGACAATACAAATTTGCAGTACATGTTCTCATACTTGTGAAAAATCATTGTTCATGCTTGCATATGTGATTGTCTTTGTTCTTGACATTATAATTTATGAGTACATATCTCCCATATTGGGGAAATCCTAGTTTATGATTGAATATATGATTGTCTTTTGTTTTATATATTATGAATTTGCAGTACATATCTCCCATACTGGTGAAAACCCATTGTTTATGCTTGCATATGTGATTTTCTTTGTTTCAGACACAATGATCAACCAGTACATATCTCTCATACTGATGAAAAACTCATACTTCGAGTGCACAAGAGTTTGAGAGATGATGAATAACTCTGGTTAAAGATGCAGAAGAAAATGGTCTCTTTAGTATGCAAGATGCTTTCAGCAACTCCTCCTGAAGAGAGTTGGAAACCAAGTGGTGAAACGGATTATTATCCTCATATCTGATAATATATATCAGCTACACTGAAAAAAAATTATCTTATTTTTAATTAGTAATATCTACTAACATGAAAAAGAGTGATCTTAGAACACATTGGTTAGTTACTAGTTATAGTTTTTATTTGTTTTAGTAGTTTTGTTGAATGTGCAGTTCGAACAGTTATCTTTACATATATATGGTTTTTTTTTTCTCTACTTAATCTGTAATATGCAGTGATTTATGGTGTTTTTTGTGTATTCCATTAGTAAAAATCGATAGAACAGACTGGGAACATAATACTCAACATAAAAAAAAAAAAGTGAATAATCTATTCACTGTGTACGGGTTACTTTGTCTTAGAAAAAATGTAAAGAGTACACAATAACTGTATTGTAAAAAAACTGTACAAAAAAACCTAAAATGTACAGTTCCCACTTAATAATGTTATGTGCTAGGCAGTACATATCAATAATGTTAACCAGGGAACAAGGTTCAGGGTTCAGAGCCTCAAGCCCTGGACCATAGACCATGTGAACCCTGCATCCTGAAACCCTAAACCCTTAACCATGAAACCCTAAACCCTTAAACCACATATTCATATTCTAACATTTGAAGCACAAACAAGTTCTGAAAATGAAAACGAGTACATAATAATTGTACTGTAAAAATAACCTATACAAAAAAACCTAAAACTTATAGTTCTCAAACATAATAATGCTAAAACTTTAATCTCTTAATATAAATCTAAAAAGTAATCTCTTCAACTAAGTATATAATGCTTTGTTCCTCAAAAAAATAAAACAGTACATAATGCTGAGATTTAATAGTGCTGAAACTTAATAGTAAACAGTATCCACTGAGTTCAGAGTACTTTGTCACTAAAAGATGGACATTGTTACCCAAGAAAGAGTCCTAAAAACATGAAAGTTAAGCTCACGAGTACTGACGAAGGAAATTGCTCGTAGCTTTGTTATGATGAACTTTAACACCACAGTTTGAACATGTGACACGCTTCCTGGACTTCTCTCATGCACTCGATAGTTCAAGCAAAAGTAACCAAATAAGCAAAATGATGTTGTTTGTAGTAAACATGTGAATTGCAAGACATGTTTTCATGAGAACCAATACCAGACATGTTGAACTTGTAAATATGATCCAAATATAAGATAAACATCTTTAAAACACAACAACAAACAATGAAAAATAGACAAAAAAAAAGATAGTAC
Source organism: Papaver californicum (assembly GCA_023531435.1). Lineage (NCBI taxonomy): Eukaryota > Viridiplantae > Streptophyta > Magnoliopsida > Ranunculales > Papaveraceae > Papaver > Papaver californicum. The sequence continues at coordinate 2,067,813 of JAJJMC010025232.1, read as the reverse complement.
AAGAAATATGCATTGATTTCACTTTAAAACATTAGCATCAAAAATAACATTCCATATATAATCTAATGAAACAAAAAGCCATTACAAACCATATACACACATATTTAAAGAAGCAAAACTCAAAAAACACTGAAAATAATGATATTGAGGGGGCAGCGCCCCCTCGACCCCCATAAACCGTAAATAATTATCACTATTGATAAAAAAAACATAAATTATTCCTTATGATATTCACTAGGCAAAAATAGAACACATATAGATAATACACAACCAAAAAAAATGAGTACAACTAATATGTATTGATTCAGCTGTGAAAAAACAAATTGAACATCAAAGATAACAAACTCATAGGAATCTAACAAAACATAAATACCCATTCAAAAGCATATAAATTAACATAATATACATGAAACTAACCTGAAATTATCAATCGATTCACAATCCACAAAGTAATCAAACAATTAAGAAATAATGAACCTGCGAAAAACAAAAAGAAAAGACAATGAAAAATTAGCACAAACATATATACACAAAAAGAGATATCGGTGAAACAACTAATAGATACAAAAAAATGTTGTTATCTTCGGTACTTCGTATATGTACTGCTGATTCATAATCTAAAAATCAATTGCACATAAAAAAAAAATATAAATTGTCTTTCTTACAGTATTCATAATATGTATTGCTAGATCATACAAGTTAAATGATTATTTCTATGAATATAACAAAATCTAAATAATTTTTTATCATTAAGCAATATATGTACCAATGGATCATACATGAAGAAACAATAAACTCAGTAATACGAAAAGATAACATATACTGAAAATATGTAAATCAAACAAAAAAAAGATAACAAAGTGAAAACAACATGAAAAAGATTTGTTGTTTCAAATTTTGGTTGAAAAAACCCAAAACTCCACTTAAATGCTAATAAAATCACACAAAAAATAGCAAGATAAAAACTAAATCATACAGAGAACAACCAAAAACATAAAATCAGAAAACTAAAATAAGAAAAAGAAAAAACATCAGGAAAAATCTTCTGTTCTTCATGATTCAGTAAAAAAATTAACAAAAAAAACAAAAAAAATCAATCAAAAGAATCAGAGAAGTTAATTACATCATATATCTGATTCACAAACAATGATCTTCGCTAAAAAACTCTAGATCAAAAAAACAGCAGCAGCAACAGAACGAGAATGGAGTAGAGAGAATTTAAGATCTGAAATTTTTGCCTCGTTTTATTTATGTCAACTCATAAATCTATCAATTATATACTAACACAGTTTAAAGGATATTTTAGGAATTTTGAGAAAACACTTATTAATCTCACATGTGTATTGGACCAGAGATTAAGATTTAGGTCTAAAAGCTATTCTTCTTTTTATTTTGGACCTCCGATTAATAAACTCTTAATGGGCGGAACTGCCGTTTAATAGGCCCATAAGAATGGTGCCTATCGGTAATTCCTACTTTTGAGCTTGAGGTTCTTCATTTGCACCCTCATTTTCAGCTTCATATATTAATCAATCAACGTTATATATCCAATCTAACTGAGAGTCTAAGTTAAGATCAACACAATCATCTTTGCTATTTGAAGCTTCTCCAACATCAATGTTTCCACTAGAATCACTCATTTTTCAAGACCCTAGATTTTCACTTTTTTTCCTTCCAAAACCTCTAAAAGCCCCCCTATTCTTCTCGACTCATAAAACAAACAAAAAAAAAAAAATCTCTAATTTTAATCCTTATTATAATCTATATAGCTAATCTAATTAATTAATTAACTAAGCTAATCATGTATTATGACTAATCATATGAGAGCAATTTAGTCATTTATAAAAATATATGGATAAAGGGTATTACTTTTGGGTGACCATATTTTGTCTTTTCCTAAAGCCCCTATCAATTCCACAAACCCTCAATTAAGCCAGGTTTACAAAGGATAAAAACCCAACCGAAAAGTCCTCTAGCTTACATCAATACAAAAATATCTCATTGAAACAAAATTTGTTGTAATGAAGCTATTGGATCAAGGTTTGTACCCCTTGATCCAACCAAGAACGCACGAGTAAAAAGTGTTTGATGATGCTTTAGTAGAGAGAAAACGGATACAAAATTTATGTATTCGAATGTGAGAATATCTTCACTATTTATAGGGAGATTCATGTCCATTGGAAATTCCTCTTCATCTCCAAGAACTATCAATGGTAGCTTATGAAAGAGACGCGTCTGTCCAATTTTGAATGAAATTTTTTTTATTTTTTTTTAATAAAACCAAAAAAGAATAATTACAAAACGCTGCCTCGGACCCTGTTAAGGGGCGCTACTCCCTAGACCCTTTTAAATCTATTACTATTCGGGTTTTACAAAAATAAATAAATGACGCATACGTTTTGAAATAGTGTGAGAATAACATTGTCAACGCTCCCTGTTATTAGTAGGGCACATTAGCTTGAATGGTGTATATGTATAAGGGCATAAATTAAAATTCTCCAGCGTCGTTTATCCAAGTTAAAAGGATTTTGAGATACCAAATATTTGTCGGAAACCCAAAGTCAATATGCCCGCCAAAACTTTCCCGATGCACCAGAAGTCCATTGCATTCAGGAAAAAAAGTGATTCAATTACGATTGCCTTCTCTAATAGCTTATTCAATTACAAGTGTAAGCAAAAATCACATATGAATCACGAAAAACTTAATAATGAAGAAAAAATGAAGAATAAGATTACAGTTAAATAGTTAAATAAGAAGTTAAAAGAGTTTCTGACGGTTAATTACTAAAAGATACTTTGAAACTCTGCCCACAATGACATGCGAAATCTTAGGACTTTCCCCCGGTGGATTGTATATAACGGCTTTGCAATCAACAATGTATAAGTCCTTTCCACAGCTACAGATGATTCGGAGTTTCTGCAACCAAAATAGTCAGTATCTACTGTTAGGGATAAAATGAGTCTCCCACGAAGTGATGTCATCATTTCTTGGGGTGACGTCATGGTTCGATCCTTATGTCATCATTTCTTGGGGTGACGTCATGGTTCGATCGTTATGTCATCATTTCTTGGGGTGACGTCATGGTTCGATCCCGATACGACGTCATCATGCCCCGGAGCGACGTCATGAATCGATCCCGATACGACGTCATCATGCCCCGGAGCGACGTCATGGATCGATTCCGATACAACTTCATCATGCCCCGAAGCGACGTCATGGTTCGATCCCGATACGACGTCATCATACCCCGGAGTGACGTCATGGTTCGATCCCTAAGCGACGTCATGGTTCGATCCCTACGACGTCAACATGTCCCGATACGACGTCATCAAGTACGATACCCATCTTGGCACGACGCGACGTCACCATGTCCCGATACGACGTCATCAAGTACGATACCCATCTTGGCACGATGCGACATCACCATATCCCGATACGACGTCATCAATCCCGATGCACCAGGTCAATCCCGATTGACCAAGTCAATTCCGCACCAAGTTTTGGATAAAGATCATATTGAAGATAATGATGATAAGAACACATGGCGAGCATAGAAGAATCATCATCGACACGTGGCGAACTTTGATGACATGTGGAAAAGGGCTTTTAAATAATTATCATATTTTTTATACCTATAAATACAAGTTTAGAATTAAGAAGAAGGGACTTTTGGGGAGAGGAAGTCCCGATAGAGGCTTCCTCTTCTTCATTTTCAACTGTAAGATGGAGATTAATGGAAATTCCAACTTCATTACCCGTGGACGTAGGCTAAAAATGGCCGAACCACGTTAAATCTCTTGTGCTATCTTATCTCATTTTTATGGATCTTTTACTATGATTTTTTGGTTGTTTTTTGCCCATGAGAATTTTGGCTGAAACAATTTGGCGCTAGAAACAGGGACGAGTAATGGATTTATCCAACCTATCTCACTGGAAACATCAACGATTGAGAAAAGGATATCATAACCAAGCATGATGATGTACAGAGAAAGAGGACTCACTGATGATTTGAAATCATGAAACCAAACTAAACATTACCATCTTGATTTTAGAAATGGAATGGCTTACCACCAGATTCAATTTCAACAGCAAAAGTGGTTTACAGCTTAACCAAAAATGTTGATTTCATCCGGATTCCAGGATTTAATAATTTCATCCATATCTTTGATTCAAACAAAAACTTGGAGAATTTTTCTATTTTGAGGATTTCCAACTGAAATTTTGTTTAAAAATTTCACTGTCAAATTTTGAAGATTTTGAACTAAAATTTCGAGGGTTCCACACAGATTTGCTTACTGGGGGTCCCTCACATATTTGAACTAAAATTTGGTCAACAAGGGGATTGATTTTCAAAATAAGAAAAAGTGACTGTCATGAAATACTTATTGTGCCTCACAAGAATTCAAATTGTTTTTTGAAACCAAGTCTCAAAATGAGTTTTGTTTGCAGATTGGTAACTTACAAATCATGAATTACAAACCCATTCAATTGATTTCAAAAACTCCAAGCATTAAAATTTCAAATAGATTTGGGAATTTTTCTCATCAATTTGATTTAACATTTTTTACAAATCAACTGCTACAATTTCGATGATTGAAATGAATAAATTTGTGTGCGAATGATTAATAAGTGCAGGGAAGGAGTCTGTACAAAATTGAAGTCACAACCAACTTCATGTAAGAATCATCCGCAGAATTGCACCCCAGATGTATGAAGAAACGCCCGAACAGGTATGCTTCAATCAACGGAAATTGCCAATTCTTCCTGGTCTTGGAAGAGTGTTCAGCGTCAAACTGATTTTATTAGAAAGCATAAATTTTGGAGAGTTGGAAATAGTAGAAAAGTAGTGAAGAAATGGTGGCCCATGAATCTCGATCCACCGTGATTTCAGCATTGGTTCTAACTTCACAGCCAGCACACCGTTACAAGTTCAGCCACTTCAATATCCGCATCGCCACTGCATGAACATTGATGTATTACATCTTATCCTCGGATAATCATCTCAAGCCAATTCAGCTCGCAGGGATCCACAGGGAAAAGCAGTTCTTCCTCTTCGAGAACATACATGCCGCTTGTAGTTCCTTGAGAGCTTCAATTTCTTAGTACGAAGATCTGATTCATCACTTCAAAATTCTTATCTGGGATCGTATATGGTATAATACATATAGGCGAAGGTACTTTAAAATACCCAGCTAGTTGATCAGTTTTGGTTCCGACATCGTGAAGCTCCGTCTCATCAGCGAAAGAGCATGAGACTACTCGTAGCAGTCCATTCGAGAATCTAAAGCTCATGAAATACCACTCATTACAACACTACTCTCCATGTGAGCATGTACGAATCCTGCAGCTCATGTCCGCACCCGCAGCTCAATGCTGCAGAGGGATGGAGTCACCATTACTAAACACAAATGAAGAAGTATGAGCTCATGCCCATAATGCAAAGAAGTCTCAAACCTGCAGCAGTCTGACGACACGAAAGCTATGAACAACATCACACATTTGTGAGATGCCTAGCTAAGGGGATAAGAAGACCAAAAGCATCAATCATGGGTGGGCTAGCTAACTGCGCAAATTCTCCGACTCTACCAGCATATGCTGGGAAACGAGAAGATACACACCACAGTTCGTGTCCGAAGCTCGAGTATAACATCTGTCGAATCGACTACTTGATTTGTTTTTATACAGGTCCGTGTCCTATGAAAGGAAGGTATACACACCACAGTCCGGGCAGTACCGATGACGGACACAATTCAACTCCACAACCCAATTCAAAGAGTCGAACACTATCCCAATTAAAGGTGAGCAGTAGTTCAAGTGAAGGCCATACCAGTAGCACCCAACAGATTCAAGGACCAAATGGTGTCAAGCTCACAAGTCCAGTTCGCTGCAATATAGAAAACTCTTTCACGAAGGGCAACCGTGGAGCTTGCAAGCCCAGCAGAAGATCAATTCAGAAATGGAACTCAGAAAACAAAATATTGAAGATAGACTAATGTTGTTCGATTTTAATTTTACATGATTTCAAAAGGCATAATTCAATTTACATAAATCAAAGCTACGCAAATCATACTCATGGGCTGATATGACCGAGGCAATGGCGGTAAGACACGAAAGAAGAAGGATACGTCACGGCCAATCAGAATATGTGATCACACGATGATGCGAGGCAAATATCACGGGCTACTCAACTTTAGAAAATCACCCACGCGATCAACTCGAATGGCAAGTCAGTTCGGATCACTCAACATTCCTACTCGCTCGGATCGCATCAACTCATGTTTAGCCAATAGAGAAACTCATGAAACAATCTCAGGCTCATATTGACAACATCCAAAGGACCCAAAAGACTATGGACGTTCCAGCTCTAGATCGAGCCATTGCGACTATTTCAAAGGTCTATCAACGCATATGGAAGAAGGAACTTCGTGCATAAGCAAAGAACTGGCAGCAATCAACTACGATTCACATTAGGGTGTGACCAAGAATGTAGTGCAAGGAAGCTAGAGATCCAGTCCATCTAAAAACGCCATGCTACCGAAGCACAAGCCTAATCCACAAGAACAGCATTTTTTTCATCAAAAGGAAAGACAAGTCACCTTGTCAAGAGAACCTGTGGAGGAGTACATGCGTGCCCAAACAGCTAAGCTTCACAGTCCTGATGAGATAGGCGATTGGAGTTAATCATAATGCCTTTTATTTCTTTACGAGCTTTCTAGCAAATCAAATTACTCCAGGAACATCATATTCTGGAAAACGCTTCGATTGGAGATACAATCATAATTACTCCAGGAACATCATATTCTGGAAAACGCTACGATTAGCGATATAATCAAGAGCGCTCAAATTATTCCAGGAACATCATATTCTGGAAAACGCTACGATTGACGACATAATTACTCCAGGAACATCTTATTCTGGATAGCGCTTTGATTGGCGACACAATCATAAGTAAATATCCTTATAGAATTTCATTAACAACGAAATTCTAATAAAGAAGGAGTTCCTTAGTAAAGGTTATCATTTTTCAGAGTACGGTTCGGTACCAACCATGTATCTTACCCCTGGCTCGGGTTTGTTTCATATGTGTGGGATCTCGATCCATTGTACTCATGAAAAAATATGATTGACCTAAACTCCGTGGAAGGAGGTGCTTCATCGTAAAAAATTCCAACCCAGGGTTCAAAGGAATCTTGCGGTAGAAAACTAACGATCAGTGTATATATATATATATATATATAATTTTGTTTTACAGGGATAAAAATACAACATAACATGGAAATGCATAAGCAACATCAACCCCCACATAATGATTTGGGCGAGACATAAAGTAATTTTCTTAAGAGTTTTTCTTCAAACAACTCTCAAGAAAAGGGGGCAAGTTGTTAGGGATAAAATGAGTCTCCCACGAAGTGATGTCATCATTTCTTGGGGTGACGTCATGGTTCGATCCTTATGTCATCATTTCTTGGGGTGACGTCATGGTTCGATCCTTATGTCATCATTTCTTGGGGTGACGTCATGGTTCGATCCCGATACGACGTCATCATGCCCGGAGCGACGTCATGAATCGATCCCGATACGACGTCATCATGCCCCGGAGCGACGTCATGGATCGATCCCGATACAACGTCATCATGCCCCCAAGCGACGTCATGGTTCGATCCCGATACGACGTCATCATACCCCGGAGTGACGTCACGGTTCGATCCCTAAGCAACGTCATGGTTCGATCCCTATACGACGTCACCATGTCCCGATACGACGTCATCAAGTACGATACCCATTTTGGCACAACGCGTCGTCACCATGTCCCGATACGACGTCATCAAGTACGATACCCATCTTGGCACGATGCGACGTCACCATATCCCGATACGACGTCATCAATCCGGATGCACCAAGTCAATCCCGATAGACCAAGTCAATACCGCACCAACTTTTGGATAAAGATCATATTGAAGATAATGATGATAAGAACACATGGCGAGCATAGAAGAATCTTCATCGACACGTGGCGAACTTTGATGACATGTGACAAAGGGCTTTTAAATAATTATCATATTTTTTATACCTATAAATACAAGTTTAGAATTAAGAAGAAGGGGACTTTTGGGGAGAGGAAGGCCCGATAAAGGCTTCCTCTTCTTCATTTTCAACTGTAAGATGGATATTAATGGAAATTCCAACTTCATTACCCGTGGACGTAGGCTAAAAATGGCCGAACCACGTTAAATCTCTTGTGCTATCTTATCTCATTTTTATCGATCTTTTACTATGATTTTTTGGTTGTTTTTTGTCCATGAGAATTTTGGCTGAAACATCTATTAAGCACTAGAATCCCCAAATCTGATAGTACAATATTTAGTAAAAATAAGACTCACCTTAGTTGATGATGGGGCACTGATTTCCCTAACATCGTTGTCGCTGCTGATTATATCGATTGTTCTTGAAACTTCTTGATGTTTTCGTTTCATCTCGTCTTTGGAACTGTTCACAAGATTTTATTGTTAACGAGAGAGAAAGGAAAAATTTATAACTTGGGTTTGAATAATGCAGATACTATTTTTATATCTATTGTATTATAGGAAGCGAACTACCCTAGGCTCCAAAAAATTTATACTATTTTGCCCCTATTTTTTAATTGTATAGTTGTATCATAGAAACCAGGGAGGGCATAATAGTAAATCGAATTACAAAGTAACCTTATTACCACCCTTCTTCTGTTTGAAATGTACGTCACATAGAACACACCATGAATAATAATAATTTTTTAAGTTTTTGAATCTGGTTATGGCTTGATCCGCTCGTACCGTTAATCCGATCCAAAATACAGAAAATTGATATCTCCGTCAATCAATATCAAACTATGGTGATCAAGAGGGTGAAGAAGCTGCTAACTAAGTTGGAAAAGTAGTTAAAAAATTATTCAAATAATTATCATCTCAAATACCACCGTCGGATCATATTCCACCAAGTATTTCTCTGATTAAGGTTATAAGAAGAGCTCAAACTGCACAGAAATCAAAGATTATACTTATTTAGTTGTTGACAAGAATTTTATTAAGCGGAACGAAAAACAATTCAGTATTAAAATTGAGGAGTTAGCACGGAAAATTGTTAGAGGTGATTCTTATAGAAAGTTTGAAAGAGGAAATTTTAAAATAAAAATCGAAAGAGTGAAGCTAGATACAAAAGAGAAAAAAAATCGGAGATTGAGAGACGGACTGCGGTTGCTTATAAGGAAGAATAGGGTTAAAAACTTAAAAGGTAAGGATATGGTTTACATCATTTTATTGTATTACGAAAAATACCCTCTCTAATACCCAAGGTAGGCATGAGCAATATAGTCAATATCTGATTTCGGTTTGTATCGGTCGAGAGCGAAACACTGGTACACCTTTGTATCGGAGAAATCTCGGTTCCAAATATCGGCGAAATATCGGTCCACACATTTTATACATATAATTATTATATCAAACGTTTTTCCATATTTGGCCTATTAAAATAGGAAACTAGTACTCATTTTTCTAAAATAGCATAAAAAACATGAGTAACAAATGAAAACCCTAAAACTAGGATAAGGAAATTCATTATTTTATTTTTTTGATTTTTTTTTAATTTAAAACTCATACCGGTCCATTTCAATCAACCCGTACCGGTCCATCTCGACTGAGATTACCGACCATATATTGTACCGTCATGTTTTGTCTCGGTTGCACTCTAAAACTGGTAATACGGGCGATATACCGGCCAAAATGACCGATATCGACTATAGTGGGTAGGAGTAACTTGGTAATCGGTATTGTTGGATTTTAATGCGTATCGCGTGTGCCCACGATCTAGTATAGACAGCTCGAAGGTACCTTTCCTTATTAAACATGGGTTTATGTTGCTAATTGTGCAGCACGGTAGAATATCAATATCTCATCGTTTTGTACTTAACATCGGAACAAAAAAAATTACTATCAACAGAAGTTTGTTTTCTCCCGGTTACCAAAAAACGGCCCAAGTCAATCTAACGACTTAAAAAATACCACGTGTATGAAAAAAAATGCCCGAATTTGGAAGCCTTCTGTTTTTCAGTTGGGGTATAACGATGACAAAATGGGTGAAGTGGAGATGATGATTCCATATGAATAAGGATGATTATCTAAGCTTAAACTTTTAACCACTTCAAAACTAAATCAGCAACTAGTCAACTACATACATTGCTTCCTCTAAAGAGAAGATTGTCAGTAAGTATATGGCCGAAGATCTTCAGACCAGCTTTACATACGAAGAGTTAATAATATCCAACATTACACCATTTTAGCTACTTTGAAATCAGTTTCAGAAGCTCCATAGCTTCTTTCAGCTTCCTTTCATTGTAGTCTTTCCCCAGCTGAGAGCGTGCATTCCTAATAAGTGAAATATTGTGTGCATGTTTGAAGTAGTTAGAGATAAGAACAGTTGTAAAGGATTTATAATCAAAATCACCAAAGTTCTTACCTCTTATCTGTTGCTACTCTCCGTTTTAGATCCTCGGCAAGGCTTTGGAGCCTCTTTAATAGTGCAGGTAGCTGGCGAATAGTTTGAACACCTTTAGGTAATCTGCATAATATCTTCAAAACTTGGGAAGCAATAAAAAATCCTTCTTCTTTGTTTCTGCAGATAAACAAATTTATGAACTCGTCAAAACTATATAACAGTATATTATGCGAATGTGATCCTATAAAATTAAAATCACTAACCTTAGCATCTCCGATAAGATAAGTTCTATAGATCCATTTGTATCTACCAACAATTGTGCCAAATCTGGATAAGAGGCGAGATTTTTTAGGGTTGAAAGTGCGTATTTCAGAACCTCTTGATCAGGAATGCTCCGGCTTACAGAGCTTATCAACTTCAGTAAAGTCTTGATTGCTCCAGCAGCGACGAGTGTCTCACAACATTTCTGCGAATGTTGAGTCGTGACATCTGAAGAGGAGAAGGTGTCACTTCCGATCTACATTCCTTATGAATCTATTGGAACTTCGAACAGAAAGGTGACTAACTACTACATGTAGTAATAACTGATGACTTGTACCTTTAGAAATATTAATTCGCAGTTAAGAAAGCGATCATACCTAAAGTTGCACAAGTATGAAGAATGCTGCTCACGCTTCTAAAGCTAAGAAGTTCTGAAACCGCAGCTACTAGTCGGTTGATAAGTCGCATGCCATCATCCACATTTGCAGCAGATTTCTGCACTCTGAGCCTTAAATCAACCAACTGACTTTTTGCCTCTTTACGTGCGAGATAACCTTTCCAATACGCCTATTAAATAGAGTATGTTAAACGATTCAGAATCAAGACAAATGGTTTATGGAATGACAAAAACTGTAACTGTATAACTTACTTGGATCACAACAACTCGGTTTCTCTCTCTATTTGCCTCTCGCCTGGCAAGCCATCCACGAATATAAGACTGAACCACAACGGCTGATCTCGTTCTTCTAGATTTCAGCAATAGAACTCTCTTCCACCACCTTTGCAGTTTAAGAACCGAGTATAACAAAATTCTCCGTTCAAGGCTCTGAATACAGCTTCTTGATTTCTGATGGGTAGAACCAGTATCGATGACTGACCCAAGGCAAGATGAACCTGCATTATTTCATAAATAAAAGACTGATTTATGCAGACCTAGTAAGGAACTTCAAAAAACATCATAATCTGCATGGTTTTGATAATGAAGAATATAGATAGATAATAGAAGCTGAAGGTAAGAGATCGAAGTAGTTCATATATTTGGAAGTACAGGACGACAAACAAATTTGATTAGCCCTTCAACAATGGTATAGCCATGACAGCTGAAGAATGTGCATAGCAAAATTGGAAACAAGAGAATTGTTTTATCATACTTGGTAGCCTGTTTCGAGCAATATGTCCTCTGGCAAATCGCTGAATCTCAACAGCTGCAAATTTATACTGTAAAAACTCCTTTCTAAGCTTTATGCATCGAAAGCTACTCTGAATCTTTATGGCTGCTTTTCTTTCGTATACAAACACTTTCCTCATCAAAAAACATTTCCAATGACTCTGATTAAAGGAGAAAATAATTGGTTAGATCAAACAATAACTGATAAGCATTACGACATTAAACACCAATATATGAATATAGAGTAGTACTGAATTATCCACTATTGCTGGCCAGGGTAATATGACAGCTGATGTTGAAAAAGAGAGACAGGGGTTATGTTCAAATATATCAGCCCACATCAGCTGCAACACCACACTATTCATTGCTTAAAAATAAAAAAATAAAAACTATTCACTAATTAGAAAAGGGTTGGTCTAGCATTATCCTATATCGAACTTGTAAACAACCAAAATAGGATTGCTAGAACTCTATAAAGTCATCGTCAAGGATTATGCCATAAGCTGAAGAAATGAAACTTACTTGGATCACTTTAATACAGTCCCGCTCCCTAGCAGCCTCTCTTCGGGAAATGAATCCACGAAAATGGGATTGAATAATAGTTGCCGACTTAGATACCAGCCTATATTGTTTATAAACTCTCCAAGCTTTAAGACATCGGAAACCACACTGAATCTTTATAACTGCTTTCTTCAGGTGTAAAAATTCTCTTCTCAAGGACCAGCCACGCCAATGACTCTGAATCTTTGTTGCAGCAGAGCTATATTGTTTATAATTTCTCCAAGCTTTTAGACATCGAAAACCACTCTGAATCTTTATAACTGCTTTCTTCAGGTGTAAAAACTCTCTTCTCATGCACCAGCCACGCCAGTGACTCTGAATCTTTGTTGCGGCAGAGCGTTGTCTAATCCATTTCCTAGCAGTACACTGAATTAGCAGAACGGATTCTTTTAACCTGATAAAGCTGTTCCGCTCAACCATGAAATTAAGGTATCTACGGAAAATTATTGGGTGTTTATGATTCTCTGTCCAAGGAACCAAAGAAACATATAAGTGTAAAACTGGGGATCAGCAAGAAATTACCACAGAGATGAGGAATGAAGAAGTAAACCAGTTATTTACCAGAAGAAAGCTGGTGATGAGATATGGCATTTAATTTGTTGTAGTGTCCAGCACTTTTCACCCCTAGCCAAGCCCGAAAAACAGTTTGCAGAAAGGAGGTTGCAGCTTTAATCTTCAGAAAGTTTTTGCGCACAACAAATCTTTTAAAATGAGACTGGATAAGCCTTGCTGCTTTTTCTACAACAGTAAATACAAAAACAACCCTGTTGATTTCAATCGTAATTTGGTTCTTCATCCATCATAAAGAGGAGAAACAAAAGAGATCAAAAATATGAATGATATGTGTGGGACAATAGAACTTGCATATAAAAAGAGGGAACAGAACAATCAAAATGGAAGAAATCTGTGAATCCAGTAAGTACATGCAAAATAAGATAGTACAAACCACAAAACACTTTTAACTAGAAGGATTACCACTTTTGTTGTCAGTGCCAGGAGAATTATTTTTAGTGTTACAGCAATGATTTTTTTTTACCAAATTTTTCCACCAAGCCTGGACGACTTTAAAATTTCTCACTGAATCTGCATCAATGAAGAATTACAGATAAGAACCTGATGGTTTAAGCATAGTCATCAAAGTTTCCAGGAAAACAGTACTGAACCTTCACTGCTACAATCATCCAGTCCATTCTGGTTCTGCGGATGTTTAACATTCATAAAACATTTATCAAAACTTGAACGTTTCGTCTCTGGACTTTGATAACTGCAACCCAACAATTTATGGATATGCAGAAGCCCCTAAATTGTAGAATAAACATGTCAGAAGCAACTTTTCTGTGCACATCATTATTAAGTTCTAATAAACAACTTACACTAGCATTACCATATTTTTCTTGCCAATTAATTGGGACGAGAGGAACACCAACAGAATTATTACACTCCTTTCATTACAAGCACCATTATGTTCAAGTACCTCACTGATTTGCAATACCTGGAGAAAAATAAAAGGTAGTACATTGTCATGAGTATATGAAAGGCCTCAGACACATAATCGCCAGTGCAATACATATAAACTACTTGCCTCTGGAAAGTTTCCAAGCATTGATGTAAGTTTCTGGGCCAAAGTGAAGTTGTGAACAGCATCTGTACTTATGCCAGTCCACAGAACAGATACTTCATCACTACCATTTTGAGAATCCTAACAATTAACATGATAGAGACTAAGGATTAGTGCAGGAGACATTTTAGTTATTTGAAGAGGCTTAGACAAAATTCTTACCAATTTTACCTCACGAGAACATGCAGAATGCAGTTCGTTGCGAAAATAATAATCAATCAAGCACCACAGAGCTTTACCATCAGTCAAAGATGTAAAACCGTCAATCTTGAGCTCATACTTTCCACTGATTGCCTGCATCAGTAATTGAAAATGAGGTTCAGTGCCATCCAGGCCAAATAAAACCTTTACAAATGAGTAAATAAAGATACACGCCATTAACTTGTACAAATATTGTACAGCAAATGAAGGAAAGAAGTAATGAGGATTGTTAGACAGACTTGATAGCACAATAAGACTGCCTGCCTTTATAAGGTGGTTCTTCTTTTCCGTTGAAATAATGACGGACATATAAAAATTGCTTGAATTTAGTACACGCCATTATTACCTGGATCCATTCCAGCAGAAAATCCAACTGGCCAGAGGTAATCCACCTTGAGTAGTCCTATACAAGATAATATAAACATGTGATCCAAGTGTATTGCAAATTAGATAAACAAATTGTTGGACAACATAAGTAATAAAGCATGGAATGCAGCACATTTCACTCGTACGTAGGTAGATATATCATCCTCATTCATGAGAGGGAGTTGATGTAACATAGAACACTTTGGTGTAAATATTTCCTGTTGGGAGCATGTGCAATTACAAACACCTAACAACTTCAATGAACTATAACCATAATGGATTCTTACCACATTGGCTGCTTTAACTTTAGATACTTCTTCATATAACAGCATTTTGTTAATTAGCAGAGGCAACTGCAAAATATAAGATGTGAAATGTGAGTCTAGGAAGCACAATCTCTACAGCCTAAAGGAGGATCTAAAAGGAAGTGTTGCATCTCTTACCAAAATGGGTGTCAATTTATTATGTATGTCATTGATTATTTTGAGAACAAGGGCCCAACTCAGACAATGCAAATGTTATGGAGGACTGAGATTAACTAAAATCATTATATGTTTCATCAGGTTATTAAGGGAATACAAAGTAACTGACCATATTGTCCAATTTCTTCGTCACCAAGACTTGAGCAACAAAAGACACCGCAAAATGAACATTTAAAAAATAGAAAAATTAACAGACCTGTAAATGAATAAACATATTCCAGAGCAAAGAAAGTGTGAGTTCCTTTTCTCCCATGGCAACATCTTCAGCTACTATCCTCACGCCATCTTCATCAAATAATTGCACCCCAGCCTGTTTGAGATATTGCAAGGCAACACCACAGTTCACCAGATTCTTCTTCCGATTATCGGAAGGAACCACCATTTTCTGCCAAAAGAAACATCATAATAAATAAGAACATGGGTTCATTTCTCCCAGGAATAAATTAAATAAAAATAGTTTAGCTAACCGTGAGAACTGAGGCATCATGTTGCAAGAGCTGAATTGCTCTGCAAAGTCGCACCCCATCTTGAAGATCCTCAAATAGCTCTGTGATTCTGAAGTCATATTCAAGGAGTGAACTCTGAAAACATAAAAGCTTTAACAGTTAACCATTTAGCATAGACTTGTTACAATGATTTCAGCACGAGAAATCTAATTGAAAAGTATGGACGAAATAAGATTACTTACCTGTTGATATGATACTTTGTATCCTACTATTACTAAATGCGCAAGAAGGTTACCTTCCCCATGCATTACATCCGACGACAAGAACTCTGCATCAACAACCAGAAAGAAATTGAGATCAAAATAATGGCCATACTAGTCAATTAAAATAAAATTAAAATCATCAAGCAGTGCAATGCAATGGAGGTTACCAGAAATCACTTGTCGACTCGATTTAATATTCGATTGATGACTGAACAACAGAGGAGAACCCCCATCAGTTCCATCAATACCATACTTAATAGGAAGGCTGCTCAGGAACTTAGCGCTATCAAGCACAAGAACAAGCAGTAAGAACCTCTTTAGTATAAGATTCCCCAAGGCCTCAAAATAACCAGGTCTGTACAGGCCTTCGACCAATTTGTTGTAAGCATAAGTTTTTGCAAGACCAGAATGGGAAAAGAATTGCTTCTCCAACACCATCTTTAAAAACATGAGTTCCTGACCAGAATTCACATCTCCAACAGGTAGCAAGGAATCACCGCCAAAAACAATATATAATCCAATTCGGAGCCATGTTGGGTTATAATTCATTAGTACTTTCATTGCCTTCTGCTTCATTCCTACATCCGTTACTATGGGACAATGTGCCTTCATCTTTAATCTCCCCTCATCTATATTCTGAAAATAAAAACTAACTATAAAATGACAGCATTTATATCTTGTTTACAGACAGGAAAACTTGAAAAACATAGTTCTGAATTGCAAAACTATAGGATCATGAATTACCTTGGCTACTTGACTAATCATTGAGAAGGCCTCTTTGCAGCAATCCAAACTCAAATACTCCCTCATCCGCTGCTTCAAATCATCAAGGCTGCAAACATCATTCAACGACACTCTCAGAGAAGATAACATTGCAGACGATAAAACCAAGCCGTCTCCACTACTACTCCTAGAGCAATCCTTCTGCCGTTTAGGACTCCTCCAAGGTCCATCAGTCGAAACCCTAATTCCAACTCCACTATCACGTTTTCCATTTCTCGATTCTTCCCCTTGATCAGTTCCTTCTCCTGGCAATAAAGAAATATCACAACCGCAAGACTTAGGGTTTTCGAATAGAAAATTCAGCCAAACGGAGAGTGATTTAGATAACGATTCGAGTGATTTTTGTTTTATAGACTGTGCTTTTCGATATGACTGAGACTGTTCAAGCTCAAATACTTTGAGTCTTCTAGCAGCGGCTTTAGATCGAGAAGATGGACAGATTGAAGTACGACGACGAAAATTCGTTGATGGAGTAGATGGAACAATTAGAGGGCGACGATTAATAACTGATTTTGATGAAGAAGATGGTGGTGGACTTTGTTTTGAGGCTGTAAAGAAATGAGGAAATGGTGATTGGAAATTAGGTTTTTGATTATTAGGTCGTTTGGGGGTTTTGAAGTTAGAAATGTCTCTGAATGCTGAAGATGAAGAAGAAAAATTAGGGTTTGGTAATGGTGAAGGAGGTTGTTTCTCTTCTTCCATTTCTCTCTTTCTCTCTCTTCTGTGTCGAATTTTCTGTATTACTGTACTGAGAGTTAAGATTTGAATTTTGAATACAAAAAGCGGGAGATTTATCGTGATTGAAATTGAAGAGATGATGTTTGCAAATGGTTATGATAAAGTCAGGCGCATTTCCATGTTTACACGGGAATTAGGCAGCAGGACGCTATGAATTAATTTTTAATTTTACTCACTGCATTTAAACAGCACTGCTAAATGCTACTGGGTTGCCAGCTAACTGTGGATACAGTATCTAGTAACAAAATCCATATTTGTCTTCTAATTATTATGAGTAAACTCGGTAGCGAGGGTGGTAATGGACATAGATATCAAATTATTCGTTACCGATTTTTTTTTCAAGCTATTCGTATCCGAATCGTATCCAAATGAATAAAAACGTTTCCATTCCCGAATTTGTATTCAAATTATTTTTTAGATACCCGATAATATTCATTCTAAAAATAAAACAAAATAATTAATTAAATTATTATATTTTGTTGTATAAAAATCTATTATACATAACAAATGAAGCTTGATATAGGAGCTCCAAAATCTTGGAGAGGCTCCTATAATAAGACAAAATAGAGACATTTTGAAGTAAAACTCAAAACCTCTTATCCATAATATTTTTGCAATGCCTAAACCACCCCTGATTAGTTAATCTTAATTACACTAATTAATTAATAAATTAAGTTAATCATGATTAATTAAACATAATCTTGTACTTAAAAAAATGAATTCAATTTTATTTTATTTTAATTTGTGTTTTGTGGGAAGAAAAACTAGATGAAATTTAAGAAAATTTTGTCGTTTTTTTTTTAAACCCTAGATTTTGATTCAATCAACCATAGTAGCATTGAGTATACCTCTAGCTTAAACTCTTGATCTTTTTATGGCTCAAATTTGATGAAATCACGATTTGAAAGATGATTTTTTTGTTATTCAGAGAAATTTACGGTTGGGTT
>JAJJMC010025232.1:1959652-2049111 GCA_023531435.1 Papaver californicum | reverse complement strand
GAGTTATGATCAAAACGGTGAAATCTATTTGTATTCAGGAATATTTACGGTTGGGTTTATTGGCGAACCCAACCGTAATTATTCCTGGATACAAATAGATTTCACCGTTTTGATCATAACTCCTTCATACGATGTCCGATTGACCTCATTTTTTTTGGGTTAGCTTCGTCTTTCAATTCTCTACAAGATAGAAATGAAAAATCTTAAAATCTATTTATCTAATTTTACGATTGAGGCTTAAAGATTAGTTACGGTTGGGTTTGGTTGAAAACCTAACCGTAAATCTTAATTGAATCTTCATCTCCTATATTTGAAGTTACGGTTGGGTTTATTTAATAAACCAACCGTAATATGAAGAACAAACCAGTTACGGTTGGGTTTCCATTTGAAGCCAACCGTAAATTCAATTTGTAACCCTAAATCTTCATTAATTTGTTTAATTTTATCCGGATTGTCATCACTACTACTCTCTACACATTTTAGTATTCTTCATCACGAAATTGAGAGTTTAATCGACGACGAAATTTTGATTCGATGGAGAAATTTGATTAAAATGGAGAAGGAGAAGATATGGAGGAGAGGGAAAGATTTTAATTAGAGGACAAATTTGTCATTTTTTTATTGGGTAAAGGGTAAAATGGACATTTAACTTTACCCCTAGGACATCCCTTAACGGAAAATTGGGTTACCTTGCCTCCTAGAGGAGCCCCTCCAGGATATTGGAGCCCCTATATCAGGCTTCTAACAAATATATATGATAAAGTTTTAAAAAATACTACCTCCGTTTCAAGAAAAGAGTAACTATTATTTTTTCAAATTTACCTATTTTTAGGCTAAAATGAAAAAATGATAGTAACACTTTTCCAGAAAAGAAAAGAGTATAATTCTTTCAAGAATCTTAATTAGTTTTTACAAAAGGTAAGAAAAATAAGGAATTATATGTAAAAGATAAATTATCGCATGTTATGAAATAAAACAAGAGACAAAAAATATGAAAATGAGAAGGGAGAAATCTATTAATATGTGTGGAAATACATACTTTAAGCCTATATTTATAGGAAAAAAATATTTGGTATCCAAGTTATTTGAAAACCCTAAT
This sequence comes from Papaver californicum, assembly GCA_023531435.1. Taxonomy (NCBI): domain Eukaryota; kingdom Viridiplantae; phylum Streptophyta; class Magnoliopsida; order Ranunculales; family Papaveraceae; genus Papaver; species Papaver californicum. The sequence goes on along the minus strand of JAJJMC010025232.1, from coordinate 2,048,012 downwards.
CTTAGATACAAGGGTATCTAGTAAATAAACATTGGTTGATAACACTTCCACCGATGACCACTGTTTTAAAAGGGGTTGGGAAAGATTAAAGAGAAGAAAATTTATAAGGTGAGTGTGTGAGAGCAGATTACAACACGTTGGGAAAAGAAAACATAAATTTAAAAAGGCAAAAAAGAATAGAAGAGAGACAGACATGCTGAGAAAAACAGATAAACATAGTTATCTCTCTAGACCTCATGAACGTGGTCTTTGGTCATATGTATATAAACGAAAATGCTAGCCTTTCCCATTGTTGTCTTTCAAAATCGTCCCTCATTAGATGTCATAGAATCAGTGATCGAATACCATATAAATGGGACCCCATATTAACCTCGAAGGGAGGGAATCAAGGGCCTAAAATGTGTCACCTATTGGAAAATGATGATGGGGACAAATTTGGGAAATAGGTAGCATTGTCGGTACATAAATCCATTTTCTTTCTTTTGAAAGGCTTTTATAATGGCTCGTCCTCTATAAACACCCAGAAACACTAATAGTACCTTTTTATCTGCCTACCCGTAAAACTTTTCTTCCTATTGCATCAAGAATTCTAAAACGGTATACCCCTAAACATATCATTACAAAGAACAAAGAAATAGAAAAAAATATGTTTTCTCCTTCCCTTGAAATCAATAAAACAGTTTGACAAAACCATTGAAGACTACTGTAGATGATGCTACTATTTTTCGAGTACTCTATAATTATATCCTGAATCCGTTACCTTCAAGCAGTGACTTTTAACGGAGAGTTTAAATTTATGGTGTAAGTTCCTGATTTCTTTAAGGGTTTTCAATTCGTAAATTTTCAGTTTTGGGTTTGGTTCGTGGTTCAATAATTATTTTAAATAAACTTTGTAGATTCATTATGATTTTTGTTATGTAAAATGTTCATCAGTAGATATTTATACTTAAGGTTTAATTGAAGGTTCAACCATAACTTCTGATATTATGGCTTGATTCATGATATTGAGGGTTAGATTCATGGTCTCATAGATGTAAATATATTAATTTGATAAACAATTATGGTTAATTAATTAATTTTTTGTATTTCTTTGATTTTGTTTTTTCAATTTTAATATAGATTTTTATAGAAATTAATTTTTATTTCAGAGTTTTTGGAAAGAAGATAAACAGCTAAAGACGATAAAAGCATTCATGGGCAGGTCAATTTTCTTACAAAGAGTGAGTATTTAGATTTTCATATGCTTCTCATTTTACAATATTATGAGGAAATATTCAGCTACGGCTTATGTAATAATGTATGAGTTTATCAACACATACCCATCGTGGCTTTATCATGCCATTGCCAACATGGGTTTATCAAACGTACCGGTGGATTTGTACTTCTACAATCTTTTTCCAACCAAAATTTGATACAGTGAGCTCAACTGAGAATATTTAATTTATAAAAGACAGCAGGAAAGTTCAAGTGGATTCCCTAGACACTGTTAATAGAGATGGACTACTAGTTTTTATCGGGGTAAGACTTGTTTCCATTAATTTTTATTCATATAAGCATAATTTGTGTTAAAACATTAAACATCGTGAATTGGAACTTGAACAAAGTTAATATCGGCTTGATATTTTCTTGTTTGATATATTCAGTTTGTTCAATTGTCACTAGTTTCAGACGGCATCTTGCATTTAAACATATAAGACTGATTTTTATGATATGGAGGGAGTATTATATTTTTCTCTCGAGTACTAAATACTTGGAAAAATATATATATATATATATAGCAGCAGTAGAGTATACTACTTTAAAACCTGGAATTAGCCAAATCCAAATCCCACAAAGCTTATTTTGACTCTTTTAATTGGTTTAACACCAAAATACTGCATCAAGCAAAGACAGTCGCGATATTTGTTAACAAATATTAATATTATTTCCATTCAATTTAAAATACATAGATATGTTTCTTATTAGTTAAAATATCATAAGCCACTGAAGCTCAGTGTTTTAAGAATCGGATCAGTAAACCAGTCAGTTTTTTGGGTTGGTTTGATATTGATCTATTAATTTCTCAGAAAACCGCTTTAGTTTTACTAAACCATTTGAACCGGACGATTTAACCGTTGAACCATACAACCCAGTCCGGTTTTTAAATGGTTCGACCCAATATGGCATTGTATTGTACCAAAAAACTAAAAATGCCAAGAGAGCTTTTTTCTTTCTTCTTTTTATAAACAATCTTTTTCAAATTCAGATTCATTTATTCAATTTCACTATTTTTAATGATAATTTATGTACGAAAATTTATAATCACACATATAATTTTGATTTTATTTACTGGAAATAATTGATTGAAATAAAATGGATTATATTTGGGATTAGAGAAATTCTTCCTCTCTTTTAATATGTGTGATTTTCCTTTTTATAGATTTGAAATTTTTATTTTCATTGATATATGTTGATCGAAATGAAAAGATGTTAAAAAACTAAAAAACTTAAAACAGGGAGAAAGGTTCACAGAGGAACATAAGATATGACCAAACAAAAAACAACAAAACAACCCATGATTTAATATTAAGGTTACAGATCTTGAGAAAAGAGAAGTTAATCTTCTATTTACATCAATAAAAATCTTTGATTCCTTATAAAGTTGGGGTTGTGTTTGAACCTTATTATTATATATCAATATGTACTTTGTTCATATTATAGCTGATAGATATCAGAAAAACTTATTTTGTTCTTAGAGTTGAAAGCATTAGTACATATCAATAAGTACAGTTCTATATTATATTATATATTGATATATTATGGTTATATATTTGACAGTGTGTTTATTATATAGGTAATGAAAAAAAAAACCACAAAGAAGACGAGAGCACCTGCAACTGATAGGAAGATATACATATCTGGTTTTAAGGGGATTTTAATCCTTGTTAAAATAATCAAGGCTGAAAACATTGAGTTGAGTGAAACTCAACTGAGAATCATTAGTGAGGCGTCGTACAAAAATCTTTTTTTATGTTCTGGTGCACATATTATATTGAAGAACATTGGCTAAAGAACGAAACAACAGTCACCAAACTGATACAATCTTTATAGGAAAGGTAAAGTTGCTAATGAGCTTATATTTGAGTTCAAAAGACATGGAGATACACATATTCTGACATCCAACCTTGAAAAAATGGGATTTCTTTTTGGTATGCAAAAACAGTGAATAGACAACACCTAAATATGTCCCTGATGTCAAGGGGTGGATTTCGCAACAATGATTTCTTCCAAAGTTTTTTTGGTGATCTGGAAAAGGGTAAAAAGGTAACAAGAGTTATAATTCAAGAAGAAATCTTGACTCTGCTTAAAAAAATAGGAATTGACAAGATCAATAATAAAAAAGATGAAGAATCTGAAGAAAGTGAAAGTGATAAATAATTTGAAGGAGGTGGGATTGATGAAGAGAATACAGGAAGTGAAGAAAATGAACAAGAAAGTGAAGAAGAAAATGAACAAAAAAGTGAAGAAAAAAGTGAGAAATCAAAGATGTTAAAAATCTTGTTAGGATTATCTGTTTGTTTTTGTGTATCACTTTGTTTTTCACAACAAAAGATGCACATGCTTGACAGAAAAATTACATTGGTTTTGTTGAGGATATAGAGGCTACAAAGAACGTATCATGGCCAGATTTGATACATTCTTTCTTAGAAAAGTCACTCAATGACAATCAAAATGCAGTCGAAAATACTACTGGTTGTCTCAACTATTTGTTGGTAAAATTATACCTAGTAAAAATCTATTTAGTTTACTCAATGACAATGATTTACTTTTGACTTTGTTTGGTGTTTTTTTTTTCAATACAACTTTGGTATGCAGAGCAAACCCTTTTGGTGGATCCGGTGGCAATAAAGACGAATACGTAAGGAAAGTATGTGCTAAGAGCTGCCAAATGGAATATGACAGGTATATGTACTGCACTCCTAAAGAACATTGATAAAAATGAATATGTGATAAGAAATATGTACTTTAATTAACACAACATGTACTGCATGTATGATGTGAATGATCCTACAGTGCTTATCAATATGAATTGCATGTATGATGTGTATGATCCTACAATACATATTGATATGTACTTCCTAAAAACCCTAGTTTATGGTTTATATGTACTGTTGATATGTAATGCTTGAATACATATCAAAACAAGAGTACATATCAATATGTACTGGTTTAATAACAATACTAGAATATTTATATAAAATGCAATAGATATTGATTTAAAAATCTAGTTTCTTTAGTATATATTTTTCAGTACATATTTTGTTGTTTTGTTACAGTTTGATGAAAATTTCAAGGGTGCATACACCAATCAAGAACGATAAATTCTGAATAGAATCTCAAGAAGACTTGCAGAAGAAGGGAATGAAACTGAAAAGGTAGAAAAAGGAAATGAAACTCCAATGGGAGAAGAGAGAGAAGAAACTGGAGGGAAGGCAGTTGAGGAAAATGATTGGAAATCCAACTATGAAGATTTGAAGAAGATAACCTTTGAGAAATAGGGCGAGGTGAACACCATGCAACAAGAAGATTGACCGGTTGATGCACCAAAGTTGCTGCAAATGTTGAATGACATATACATTAAAGTTTTTCCTCCGCAGACTGAACATGAAATAGACTTGCGAGATTCATTTTATGGGAGTCCCACTCGTTTAGGTACTAAAGCAACATTTGATAAGAATCCCACTCATTTGGGTACTGACACAACAAAAGAAGTCACATCTCTGGCTACTCCAACAGATCATGCATACAACTACTTTTGGGTATATCTCCTTTGGAAAAAAAACCCGAAGATGATGTAGACTTGGGGATTCATTTGGTGGGAGTCCAGCTCATTTGGGTACTGACCTAACAAAAGAAGTCCCATCTTCGACTACTGCAACAGATCAGAAAATTGTTTTGAGTGACACCACTGTCAATGTTGAAGCTCAAAAAAGGGTTTCACTTCATATTTCTTTGTCAACACCACCTTCGGTTTTGAAGTCTTGTGGTGTTAATGTTTCTCATATTAAAACATGGGCTAAATATGATTTGGAGAAACAAGTCGAATATATGCAAGAGGAAAGTAACACACATGTAAGTAATGTTGGCTAGTTTTACTTTATTACATTGTGTTTTATTATTCTCATATAACAGTACATACCAATATGTGCTTAAAAGCATTAAAAAACTTTGCTAATTTACCTGGAGTTCAACAAGAAGCAGTGAAAAGGGTGATTGAAGATATAGACCATAGTATTGATATTGTTAAAGGGATGTCGCAGAACCTTGATAAACAAGACGTTGAAAGCTTGGTTGAAAGCTTCGGGGGAATGAATATAACCTTGTTTTCTGCGATGGCGCATTTGGAAGACATTGAAGAGTTCACATTTGAACAATTTATGGACTTGGCCATTGACAACAAGGGAGTTTATGCTGAAGAATATGCGTCTCTCAGTCAAGATAATGGTTGTGTTTCAAACCCTGCTCTATTTGGCATTGACATTAGCAAACATATTGATAATTTGTTTGGACATGATTTGCGACGTATAGAAGTGCGACAAGTTACAGTTGAGCAACTTGAACCCAACCAGCTTACACCTGAGAAGCATGCAATGGATTCACACCTGAGGAGAAAAATGCCCCAACGGTATATCCTACACTTATGGTAATTTACGTTTTTTGTTTTCATTTGAAAATTATGATTCAAATACAATACTAAACACCTGGATTTAAAAAATGCAGGATAATGTACTTTAGATGAAAGATGCAGATAATGTAGAGCAGGATGTTCCATTGATCCAACTGGTGGGTATTCAAAACCCCAGTACATATCAATATGTACTATTAAAAACCCAGCACATATCGACATATATTGTTTAAGCCAAGTACATATTGAACAATATTTGGTTGTACTGGGTATTTGATGGTGAAAATTTTATTTCAATCGCGTTATTTAAAATACATATTTTTTTATACTTACAAAAAAAAATACAGGAAGGTGAAGTAACCCCCATCCAAATTTCAAGCGACGTGCCATTGGAAACCAAACTTGCCAACAAGATTGTTGCCAAAGCAAAAGCAAAAGGAAAGACTGTTGCCAAAAAGTCAGTACCAGTTGGAAAAGAAGTTACCAGTCCAGTGACTCGATCAAATCTAGCAAAGAAGACAAATCCATGAGTTCATATGAATATCTCTTGTAAACATAGTAATAATTCGCTAAATATAAATAAAGGATTCCAATAACTGACTTACGGTGGACCTTACCAAGGTAATTAAAATGGATGTACTCAAAGTTCATTTTAACTTGCAATCACGCAAAATATAAACTGCTTACTCTTACAAAACTATATCAATTGAACAGTCCTAGTATCGACAAGTAAAATTCGTTTCATGTGCATAAATTTCCATTATGATGGTTCAGAAAGATTACCATAAAAAATAAGTGTATTTCCTGTTTCAAGACAACATAATGGTAGCTATTTTGTATATTCAAGTAAAGGACTTGGTAAGATAAAGTAAATAGTATCAGTTGATAATAAAGGTGTATAAGTGTAGATGGTGAATTTTTAACAAAGGATAAAATAGTAAAATCGTCTCTACCCATCAGTAGAATCAAAGAAATAATCTAATTTGTCTATCTTGTTGACCCGGCATCAAAAGCATAAAATTCTTATTTTACATTCCGCGAGAGAATTAAAAAAATATTGAATGCTCACCACTGGCATCTTGTACTGATCTTTTAGCCTCTCTGAAAAATACACGTATGATATTAGAGCCTCACCCGACCAAGCTCTCAATATTTCGCATACAACATTAGTACTGAGCAACTCAGTGTTTACTCTTCTACAATGATAGGGAAACTCCTAGATGAATTAATCACTAGTATAGAGCATCATTTTCCTCCAAGTATCACTGGTGCTGATTACAATTCTTTCCAAGGTGATCTCTTATTATACAGAATAATTATCCAGAACACCTCTTTATTCCTGAGTGGATGTTAATGCCCCTAGATAGATTGCCTACTAGTACATAGCAACTTAATTCCTCTTTATATTCCTTAGTTTAATATTTAGAGTGACTTTATATCAATATTCAAACTCTAATTGAATAACATTGATTGATCATAACACATAACAAGCTGCGGACGGATGCACTAAGACGAAACACAGCGTGTTCATAAGTCACCGTTACACCAAATGCAAAACCCAAAGCTCCGATAATGATTATTCGAGCTTAAACTACATATTCCCTATGTTGGTTGCATCTAAAATCCCAATATTGGTCGAAATACAACGAACCCTAATTTTGATTAATACCCAATTTCTGACACATCGTCATATCACCTTGCAATGACGTGATAATAGGTGTGGAATGGGAAAAAATGTTCTAAAAACATATGTTCCCCTGATATTCCGAATAATGGTCTAAGATATATGATTCAAAACCTAGATGAATCACAATCTGAAAACTGTCAGAAGTTCATCTGAAGGGTTACTGTTTGCCATGTTTGACAACCGAAACAAGCTCAAAACCTAAATCCTTTTTCATAAGGATGTATACAGCGATCACAGGATTCTGAATTGGGGTTGAACATTGAAAACGAACATCGTATGAAGAATCTATAGTGTTTTTGCTGAAGTACGTCATGTTTGAAATTTTCACCTACGAGTATAAATAACAATAATGTTCTTCCAAGCTTCGGTCGAAGAAGCACATAAGGGAAAGAATAAAATAAGGATTTGTGGGACCGGCCGGCCGGCCGTCCCCTTGGCTGGTCCCACTCCCCATATTCCTTTTCCCCAAGCTTTTCTAGTTAATCTCTTCTGGTCGCTCATCCACCATCGCTCATCTACCATCGCTCATATGGCACTGTTCATTTACCTTTGACTCACTGCCATATTAAGATTTAATTTAATTGGTCCCGCTACCAAATTTAAAATAACCGCGGTTTTGTCCTACTTCGATGAAACTAAATATTATACAATTTGCTAGCTCTAAGGCGACTTAGTGCATCGCACGACCAAGTGTTTGTTCGAGTATTGTTATTCCTCAGCTGACATGATGATACGACACAACTACCAGTGTCAATATTAATCAGATTCTCTACGTCCACAATCTATTAAACATCACAACTTGACTCAGCACGTAACTAGTGCTTCATTCATCAATAAGTCAACGTGCAAGACCCATCAACATAATAAAGAATGACATTCTAGCTCGGTCAACGACTGACCAATCGTCTACAAAGTAGACTCAACTTTGTTCGAGACATCAATTATGTCACATGGGGGGATATTCACTGGGGTTTTGGTCTGGCGGCCTATAACATGTGTGATGTAATGATACACCCACGACAAGAAAGTATAACAGTTTCGACAATTGAAGAAGTGAAGGAAATAGTGGTTGCACAACTGTCAAGTCCCACTCACACGATGGAGTCGGTTTTCACCATGATTTCCACTTCTCTTCCATTTCTCTATAACTGTCACCTCTTACGAGATCAATGTGTTAACTTCTTCCGCTATAAATAGGTTCTTCAACCTATCGACAAGGGATAAGAGTTCTATCTCACAAGCACTTGAATGATCACAGAGCTATCATTCTTTTTTTTACAGCAGTTTAAACACATACAACCATCGACATTCAATCTCCATTGATCTTAATACTCTCTTTGCTTCCCTCACTAAAGATCAACCCTTCTCATTCCTTTTGTGACTGAAATGAAATCAGAACGGTCATTTCATGATTTAGGCCAATTTCGTACAGATTGATCTCTCAAATTTTAAAAGTACTTCTACAGTACGAATGTTCAGTGTTTAAGCGATTTGATCTCACAAGTATTAACCTATTCGATCATTTCCCCCTTTTACCCTTCAATCGTTTTTACCCACAAACAATAAACTGTGGCAATATGAAAAAAATTAAAATTTCAATGTCTCGCAGAACTACACTATTAGAAGATAAAAAACTTAAGGAACCGCTATAGAGTAGTAATTCAACTTACATCATACGGGCGAATTTGAAAAGAGATGAGCTCAATATACTAAGCAAAACTACTTTCTGATTTAGCAATGAAGATATCTAGTGATTTGCAATCATCTCTTTCACAACAAATTCAGTTGTGGCCTTAAAGTCATCTTCTTCAATAAGCTACACCAAATAGATACAAAATCAATATGGTGAACGATCAGAGGGATCAAAACTAAGAGCATCTATAACATAAAACACAATATATCAAAATATCCTCTCAACTTTTCACAGTACATCAAAATCAAGTATGTAACTAAAGAAAAATTCAGCTACGTATAGTGCAAATAAAATGGAAAACCAACAGTTGCAAGCATGCAACAAATCATTTTATATGCAACCCAAGTCTCTTTGGCCTTTGGTATGCCATCTATTGCAAAAGCCTGACGACAAAAAATAAAACCTAGTAAATCCACGATCTCCTCATCATTGCAAAATCATAATGCTTCCCTATTGATACCTCTCCTCATTAAAAATAACATATTTGACTAATATAAATGGGTACGAAAAGAAACTAGTTGTCAAATATCCAAATTCATTAGAGTATTATCCAAAACAGTCACACTTTCTTAATCCGGTTCATAAAAAAATGACTTGTTACAAACTCTTTGTAAAATGGTCACTTGTCCACTAACTGGAGAGCTATGTCATTATTCACAGTTAACTTTGACACTGCAATTACCTAATTGTCTCTAAACATTGTGCTCAAGATCGTTACATGGAATTCACCCTTTAGGGTTCACCACTTCACCTCTAGTGTTCAAACGAATTTCAGCCTGGTTTAAGATCGTTACACGACATTCACCCAAAGGGTTCACCGCTTCCCCTCAGGGTTTTAGCGAAGTTTCCACCGCCACCACTACTGCTTCATCATCACCACCTCAACCACTTATGTTAGATATGGGAGGGTATTTTGGGAAAACACAACACCGTTTTTTTCAAAAGTGTTAAATCGGATGGAAAAATATAATTTTGTAAACACTAATTAAAAGTATGACCATTTTGTAAAACCAATTAGGGGAGTATGACCATTCTGTAAAACACCCAATTCATTAAGAAAAAATAAGAACATTATTAACTCATACATTGTGGATTCTTTTTTTCTTCTTGGTATATACTTGTGGATAATCTACCTGTCATGCAAACTTACCGATGAGGTTCAAAATACAGGAAAAGATGCAAGCCAAAAGAATCAACACGACACAAAGAATCTTACTTATATCACTCTTAACCTGAACAATACCATGTGGATCACAAAAGAATATCATCAATCTGATATGTACCGTGAAAAAACATGTGGATTTAGACCAAAAGATATACTGAATTAGACAGTACATCAGAAAATGGACTCATTTCCTTTTCAATATATATCAAATATTTACTCAATTTACGAAACAAAAATAACATAATATATAACAAAAAACTTAGTAGTTCAAAGCAATTTTATTATTTAAATTCAATACTCATCTTTTTTTACAGTTTCCCCTAATCATTATATTTGCTTTGTCTATTTCCACCATCATTTAGAAATAGTTATCTTCTGCCTTTTTCTAAACCATAATTAATTTTGCCACATAAATATTAGCTAGTTAGTGATTAACAATTATACATACACCAATCAAAAGATGAATAAAAGTTCAATAAGATCGGTGAAAGTTAGGTCAAAATGTGAATTGAATTATTTTCAGAGAACTTTAGATAGATATGCAGATTAAACCATGTTGACCATGATTCTAAATTTGTAACGCAAATCTAACCTAAATCAAATAAACCGAGATGAAAAATAAAACACAAAACATAATATATATCTGAAGTTATACCATGATGCCATGATGTAGACAGTAAAGTTCTAAGCAAGCATTTCCAACTTGAATACCGGTTTGATTAATATGGATTGAAATACACTCTCTCAATCTCGACAATTATCAACCAAATATCAAATAAAATAAAAGAAAATACTGTAATATGCCCTCAAATTAACAACCGATATATTAAATTACCCCCCGTTATTTTCAATTTTCTCTAAAATACCCCATCTATTAGTATTTTCGACTGAACCCATTGGACTGGTCAAATTTTCGTTGACTAAGTCAATATATCTTACCTTACACCTGTCTCTGCCCCACGCTTTATTTTCGAGGCCATTCGGAAGGACTTTCAGTACCTGCTTTATTCCTTTCAACAAGACCTGAGAGGACGAATTCAATGAAAGACCCTGGCCGAAATATCAATCGATGGTGTAATTACATGACTGTCCTTAGAAGCCCTAGTATTAGTGTTTCACATTGAAAGAACAACAATCAAAAAACGCAGACGAAGAACAGCCGCTTCCTTTCCCCAGCTTCTCCTTCTCGATTTCTTTTTTACTTTTCTTGTCATTTTTGCTTTAGTTATTTATCGTTAATGATGGATGAGGTGGTACTTTGGTTTTGTTGTATGAATTTTTATGGTTTCAATTTTGTTTTTGATTTTGCAAATTAAAGCCCTAAAAAATCATTATAAGAAACTCATAATATGGAAGATGTTTGTTTCTGCTATGTCTGTTCTTGAAGAAGATTTGATGAGTTTCAATTGAATCGATTCGACAATTTCATCAACAAAATCGATTTAAGCAGCGGTTCTAAAATCTGTGTTGATATGAGTTAGAGAAGAATTATTTATGGGTTTCTATCTCAGGACAAAGAGGGAACCTGTGATATGGGTTATAGAAAGATTCTGAGATGGTTGTAGTTTGAGAAAACACACAGAAGGAGTCTGGGTTGTGGCTTCCGTTTGAAGTGGAGACGGAACTGGAGATTAAGTTGTTGAGAATTTAGGCTTTAGCATCATCAATTTGCAGGACAAACATCAGGTGTTTGATAGAATGTCTAAATCGAGATATCAGTGCAAAACTGATGTTTCTGCCATTGAAACTGGGATGAATGATGATAGATGATGGAGTGGATTAATGGTTATTTCTTCTGCAAGATTTGTATGTTCTTCATTTCTCTGATGCTACTTGCTTCTTTGCAAGTTTTTTTGTATATGGGTAGGGTACCGTTTTATGGGTTCGATTAGTTGTTGTTACTCAAAATTCTCTCAATTTGGAATAATGGGTTCACTGTAATGTATCTTATGCATGTTCATTGAAACTTGAATTGATCAATTAGGTTTCGATTTGTCAAATTTGGGAAGAACATTCAGTTTGAGGAAGAACAATCACTCGTTCAGTCTCGTCCTTGTCCAACTCGTTCAGACTCCACCAATATATGGGTTTTTATGTCTTTTATCAAGTGAGGGAAAGTGACAGTTGTCGGTTAAAAAACGGACGGAAACAGTCTAGTTATTATCATACTAGTGGCACTTCAAAAAATTCCCTAAAATAAAATAAAATACTAGTGGCACTTTAACTATTCCCTAAAATAAAATAAAAAAGAAGAGCCTGAGATTTAATTTTTCTTTTCACTCTCTTTGTCTATATAGATTCTAGACAAATGGATAGTTTTGGTATTTAGAAAAATACTTTGTGAAGTTTCACATATAGAGGTGTAAAATGGGATGACATAGTCCTTAAAAGACGATGTCGTGTTGTATCGTACTAAAAATTAAGACGTGTCGTATTATGCTAGGCTAAAATTATTTCTATAACAACACATATAATTATTATAGAACGGATATACGGATCAGAGATTAAGTATTTTAGTCCAATTTTTTTTTAAAAAGACCACCGATTAAACATCTCTAATAGATAGACTAGACACTAAACGGATCCCATACAATGGATTAACCAGTAATTCCTGGTTGCAACAACTGTCTAAAAACACCACACTGAGAGTTTGTGTGGGCTAGCAGTTGCACAAGCTGTTATGCAGTCCCAGGATGTTAAAGGTTAAACATCGTATTTTACAAAAGGAGGTTTCCTAGTTTGCTTAAAAACCTTGGAATATAAATCGGAATCGTAGAGCTACAAGAAACTACGGAATAGAATTAGTATACAAGTAGGAATAAATTTGTTTGCTCTTCGACGCCTCTTCTTTACCTTACAATAATATACCATCATCAACCAAAAATTCTGGAGCGAACCACTGAGAGCAACCACAGTCATTGGACTAAATGACGGACCAAACCCATATTTGGTCTGTCCAAATTGAAGATTAGTGGGGCGAGTAAATTAAGTCTTTGGTCCATTTTCGTCACTCTTCAAGACCAAAAATGGTCAGAGTACTGGACCAAACGAGGTTATAGTCGAGCGTGCAGCTATGTCTCCCTCTCGTGCTAGGCGTTGTGCTAGTTATCCGTCTCATGACAGGCGTAACTCTAGACGTACGTTTCATTTATCGGTCGTGAACCAAAATTACGCCTGATGAAGCGTTCACCCAACGTTGCGTCCAGCGGAGCGTTACGGTAGGAGCACGCCCAATGAGAGGCGTTAACCAAATCAACGTCCAAATCAAGCGTCTGTCTACGTCTCCGCCTAAGTGTGGCCGTCTGTCTATACCTCCGCCTACTTCAAGCGTACGTCTAGGGGTGCACCTCGTTATAAGCATCTTCTAAGCGTGCGCCTATGGCTACGCCTATTTGGGGGGCGTTACTCTGGGTGAGCGCCTATCCAGGTAGCCGTTGAGATTTTTTACTGTTGATTTGTTACCATTGTAACGACTATATTTTGACATACCTATAAATGGATGGATTGGTTGATTGAGTATATTACTACTAATCCATTTTCATACTACAAACCCATTGTTATTTAATTTGTATACGAGAAAAACTTACTTCTTTTTCATATACTTATCTTCCAAATCGGTTAGAATTATGACACCAAAACCAGGAGGTCCAAATTTTACTACATTTGAAGATGTAACGATGTGTAAAATTCATTTGTCAATATCTCAAGATTGTAGTATTGGTTCCGATCAATCAGAAGAAAGATTATGGTCTCGCATAATAAATGGGATGAAAGAAGTCATACCTTCAATGCCGGGGCGCACTTGGACCTCCATTCAGAAACGATTTCAGAGAATAAGTAAAGATGTGGCACTTTACTCTGCAAAAGAGACGGAAGTGGAACGTGAACACCATACTGGATGGGCCCCCGAAACAAAGGTAAGTACCCGTTTAATTTTGACGCTTACATTATTGTTTTGAATTGTATATCCTCCACTAAACTTTATAAAAGAACAAATTGAAGAAGTAAGGAAGCTTTTCAAGGAAGCTAATGGTGGAAAAAGATTTAAGCATGAAGAGTGCTACGCAATTATGTTAGAAAATATAAAATATTCACGACGATCGACAGCTGTTTTCGATTCATCACAAGCTGAGGAAGATTCTGAAAGCAGCGAGGAAAACCGGGAAAGATAGGAAACAAGCCAAGACAATTCCAGTGGCGATGAAGAAGTAAGAGATATACCTAACACATATAACCGTCATATGGGAAAAAAAAAAAGGCGAAACGACAGAAGAAAACAGGGAGAGCAAAATCGAGTGGCCAACATGAAATGATGGGAATTATTATTAAAGAGCAACAAAACTTCAGCACCAAATATGCAGAACAAACAAAAATGAAGATGACGCAGAGAGAATCCGAGTTTACAGCAAAACTAGCTGAGTCTTCGGCAAAGTTTAAAGCAAAACAAGCTAGGAAAGAAAAACTTGACGCAAATAAAGAAGCAGACGACGAGTTTCGTATAATGATGATGGATGTCTCCGGATTGGATGCCGTAACAAGAGAGTACATCGAACTTAGGAAGCCAAACATTTTGCAGAGAAGGATAAGCCAACCTTAAAGGATTCTTGGAATACCTGAAAACTAAAAATTTGCATTCTTATTAACATTGTCATTTTCAGTTTCAACTTTTATGAACTAATAGTGTTATTTTCAGTTTATTTTTAACCGATATATTGTTATCTTAAATGTTAACGAACTTCTTTTTAAATTTCTAGTAATTAATTAATTTTAGATGAATTTTTTGTTACCAAGCACTCATTTTTTCGCATATCTACTCTTCTCCTAAAAAATAAATAAAAACAAACTACAAGCAGCTCATTCAAGCTAAATTAAGAGATTCATATTCGTAATAAAAGTACTAATAAGGTTAAACACCATAACCAACAACGCTACGATGGTGGTGTTAAAAGATAAAAACATCTAGGTAGAACAAAATCCATAATTCATTTAGGTGGGGTGACCAACATTCTCTTCAGAAGAAAGATTTGCTATCTCCTTAAGCACTTGTAGATTTCCTCTTTGTTTTTCAACACTCATCAACTCCCCAACGTCAATCGAATGGGTCAATATCCTGACCAACAAATTTGCTCGATTCCTTATAATAAACATTTCGCTATCAATCACTGGTGATTGAACTTCTTCATTCACCAAATTAACAACGAAATGTGATCAACAACTACACCACTTCCAGATTCAGTTGATGGTGGATTCAAGTTCCCAATTCGTCCCGATCTTGTAACTCTATTCCTATTCATCTTCAGAATCTGCGTGAAGTTTTATGAGAATCAACAAAAAAGAACATTCGATGAAGAGAGAAAAGATGGAGTTAATGTTTACGCCTAAATAAGAAGAAAAAAAGGGAGTTTGATTTAGATTTTTTTTGGTATCTATCTCTCAAATTCTTAAACAATAAACCTTTATGATATTTTCATACACAATTTCATAAGTTTGCAAAAAAACATAATTAAGTTCCCAAATTTCATAAACAATGATATCAATCAATTAATCAAATTATCTACAACCCAACTCAAATTAACCAACTACTTAATCAATTTTAACTTCAATTCAACAAATTCTCTTATATTTTTTATACCCAATTTACATGTAAACCCTAGAATTATACCCAATTCCAAAATTACAACTTCTAAAACCTAATTTATCTATTTCATAATCATATGATTAACCTTTAAACATATATATACAAAATTAATAAACAAAACAATACAATGTAAACTTTTAAAATCCATTAAAAATTATAGTAAAGTTTGAGGTTATTACCTTCATTTGAAATAATCGTAACTTGAAATAGTTGGTATCAAATCAACCCAGCCTCAATCTTGATGAGGGGGGTTAAGCTTGATTTTGGAGAATTATTTTCACAAATTGGTGTGGTGGGCGGAGTTCCTTTAGTGATCTAGTGAGTGTTCAAGAGAAATATGGATTGGAAGTGTAAAGAAGACGAATATATTGGTCCACCACAGACAGGCGCTCACCCAGCCATCCGCCTAGTGAGACACGCGTTCGGCTAGGGAAGCGCCTGATAAACCAGGCGGATGGCTAAGCGTGCGCCCGTCTCAGCATTCCCACGTACCAGCTGCACGTGTTAGAAAAATTAAGGGCGTTTCGCTATGATTCCTCCCCATCAGGCGTTTGGCCAAAACAGCGCCCGTCTCTGGGGCATGCTTCTAGGGGTACGTCTATCATCAGGCGTTCTTTTGGGTTATGCATGCCATCGTGCGTTCATCAAATGTCCGCCCTACCCAAACATATTCATAGGCATACGCCCGTCTGTTGAAACGTTTACCTAGCCGTGCGTCCAACTCTAGACGTTATCTTAGACAACCGCCCGATCAAATTTACTCCTGCACCCGTTACGTTTGAGGCGGACCAAGAATACAAAATTTACTCCTTGGTCGTTTGGTATGCTCTCATGACTGTGGTTGCTTTGAAGGTACATATAAATACAAAATTAATGTCTAATTTTTTATTATAACCATGTATTTGTCATAAGTTCTTAATAATCAGCTTGGTTACATCGGTTTGTATAAATTTGAATTTCCACATTAATTTTGCTTTATGTTTCTTGAAAGGTTTTGGATTATAGAGTGGATGGATCATAATCATCCAATCAAGCTTTCTCCACCATCTAAATTTATTTGGAGGATTGAAAATTTTCCCAGTCTCAATAACAAAACTAGCCACTGTTTTCGTTGGTTCACGGTGGGTAAATCTAGATGGTATGTGTTGTACGAATTCTTCTTTTCGTCTTCTACTTGAAATTGGCCAATGACATTTATTATTGAAAAAATGGGTCTATTGTCCAAGATTCTCTAAAGTATGGTTGAAGCGGACAAGTAAAAATAAGAAATGGGTGAAATGGACACTAAAAAACCAAGACAATTATGTCCCTCATCTTTATATATTTTTTATTTTTTATCATTTCTCTCTCCAATTTAAAAACAAATCACAAAAAAAATTCATAATTTTCAAAATATATATCCGATTTTAATAAAACTTATATTTTTAGAAAGGGTTTTAAATTATCTACAAAACAAGATCCATTGTTGATAGTAAATTCAAAAGTTTTTTTTCTCGAAAGAAAATAGCTAGGATGAAACTTGTTGCATCCTAAATTAAAATAAAATAGAAAAAGTTGTTCGAAAAATAACTTGAATGAAACTTGATGCATCCTGACTTAAACTAATAAAAATAAATTATTTAAAAAATAGTTAACATGAAACTGGTTGCATCTAGTGTCATTCTTGGATGAACAAAATAAATATAGGTAAACCCGGTGTTTCTACCATCCGTTCCATATAAAATATAAATATCTAGCACAACCATCACCACTACTAACATTTTCAATCGCAACAAACACCACATTATTGCCACCGCCACATTCACTAGTAATAAAATGCAACAAACACCACCATCACCTTCACCATAAAAATAAATAATCATCTAAATGTGCAGGATGAAACCAGATACATCATGAGAAAAACACGTTTATTTTTCAGAATATGCAGGATGTAACCAGATAGACTTGAAGAAAACATATTTTTTTGTCTTAATATGCAGTTTCATCCTGGTTTATTCTGTAAAATATAATATGATGTACAAATTCATGTTTGATTTTGTCAGGATATGCATGATGAAACTAGAGTCATCCTAGCCAAAACTTATTTCATCTTAGATGAATCTAGGTTTATTACCCTAAATACACAATATAAACTTTATTACCAGCTATCTTTATAGGCATACACTAGATATCATTTTTCAAATTAGGATAATACTTATGCATCCAACCATGGAAATACTTTTGGCAAGAAAGGCGAACACCCAGTAAGAACTTAGACTCCAGTTTTCGTACCTATACTCACCAAAAAAGTAGTTATAAAACATGCAGATAAATCATGCATTCAAACCTTGTTTTCATCTTATAAAGACTTGGATTAGATTAGGAATGATTATTTAACTATTCTTGATCATAGATGATGTTAAATATAACAAATTCATGACATAATAGTTGTAGATTTTGTGTGTATGATAAACTACAAATACCACAGGAAAACTTAGATGTCCATAATCCTAAATTGCTTCCCTTCAATAAACTTTAAACAAACAAAAAAACTACAATCTATTTCAATAATCCAAAATTACCTCCCACAGAAAGCAAATCACAGATCAATACAAACATGATAACACACCCAATCAAAAGAAAAAATCGAGATTTCATGACTATAAACAATAGATCAAGACAATATTTACAGTTCGTACGAAAAAACTCATTATAATGCAAGATTTGATGTAATTCATACATGTAACAAATAAATCCAATTCAGAAGAAACCAAATTTCCAACATCGTCAACAATTGGTTTGTGTTTATCGGATATCAGTAAAGAATGAAAGTAACTCGGGTAAAAGAAATTAAGATAATCAATACATGATGATATTTTAGTAAGATATTATAAAAATATATTTATTAAAAAATAGATATATAAGTTGAATATCTATTTTTGAATATTAAAAAAGCATCTTTAAAAGATTTGGATACCGTAAAAATATCAATTTTTACTCGTCTAATAGACCTATAAAATAGGATTTATAAGTTATATAATCCATTTATTGTTTATTATTTTATTTTACATAATTATTATAAGTTTTGTTGCATACAATCATGATCGTTTTTTTTTCTTGTGATAAATTACGGAATGGGAAATTGTGGTAAAGCAAATCTCTAATCGTAAACTTGTGGATAATTAAGATATTTTGGTTCGAAGGAGGATCTATTGGACAGTGACAAACTAAGGACGCGCCATCATTGCTATGTATCATTACACTAATTTTGGTTGTTTTCATTTTATAACAGGTGCATTATGATTTACCCCCAGGTTAAAGATAGAACACACTTGTTTGTGTACCTTAAGCCTGACATCATTGGTAATCAGTTGGCTTATGCAGAGTTCAGTGTAGCTCTTCTTAATCAAAAGAACCACGCTCACACAGTGTGCGCAGGTATGTTAGTTCGACTAGCCTTTCACTTGTTCTTACTCAGTAGTTACTATTTTCCTGATCAACAAATGGGCTGAAAAATAGACCACTGCGAGCTTAGGTCATCCAGTAGAACTCATTCAAAACACATTTTAGCCAGTGAGTTCCACGACCTAGGTCATCCGGATCTACCTCAGTCCGACTTGTAGAAGTGCTTTGTATCTCGTTTTCCCCATATCTCCTTATATGTCTACTAGTAGTATTAAACATACTTGGAATTGGCGGGTCCTATAACTTCACACTTGTTATGAAAATGAAAACTTCGCCAAAACTATCCGCTGTTTTCCATGTTTCTATCGATAGAATCCAAAACGAAATTTTTATGTTGGAAAACAATGACTAAATAAATAAATTTTAAATCTTTTAATAAAATATAAAATATCGTGTTATTTGGCTCGACTCCTGACCTATTGGTCACTTTACATATTTTGGTTTTTTTGTTTGTTTTCTTTTGTGAATGAAACACTTTAGTCCTACATCGGGTAGTTTCCACTTTTTAAGTTGTATTAAAAGATTATATAAACAAACTTTTTTCAACCTATTTTGACATCCAAGGAAAACAACTTTCTCCATATTTTTAGAGAGACCAATAGAATAATAATTTATTATATTTCTTAAGTTTTTTGAGATTTTCCTTAAAGGATTTTTCTGAGTTGCTAAGTTCAAGTTGAGCATCTACTGCGAGTGCTAGTAGTAGGTGTGGTAGGGTGTTTTATCATGGTGTCATCCGTCCGGTGGAGGCTATAACATCACTCTTGAGTGTAGCCGGGTGCTAATGTCTTAAGGACAACGTGTTGAACACGCTCACTCTGTTTAACACGTGACTCACTCTGTTTTTCTAAAATTTTATTGCATATCATCTCGATGTTGCGGAGATACGAAGAACTCACCCGTTTTGAAGAATCACTTCCGTTAAGAGCTAAGTATCAACAACCTTTGTTTATTTGATTTTTTTTTTATTTTTAATTATTGCACCCAACACTTTACACATTAGTGTCAGGTGGTCTAGCAGTCTACTGATGTTTCCGATTTTTGCTTTTTTGGTGTCTACAGCTGCAAAATCCCTAATTGGAAGCACTGGCTATGGTTGGGCATCATACTATCGTCTGGCTGACCTCCACAACCCCGTAAAAGGGTTTATAGTGAATGACACATGTGTTATTCAAGTTGAGATCTCTGCTTGTACGATTAGTACTTCTCAAGCAAAGTGATATAACACTCAATTTATGACGGATTTGTGTTTCGTCTATCTATCCACATACATTGCTTCTTACTATGTTGCTAGTGGTGTTGTTTCAGCCTCAGGCGAAGGTCTCAAGTAAAGTTAAGGAGAAGGACAAAAAGTCGTCAAAAAATGAAAATAAGCACGACCACGATGGTCCAGTTATTGTCAGGAAACATACGTGTTTTTTCCCGTGTCTCTAAGTTGGCTCTAACACAACAACATCTTCTGAATTCTATGGTATCAGCGGGCTCCGAGAGGAGGAGCAAGATCATTTAAGGCTCCAACAGTAAAGCAAACATGCGATCTATAGCAAGAATAAACCAGTTATGATTTATTATTGGATCTTCTATTCGGATAGTTCCATTGACCTTACTATTTAACTTTCATCTGATACATTTTATTTTTATTTTTATTTCTCCTTGGATTTTCAGAGAACTTCTGGTTCTCTTTGCAGACTTTGCTTCTAGTATATCCGTTCTTTTTGGTGAAAAAAATGATTTATAGCAACATCAGATAAAAGAACAGTGATAAACTAAGGACGCACCATCATTGCCATTCTGTGACCAAGAACACTGATACTTATATTTGAACAGATCAACTTATTTAATTGGCATCATTCATGGTATTTGCTCCATCACATTTTTAACAACAATGGGTGTAAAACCATAGTCTTTCCCGGTTGATTCAGGATAACTCGGCAAAACGAGGGTGTGAACCAGTTATGAGCAACCTAAATGTGGTAAAAATGAGGTTACAAACCACTTGCTTGACTAGGCTAGGTGTGGCCGACCAAAAAACTTGCTCAAGCCCCATTATTCGGGCTCGATCAATCCAGTGTCAACTATATCAAAACTTGAAAATTACACTAAAAATATAGCATTTTTAAACTAAAAACTAACACACAGTAATGAAGTACAATCCAAATAAAACTTTCTCCTTCCTTCCAAGGTGCAAATAATTCCAGTAGAATGCCATATAGTCATTTGTGTACACTGTTAAATCACATCATGTCAAGACTACACCAAGATTTCTTGCTAAGAGCTAATATGGTTGTTGTTATTGCTGCTGAATTACTTACGTCGTTGAGATTGCTTTTTAAGAGCCTTGGTACCTCAAGACCCAAGTGCTATTTAAGCAGACTTTGCAAGCAGACTGCGAAGGTAGCACCCTCTCAAAGCCTCAAACCCCTGGTTGGTCTAGGATGTCGATTGCTCATATTTCCAGCTTTAAATCGTCTTTGATCACCAACAATAGATCCGAAAACATCCAAAAGAGCATCCAATCCTTCTTCATCATGTCCTAGACCTTTCATGGCAAACACAATGCTCTCAATGGTTGACAAACACCCTTCCTTTGGTTGTTGCCTTACTTCACCATAAAAACTCAACTTGTCTAAACTCAATTTCAAGTGTGGTAAAAGCTTCAACCATGGATTCTCATAGTAGATCCTCTTTGCTTTTTGCCAAGTTCCATTCAAAACAATTAAATGTTTCACCTCAAAATTCACTGCTGCTACATTTATCGAACCTTTACTGGGAAACGGTAAGGCTGATCCTGGAGGAACCACAATTTCATTACCTCGTTTCCTCTGAAACTTTTTCACCATAAACCCACTTGAGATTGCATCTTGGCCTACTTGTGAAGCCAAAATTTGATCAAAATATGGTTTCACAGAGTCGGTTTGATGTAGTACAGAACAAGTAGGGTAACCATTCTTAGAACAGTGGCAGCTATTAAAGGCTCTTCTTCTTCTTCACTTGACAACTTTGAGTTAAGCAAGCGAATATGAAAATTCAGTATTAACATCGGACACAGTAACCATAGTGAGATTTTTAAGTCCTAGAGTAGCAATTCTTGTAGAATTGAGAGGATGATTCTTCTCTAGAGAATGTTGAAGAACAGTGACAGCAATGGGGTTATCAAGTAAAGGGGTTTTAAAACGAGAACAGAGACAAACCCGAGCAGGTTTTGAACAAGTAGAACAATAGGGTCTCTTCTTAGGAGCTTATGTATCCATTGTTAGAGTTATATGTTGAGAAAATTTGAATCTTCTTTGAAGATAGAAAGGTTTTAATGTTGGAGTTGACAAGAGATGTTTATATGGGTTGAATTCAATAACTGTATAAATGACACCAATATGTTATAGACTAAGTCAAAGAGTTTTGACTTGACTAAGTCTATCTGTTAAGACTAAGTCTATTTATTCAGACACTGATATAAATACCAATCATATGTGTAAAAGATCTGTATTTAAAACTGAATATCATTAATATCATCTTCTCCATTTTTCATTTTTCTGATTTTAGCAAAATTATCATGGTATCAGAGCTAAGTTCATCAATCAAAATCATTGAAAATCATTTTATTAAAATCTTTCAATTCATCAGATTCAAATATCTTTCAATTTTTCTCTTTTAAGATCTTCAATTTTGTGAATGCGTCTCAACAAATCTTAAACAACATTTTCTTGATCTTGAATCTTCCGATTCATCTAAAATCAAATCTTCAAATAATTTTACGTGCCTATTACTAGAAGTATGGCTAATCGATCAGATCCCTGGAGTACAAATCTTAATGCAACTGCTGCAGAACCAGAGTTCTCACCAAATTTTAGCCTTCCATTTACTAATATCTCAAACTTCATTTCAATTAAACTTGATTCCACAAACTACTTGTTATGGAATGATCAATTTGAGTCAATTCTTATCTCAACTGATTTATATCGATATGTTAATGGTGAGGTTCAAGAACCACCAACTGAAATACTTACAAATGGATTTCCAGTGACAAATCTACGATGGATTTATTAGCGTAAACTTGATAAATTTGTTGTAAGCTTTTTAAAAGCAACACTCACATCAACTGTCTCCAGTGATGTTCTAGGTCTATCTGCCAGGGAAATTTGGTTGTTTCTTGAAACAACATTCAAACAACAATTTGCTGCTAGAAGAGGTATGCTTCGTAATCAACTTAACAATATTCGTAGGGGTACTCAATCAATTACACTTTATCTTCATCAAATCAAGATGATTGCTGATTCTTTGTCTGCAATTGGGGAAAAGGTGAGTGATGCTGATCTCACTATGCATATCTTAAATGGCTTAGGAAGAGAATATGACAATTTTGTTGTCTCTGCCCACAATAGAGAGTCATCATATATTTTCTATGAGCTTAAGGCTAGATTGACGATTCATGAGCAATGGATACATGATCAACATCAAACACTTACAAAACAATTTGATTCTCCACAGTCAGCAGCATTTTACATTAGAAATGTTCATTTTGGTGCAAGGTTTGGATCTAATTCTGGTTCAGCTAATTCAAGAAAATACAAGAATCCAAGAAATACTACAAGTTTTCATCATAGTGGCTCGACTACTGGATCTACTTCTGGTTCAGTACCAATTCTTGGTTCTGGTGGTGTTAGAAGACCACAACATGATTATTCTACTGTGGAATGTCAAATATGCAGAAAAATGGGACACTATGCAAGTAGATGTTTCTTTCGTTATGCTCCTCCAAAGAATGTAAGAACTACTGATGGTGTTGCAAATGTAGCTGAGGTGGAAAATTCTTTCTCCACTTTTAATATCAATGCTTCTGACATTAGTGAACATTCAACACCTACAACATGGCTGTATGATAGTGGTGCTTCTTCTCACATGACTGGTGATGCATCTTTGCTCCAACATCCTTCTTCTTATGCTGGCAAGGAGAAGGTCATGGTGGGAAATGGTAAGACATTGCCTATAACCTTAACTGGAACTTCTTTTCTGCAAACACATCAAACTAGTTTTAGATTAAACACTGTGTTGTTAGTTCCAAAACTCAAGCATAATCTCTTATCTGTTGCTAAGTTCACAAAGGATAATTGTTGCTACTTTGTGTTTAATCCATATGGTTATGAGATAAGAAGCATGCTTGACAATACTCTGTTGTCTCATGGTGCTGTTGTTAATAATCTTTATCCAATCCAGAATTTGCCTTCTATTTCATCACAATATCACTCTTCCTTTGCTTCCTCAACTGTGGCTAATGCTACTTCCTTGTGGCATGCTAGACTAGGCCATCCTTCCTCACTTATTCTGCATCATTTACAGAAATCCAGACAAACTCTTCTATTAAATCTTTTCTCTGTCACCCCTATCAGCTTGCTAAGAGTAAAAGATTACCATTTTCTTCTTCTACATCTCATACAACTCAGCCATTACATCTTATTCACTGTAATTTATGGGGACCAACACCTGTACTTTCTTTAGCTGGTTTCAGATACTACATTGTATGTGTAGATGATTTTTGTCGATTTCACTGGATTTATCCAATGGTTTTCAAAAAAAATGCACTATCCTGTTTTACTAATTTCAAGAGTTTAACAGAAAATATGTTTTCTACAAAAGTAAAGTTCTTTCAAGTGGATGGTGCTACTGAACTTGTGAAGGGTTCTTTAAAGCCTTTTCTTGAGTCCAATGAGATCTCAATCAGGATATCTTGTCCAAACACTCCAGAACAGAATGGCATAGCTGAAAGAAAGCATAGGCACATTACTGAAATGGGTAACACTCTCTTGTTTCATGCTTCTTGTCCAAAGGAGTTTTGGTATGATGCATTTCAAACGACAACATATAATAAACAGAACCCCATCCAAAGTTCCGTCTTATAAATCCCCTTATGAAGTTCTTTTTCATTCCATACCAGATTATAAATGGTTAAATTTTTTTGGATCTACTTGCTATCCATTCTTAGGTCATTCTAGACTTGACAAGCTCTCTCCTAAATCAATCATGTGTGTTTTTATTGGCTACATTCCAGTGCATAGAGGTTACAAATGTTATAATCCCATCTCCAAGAAGACATATATCTCTAGGCATGTTGTCTTTGATGAAACCAAATTCTACTTTACATCATCTGGTTCTCCTGATTCTATAACTTCTGTTCAGACACCTTCTGTTGTTGATCAAATTCCACCTGTACTTGACTGTGTTTCTGTTCCTACTAGTACTGTTGTTACTAGATATAAGATGGGAATTTCCAAGATAAAATTATATCCTGATCATGTAGCTCATTTATCTGTTAGACATCCACTACCCATTGCTTTCACCTCCTTGTTAACAAACATAGATGAGCCAAAGAGTTTCAAGACTACTTCTAAACTTCCTCACTGGATATCATCTATGAAGGAAGAGGTTGATGCATTAGTACAACAAGATACATGGGACTATGTTCCACCAGAACCTTGGATGAATATCTTGGGTTGCAAATGGGTGTATAGGGTAAAATTGAAGGCACATGGTTCTGTTGACAGGTATAAATCTAGATTAGTTGCACAAGGTTATACTCAACTAGAGGGGGTGGATTTCAAATACTCATTTATCCCAGTAGTCAAATTTCCTACAATCAGAATTGTTCTTACTATTGCTGTAACTCAGCATTGGTCTGTTAGACAATTAGATGTTTCCAATGCATTCTTGCATGGACATTTAGATGAAACTGTCTATATGGCTCAACCTCAGGGGTTTATCCATCCTGATTACCCTTCCTATGTATGCAAGCTGAAGAAAAGCTTATATGGCCTGAAACAGGCATCAAGAGCATGGTTCCAGACTTTTAGCTCTTTTCTATTGTCTTATGGTTTCAAAAAATCTGTGTCAGATAACTCTATGTTCATTTACACTCATGGTTCTGATATGTTGGTTCTCTTATTGTATGTTGATGATATTTTGTTAACTGGTAGTTCAGATAGTATGATGAATGCTTTGATAAAAGCCCTGAGGATAGATTTTCTATGAGGGAGTTAGAAACCTTGACATATTTTCTAGGCATTAAGGCTATACAAACTTCTGACACTATGCTGCTAACACAGAAGAAGTACACTCTGGACTTATCAACAAAGGCTACAATGTTGACTTGCAAACCATGCACAACACCTGTGGCCAAGGCTAACAGAGTGTCTATCAATGAGGGGACTTTATTGCCTGATTCAACTGAATATAGGAATCTAGTGGGTAGCCTTCAATATCTGAGTTTAACTAGACCAGATATCTATTTTGTTGTTACATATGTTTCCCAGTTTATGCATGCACCAACAAATAAGCATATGCTTCTGGTTAAAAGAATTCTAAGATACTTGAAAGGAAGTCTTGGTTCAGGTATCAGTCTTAGGTCTGGTGATTTACAATGTTTGAAAGCTTTTACTGATTCTGACTGGACTGGATGTCCTGATACCAGAAGATCAACTTCAGGCTATGTGGTAAGTTGGGAAGTTCTGTGATAGCCTGGTCATCAAAGAAACAACCCACTGCGTCTAAATCTTCTGCTGAGGCAGAATACAAGTGTTTGACAGTAGCTGCTGCTGAGTTACAATGGGTCTCTTATGTTCTAGAGGAATTACATTTCACTTTGAAGGGTCCTGTGCATCTTTATTGTGATAATACAAGTGCTATTTCTTTGGCTACTAATCCTGTTTTTCATGCAAAGTCCAAGCATACAGAGGTTCATTATCATGTTGTCATAGAATTGGTGGAGTCTGGCTTTCTCCAACTGCATCATGTTGCTAGTGAAGATCAGTTGGCTGACCTGTTTACTAAGGGGTTATGTTTTCCTATATTCTCCAAAATGTTGATGCTTCTACTTGGTTGTTCTTTCTCCTCATCTGTTGCAGATACTTCAGTGACATAGTGGCTTCAAACTGTTAAAGTGTGTCTCTGTAGCTGTTTCACTTTATCAGTTTGAGGGGGTATGTTATAGACTAAGTCAAAGAGTTTTGACTTGACTAAGTCTATCTGTTAAGACTAAGTCTATCTGTTCGGACACTGATATAAATACCAATCATATGTGTAAAAGATCTGTATTGAAAACTGAATATCATTAATATCATCTTCTCCATTTTTCATTTCCTGATTTTAGTAAAATTATCACAATCCTCATTCAATGTGGTGAACAAGAAAAACCTTAATTTTTCTGATAAAACCAATTTCCCCTATTTCTGAAAACAGCTCTTTCCAAAACCCTAAAAATCCAGTGAGCTCGGAAAGAGGGAAGAAAGAGACACCCTAGTGGATACAAATTATACAATAAGTTATTGTACTAGGACCCGAGACTGTATACATAGTAGGATATATTTGGAAATTAAGTAAAAGTGTAGGTTATATATGTAATATAAGCATCTAAAAGTCTAAAAAGAACAAAGCGGAGCAGGTAGGAATTCTGAAATTTGACCAAACACATGTATTTTTCATTTATTCATTCAATTCAAACATGTTCCTGAGACTATCTTTCATTTTGACTTTAACAACCCCTAACTTTCTCTTATTATTCTTGTGATCTCTATAAATAAACTTAACCCTAGTTTTAATTTGTTGGAAAACTTTTTGGTTAATCAGAAGAACCCCCCAATTTTGATCAAGATGCATGATTTCTGTTTTACAATCCCATATGGGTTGATTCTTGTTGCTGGAGGGTTAATAGGATTTGCAAAGAAAGGAAGTACAGCTTCCTTGGCTGGTGGTTTAGGTACTGGTTTCTTGCTCTTGCTTGCTGGTTATGTCAGTCTCAAAGCTTTTGAGAAAAGAAAGAATTCCTATTTTGCACTCATTCTTGAAACAGGTATGAACATTTTGCTTTTATTTGCTGATTTTGATTTCTAATGAGAAAAATATTTTGAATTATGTGGGAGATGTGAATTTTTGTTCTTAAATTATGCAAAGCTTCATGTTTAGTTTGCTTTAAATTATTAAATTCTCCTTTGTGATCCATAATTAATTGGAACTGATGTTAAAATTAGAGTTATTGATTGAATTTTCCGGATTAGAAACTACACGTAATTAATAAATTGGGATCATTGTTAGGGTGAATGGTGTCCTTGGAGGTGGAAAATAATTGATTGTGTGTGGGAGATAGGGTAGATTATTGCCCCGTTGGAGGTGGGGTTGGGTGCATTGATTTAAGTATAAGAACTTAGGAGAATAGGAGTCCGTAGTTACGTGAATCTGTTGCTGGGTGTTTATACAGTAGTTTTCTTGGATGTGATCTAAATAATGTGGAGGCAAAGAGAAGAGAGTGAGAACTGCATTCTGTTTAGATTTTAACTTCTGAAAATGACTGCAGCTCGACTAGGTGGAGATTTGGTAAAGGTATTGGAAAAAGTATTTTCATGGAGGGGTGTATCTAGTGAATATGTTCGATCATAGGGATGGGCTTGCGGTCGCATTTGCTAATTTTAGACTAGCAATACTGCATTATCAGACTAATAACACTGCTCTATTTGAAACAACTGTTTTCATATTCCTTTTACCAGTCACCATTGAATAAATTCATAATATTGATGATGATCCATGCTAATCATACCCTAAGGACACAATGCGTACACTTTAAGGCAACCTTTAATTTCACTGTAAATTGATATGTAGCAAGAAAGCAACTCAAGAAGATAAGTAGGATGTCTTAGCAAGTGTTACTTCTCCTCGTTTTTTATCCGCATCTTAAAGTCTTTGCATATTCATCATGAGCAGCGTTTCCATTGACAAAGAAAATTTGCTCCAATGATTTTGATTGCTACAGGTTTTCCTGTGTTGACTGATGTGTGATAATTTTGATACTAGGATATTTTCAGCAACTCAAATACCAAAGACTATTTCTATTTTAAAAATCAAATAATATTGGTTTATCACAGTAGTTTCATCATTAACTTTTTAGTACTCTCTTAATCTATGTTCATTATCGATTTGGTCTTTTATATGTTCTTCTCTTTATTCATACTATGTTTGCATTCAACAGTTTGTGCGTTTGTACTTACATGGGTCATGGGACAAAGGTACGTGGAAACCTCCAAGATAATGCCAGCGGGTGTCGTTGCTGTAATTAGGTAATTTACCTTCTAGATAAACTAAAGGCAGTTTTATTAATATGTTTTTTGATGCTTTGCTTCTTCGACCCACTCTATATCAAAGCATTCTGCTTATCTAACAGCATGATTCATGAAACTAGTTCCTTGTTTTCACTACTTGATGTTAGTATGTTATACTGTTAATATCAAGCACCATTTCGTCCTCATGTATGCATCTTTATCATGAAAAGTCTCCTGAGTGATTAATCTTATTCTAATATGGATCACTTGATATCTTCCATCTGGTATAAGCATGGAGTTCAGAAGAAAAAAGATTATCTTTTGAGTTTTCACTCTCTGTACAAAGATGTCTCATTAGTGAATCAATCATAAGTTAGGGTGGCACACTTCAAAATTTTGTTGGTTGCTCACGTCTGTCTCTAATGGTTTTCTTCTTGTTTTCAGCGCTGTTATGTCTGGGTTTTATCTATACAAGATTGCAACTGGTGGCAACCATTTTCCCTCCTCCTCTGACAAAGCAAAGTGATACATGCTGGCTGGATATCGGGTTAATATTTGTAATGTGAAATTTAAAATTCCCTGCGCCCAAGTTTTATTTTGTATAATTGTTGTTTGTATTCTTGTTCACTATGTAACCTGATTAACTATTGGGATTTTCCACTTATTTAATTATGAATCAAAGCATTGTTTGTGCAACACAATTGTGCCCTATTACACTTATCTTTTGGAAATTATTCTTTGTTCTCATCATTAATATGCCTTGGTAAGGTATGAAGTGTGAGAGTGAAGTGTGCAAACCATAGAAAATCAGGGGGTTTCTTGGTGGATTTTTATTTGGTATCTCTGATCATATTCGAGGGTATGTATTTTTTTGCTTGTTTATCATCCATCACCAGTAAAACCCTGTTGGCAATTTAAATTTTATTTTGCCTATTGCAGTTATTACCTGGTGGATGTCACTGAACAATGATATTTGCGTTCTTCTCAAAACGGAACCATGGGTTACCAGATATGAATATGTCCAAACCCTCCGTAGAATCCAAGTTCTGATCTAAGTTTAGATTATTTGGTCATCTCGATTAATCTAGTCTTGAGAATATAATCTGTTATCGATCCATATTATTCAGTCGTTTGTCTTGCTCTTTCTTCCTTCTTTTTGGAAGGTCATCACATCCTCTGGGAATCAAATAAATACAAGATTCTATGTGATTTTTTGTTTTCGCAATCGTTTATTCGTGTAATGATACCGACATATTCATTGGAATATACAATTTCTTGATAGAATCCACAATTTCATTGGCTAATCTGTTTTGTGTTTCTATCTATTTGTAAGTAAATATGGGTCCAAAAATTTCTTGTGTTTACAAGCAGAATCAGCATTATAACAACAACAGCAGAAAGAGTTAAAGCAAATAAAGCTCAAATCTGTCAACAACAGACCAAATCATCTTCTTAAGTAACTCCGAATCCTTCGCAGGTTACCACCTGGCTCACTAGGGTTTCCTATGATAGGTCAAAGCTTCAGCTTGCTCTATGCAATGAAAAAGAACACAGCTGAAAATTGGATACAGGAGAGAGTAAGAAAGTAGGGCCGGTTTCGAAACTAACATTGTTTGGGACTCCAACAGTTATGATTCATGGACAGGCAGCAAACAAATTCTTGTTTACTAGTGATTGCGACACATTGGGAAATCAGCAACCAATATCGATTAGAAGAATACTTGGCAGTCGAACTCTGTTCGAGTTGAGTAGTGATGATCACAAACGCGTCGGAGGTGCACTAGTATCATTCTTGAAGCCTGAATTTTCGAAACGATATGTTGGTAAAATGGATTTAGAAGTCAGGATGCACTTTGAATCACATTGGCAAGGAAAAAGAAAAATCACGGTATGTTCTCACTGCTATGGAACTGATTTTCTTGTATTAATGCTTTCGAGTACTTTGAGCGTTATTCAAATCGAAAAAACTCTGTAGAAGTAGTGGGTTTCTGAAGTTTGAAAGTAATAATGCAGGTCTTTACGGAAGATAAGCACCGCTGGGTTTCAATGAATATATTCTCACATATTTTATCGATAGAAGTCTGTGTTATTATATACAAGAGTCAAAAGAGCTAAGTTAGGAAATACATATATATTGTGATGCTAGAATTGTGTTGTAGATAGCTGTATAATACAACCATAGAATCACCTACAATTATGGGATTGATGACCGGATATTTTACCCTGATTGTAGGCTAAACATGCTCTTCTTTGAATAGAGTAGAATCTGCACATGTTTCCCTTAAACGCCCCCGTAAGATTGGGGTTCCATCGGCAAGACCAATCTTGGTACGCATCACTTCTGTACGCTGCTTTGACAGTGGCTTGGTGAGGAGATCATCTAGCTGGTCTTGAGTGTGTACATGTCTGACTTGAAGACTTCCTTTTTGGACTAAGTCACGCACAAAGTGAAGGTCTATTTGAATGTGTTTCATGCGCGAATGATGAACTGGGTTGAGACTTAGATGTGTGGCTCCAATGTTGTCATATACCAGATGATGGGAGTCTTTGAGTGGAAGTTAAAGTTCTTTGAAAAGTGTAGACAACCACATTGTCTCGGAAGCCGCATTAGCTAGCGCCCGGTATTCAGCCTCGGTTAGGGCTGCACAACGGGCGGGCGGGTTGGTTTTGGGGTAAAACCAACTACCAACCCGTCCAGAGGCGGGTTTTGATATTCAAAACCGTATACCAACCCGTCCATAGGCGGGTCGGGTTGGTTTCAACTCGATGCGAGTCGGGCGGGTTCGGATTATTTTGCGGGTTAACCCACACAGGCAGAGAAGAGGAAGTAAACAACATTACATAGCAAGTTGTAGCCAGGATAAAACAAGTCAAATGATACATGTCACCAACAAGCAAGATGAAAAGACATGCAAACACAAATCTGTAAGAAATATGTGGATGAAGGGGGATAAAATATTAGTACAGGCAAGACCAAAGTGTATCTTTTCATAATCCAAGATTGAGCATACAGCTTTACAGAAACATAGCATACATCCTTGATACATTGGTACAACCACATGGATACCAACATCAACATACAAGAAAGACTAGAAAGTACTGCTGAATCATCATTCAACAAGAAAATTAAGTAGAGCACTACCTATCAAACACTTCTAGACCCTCATACCCACAACATGAGTCGCAGCATAATTGGAAACAACACCAAATAAGACCCTTGAGCAACCAAAGATTAGATTACAGTAAACATAGTTAATCAAGGGTTTCTACTAAGCAGCTTGCCCATTTCGAACGAAATTAACACATTAAACAAGAAAATTTGGTACAAAATTAACTAAACCAAGATCCAAGCTTCTTCTTAAACTATAAATTTGACATAGAAAGGGGAAAACAGATTTCTTGAAACTAGTAATAGTGAACTTAACATTTTAAGAACAATATGATGTGACAAGATCGGGATGTCATGATATTGTAACATTTTTACAACTTCCTACAAAATGATAAAAAGAAAGAAAAAGAGAAAGAACTTTACAACTTGAATCTGGCGACTGCAAAATCAGTTATCCATCAATGAACTAAAAACAAACATTATGTTTCAGCAAATGTACAAGAGTAAGAGGAACATAAGATACCAACTCAACTGTGTATTATTCTGACCTGTGATTGGTAGCTTTCCCTTTAGGATTCAAATGTCTATAGTCATAGTAGATATAATATAAGAATATTCAGTGTTGTTTCCCTAGCCTGCTAGTAACAGATTTATGATGGGAGTGTTTACATAGTAAAGAAAATTGAAGGCACCTTAGTGATAAACATAGGTCTACTACCCTTACAGTTGAATGGGGACAAGAGAAGTGTCGCAAGTAACAATGAGTCATCTGGAATCAACAAAGACTGCTAGTCAGTCTCCTAAAACATTTATAATGGAAATTTTCATGCATTTCAATTCACATGGAAGTGATAAAATTACGAAACCATTTGATTGTAGCAGCTGCAATGGCTAAGCCAAGTTCATCTAATATGAACCAGCAGACACCAAATTTCAGATTGAAAACAGTTGAATAGAACAAATAGGTCATCGATTCTCATGAATAGAACCCACAGACCCTAATAATTTCAGATTGAAAACAGTTGAAACTTAACATAAAAATTTAGGGTTTTGTAAAATGCAGAAATGATTGAAATGCTTACCAGTTTTGATCAAATGCGAGAAATTTGTAAGGATGCGAGTGATGAAACTAGTATGTTTATGCTTCAGACACTAAGAATCTGCAGGTTTATGCGTCACTTGCCGCCTTCATATGGCTGCTGCCCTAAAACCCTTACAGAGAAAAATATCCGTTAATGAAATTTAGTCCCTGTTTTTATAGATTAACAAATTTGTAATAAGAATAGAATCAATTTTGATTCAAGCGAAGTGAATCAATTTTGATTTGCAGTAGAGAGGAGAATAGAATCAAATCGCATGTCTGAAGACTCTGAACTCTGAAGAGTGAAGGAGGCGGAGAAGAGAATCAGTTCTGTCTGAAAACTAAGTTTTCTTTAGGTAAGTTTCATAGTAGATGTATGGATAGGATTAAATCTATAAATCTCAATCATGGCTCATATCAATCGGGTTATACGTACGGGTTCGGGCGGGTATGGTACTAAACCCATAAACCGACCCGTGGTGACCGGGTTTTGAATTTTCAAAACCGTATACCAACCCGTGGCGGGCGGGTTCGGTTTAAAAACTTGTGGTTTTATCGGGTTCGGTCGGGTGCGGTTTTTCGGATCGGTTCCTGTGCAGCCCTAGCGTCGTTTGAGGATCTTGCAACTGCACGTTGTTTCTTGGAGCTCCAAGAAATTGGATTAGAACCCAAGAAACTGATGTAAGCAAAAGTTAATGTGCGATCATTCATATTTCCATCCCAATCGGTATCGGTGTATGTCCTTAGTATAGAAGGTCCAGCTTTGTGAATCTCAATACCATAAAAAATGGTTTGTTTTAAGTAGTGGAGTATCCTTTTGATTGTTGTCCAGTGATTTGCAGTTGGCTTATGCATAAATTGAGATAGTTTGTTGACTGCAAAAGAGATATTTGGACGTGTCAAGGTCAAGTACTGAAGACTGGCAATTATTCGACGAAAGTCAGAGCTGTCCACAACAACCGTTCCATCAATCAGTTGAAGGGGTTGGGTTGTGGAGAGAGGAGTTGAGACATCTTTCGCACCACTCATACTTGTAGTATCTAAAAGCTCACGAATGTATTTATGTTGGGAGAGAAATAACCCTGCTCTGGTAAGAATAACTTCAATCCCCAAGAAAAAATAAAGGGAACCCATATCCTTGAGAGATAACATGTCATCCAACTGTTTAATAATGTAGGTAACAAGAGATGGATTGTTTCCTGTGATGATGAGATCATCGACATACACCAAAAGGTAGCAAATAGTGGAGCCTTGGATGTAGATGAAGAGAGAATAGTCTGCCTTGGAGTTTCGAAAACCCAATTGAAGAATGGCAGTTTTGAGGGCAGTGTACCAAGCTCGTGGAGCTTGATTTATCCCATAAATAGCCTTTTTTAGTCTGCACACATGATGGGGTTTTGACAAATCTTTGAATCCCGGGGTTGTGCCATAAAAACAGTTTCAGTTAAAGCACCATTTAGAAAAGCATTGTTGACGTCCATCTGCTTCAAATCCCATCCATTCATCACTGCAATAGACAATACAGCTCTAATGATAGCTGATGTGATAAAATATAGTGGTAAAATAGATTCGATTCTCGGACTTGTGAAGATTTAATTTCAGACCTAATTTTAAATAAAGAAAATAAAATAGATTAAAATAAAGATGACTTTTTGTAAATATGGGGAAGAACTAGGATTCAGGATTCCACTTTTAACTAATAAATCAAGTGATAGTAATTTTAATCATGCAATTAAAACATTTTATTTTGATTCTAAAGCATTGCAAAAATAGATTCTCAAAACAACAACTGTATAACACAAGCATGGAGCATCTAGGGATCTAATCCGAGGCATGCACCATCTAACGGAATCACAGTTGCTTAATAAAAATCTTTTAAATCAATTTTCAATCAAGGCAATTAATCATAAATAAATTGCATAAATAAATTGCATAAATAAATTAATTAAATACATACCACTTAATTATTAGAGAAAAAGCTTCCTCCGTCATCCCAGTGATGGTGATTAGCTAATTGTAGAGAAAATATGCTCAAAACAATCTTTCATTGCTCAAAAAGTGTTTACAATGGCTTAATAGAAGTAACACAGCCGATTTGATACGCTTATAAGCGTTACAGTGAGGTGGTTCAGCGTGTTACAGCAGCAGAACAAGGTACATGAAAGAAGGACAGATAATATGCGTAGCAGATGAACAACTGTTGAAGCAGCTGAAGCAGCGACAGTTCCAGCGATAATGCACGACAGTTCGCTGGAATTGTTTGTTCTTCACCTTCTTCTTCACGTGAGTAGCAGCAGCAGAAAAAAGATTTCAACTGTCTACTTTTTCCGGCGATTCTCTCTGTTAATTTTCTTGGTTTCTCTTGGTATTTATAGCCTTTTCTAACCCTAGGGATCTTCCTTAATTGATAAGGACTCAAAGAAGAGTCCAAATCCAACTTGAATACGTGTTTGATCTTGTTACAGCGTGAATTTTCCTTCTCCGGCTACAACACGGTTTTGAAGCAATTTTCACGACATGAATCACTATTGCTTGATGTGTTTGATCTTGTTTTGATATCTTCTTGTCTTTGGGTCAAATAGAAGTACCCAAAATCCCTAAAATCACGTACAAATAGGTTATCAGCAGTTTCTCTTCGATAAGATTAGGGTTCCCGCCAAAATCGGTTTCAAAATTCAAAGAAGGGGTGCCCCCAATCCAAAGTGTGGGTGCCTTAATCCATTTTCCCGGGTGCCTTTAACACTTTTCGAGCCAATTTTTCCGCAAATGTCTATTTCTCAAAAATACCTACAAAGACATAAAAAGTGTAAAAATCGAGTAC
Source organism: Papaver californicum (assembly GCA_023531435.1). Taxonomy (NCBI): domain Eukaryota; kingdom Viridiplantae; phylum Streptophyta; class Magnoliopsida; order Ranunculales; family Papaveraceae; genus Papaver; species Papaver californicum. Next base: position 2,011,633 of record JAJJMC010025232.1, on the reverse strand, counting down.
TATCGAAGCAGATATTCGGGCGCAATATAGACACACAAATGTGCCTATCAGTAGCTGGTTTAGCTACAGGGCTAAAGGTCTCTGTGTAATCAACACCAGGACGTTGATTGTAGCCCTTAGCCACGAGTCTGGCTTTGAATTTATCAACTGAACCATCGGCTTTCCTTTTTACCCAAAATATCCACTTACACCCCACTGGTTTACAGTCAGCAGTGGGTAAAACAAGATCCCAAGTCCCATGTTCCATCAAGGCAGTGAGTTCTGTGGACATGGCCTCACGCCAGTGAGGTTGAGAGATGGCTTGACTCACACTTGTTGGTTCAATGGTTTGAGGGAGAGGGTGCTTTGACACGGTGTGGATTTGTTTAGGTTTAAAAATTTGGTTCATTGATCTTGTGGTCATGGTGTGGGTGCGTTGAGCTTGAGGATTTGTTGTGAGATTCAGAATGGGGAGAGAATTAGCTGTACAAGAATTTATATCCGGTACAGAAGATATCGGTGACTCTGAGAAGGACCCAGTCCAATTTTCACCTGGATGAGTAATCTGATGGGTGGGGTTGGGGTCTACAACTTGCAGGGAACCAGAATTTAAAGGATCAGAGGGTACAAAATTATCTGGGGAGGACGCAACAATGACAGGTGAACCTTTTGGAGACAGCAAGGTTGTCGGTGCGTCGAAGACATGTGAGGATGGCACCGCAGGTCGCTGGGCACCGAAGTGAAGAGGAAGCAATTGATGAGGTTCTCGATGGTGCGGAATGAGCTCGGAAGGCACATGTGAGGATTGGATGGAATGATTTTTGTTTTCATCAAATAACACATGACGGGAAATAAAATGTTTTTTTGTTTGGGATTCAAAACACTTGTAGCCATTTTGAGTTGGTGAGTAGCCGAGAAAAATACAGGCTTAGGATATGGGATGCATTTTGTTTGAGTTGTAGGCCCTAGTGAGAGGATAACAAATACACCCAAATTTTTTAAATTTTAAATAATTTGGTGATTGACCAAAAAGAGTTTCAAAAGGGGATTTTTTTTTAGGAGAGGCGTGGGTTGACGGTTTATGAGATAAGAGGCTGTTTGAAAAGCATGGGGCCAGTACAAAAAAATCAAGATTTGCATCATAAAGAAGCGTGAGACCCGTTTCAACTAGATGGCGGTCACGACGTTCAAAGACACCATTTTGTTATGGAGTGTGAGGGGCAGTGGTGAGATGAGTTATACCATGAAGTAAGAGATATGATTTTAAAGCAATAAACTCACCTCCATTATCGGAATATAGTGTTTTGATGGATTTTTGAAAGCGGGTTTCAACAAATTTTTTGAAGTGCGGAAAAATTGTAGAAACACCGGATTTAGTGGTCCTGGGATAGAACCATATATATTTTGTATAATGATCAACAAAAATAAGGTAATATCGTGATCCATCAATCTCAATGTAACTAGCGGGTCCCCACACATCTGTGTAAATAAGTTCAAGAGGCTCATGACTTTGGAGACTTGTGACACGAAAAGATTGTTGATGTGTTTTATTAATAGAGCAGGAATGACATAATGAAGCCAAAATTTTACGGGAGGAAATAGGAAGAGAAAAATTCTTAACAAGATGATGGACAATTTTAAGAGAAGAATGCCCAAGACGCTTGTGCCATCCATCAATTGAAGTCCTTTCATGCACATTAGCAACCTTTTGTGATGTCGCCAGTGATTCCGGGAAGGTGTAAATGCCATTGTTACATGCTCCTTTTAGTAGGATCGCTCCTTTGATCTTGTCCTTCACAAAAAAATGAAAGGGATGAAATTCAACAAAGACATCATTTTGTTTGGTGAGATGATGCACATAAATTAATTTTTTACAAAGATTGGGAACATAAAGAGTATCACGTAGTATAAATGTTTGGTGTGGAGAGTTTAAAGCCAAAGAACCAATGTGTGAGACGGCCAAATCTAAACCATCACCGAGAATTACTTCGTCAGTTCCATCATATTCGGAGTGTATAGATAAATTGGAAAGATCACCCGTGATATTATGAGAAGCGGCTGAATCAAGTAGCCAATTTTTTATTTTTTTCCCGTAGAAGTGGTGGCACAATTGATGGAGACATTCTTTGAATGAAACTGAGGACATGCCTTGGAAATGTGGCCCAACTGGTCACAAAGTTGACACTTGGGTTGATAGCGCCTAGTAGAGGTATTGGGCTTACCAACACTTGAGGTGAGGCATCGTCCATCACGTTGGGATCCATTTGAGTACCGGCCTGGACTGAAGCCTTGAGGCCTTTTGAAATGATCATGTTGTTTACAGAAACGCTGATGACTTCCTCCATTTGCAGACGTCTTCTTCCTTGTAAAATTAGCATACGCAACTAAGTTTTGCGTTGCAGTTTCCAGGCGCCTCAGGGCCAACCAGCAAGTCGTGTAACTCCTCAAAGGTCAGAGATAACTCTCGGGAACGAATCGACGCTGCAATCTTCCAAAAATCTGGACCTAAACCATTTAACACATAAAGGGTTAGGTCATCATCCGAAATGGAATGATCTATGATGGCTAGTTCATCGACTGAAGTCTTCACAACATGAAGATATTCGGTGATGGTTCTATTTCCACGTTGGATTAAGGTAAGTTCTTCCTTTAACTGCATTTCACGAGTTCGAGATCGGCTAGCATAAAGATGAGTGAACTTTTCACAAGCTTCATGGGAGGATTTAGCTGTAGCAATGAGAGGTGTGATGGAAGGAGAAGTAGAGGCTAAAATTGCACTCAAGATAAGTTTATCCTGTCGAACCCAGTGGGTCTTGTGCAGTTCGTCAGTCGGGGTGCCATCTGAAGAGGTACACTAAAAGATACCTTCAACATAGTTGAGGAGGTCATAACCAATAAGAAGTGCTTCAAATTGAGCACGCCATTGAGGAAAGGTGAAGGGAGTTAATTTTTCATTGATTTGAGCAGTGATGTTGAGAGCAATAAGGGATTTTTCAGATGCGAGAGGGGGTTGGGTGTTGATGCTGAAATTGAGAATTTGATCAAAGGAGAAGGAGGACATTGTAGTTACTTGGATCGGTGGCTCGTTGGAGGTTGGCGGCTCTGATACCATATAGAAGATAAGCACTGTTGGGTTTCAATGAATATATTCTCACACATTTTATTGATAAAAATCTGTGTTATTATATACAAGAGTCAAGAGAGCTAAGTTAGAAAATACACATATATTGTGATGCTAGAATTGTGTTGTAGACAACTGTATAATACAGCCATGGAATCGGCTACAATTATGGGATTGATCACCGGATATTCTACCCTGGTTGTAGGCTAAACATGCTCTTCTTTGAATAGAGTAGAATCTGCACATGTTTCCCTTATAGTCTTACCTCCGATGAAGACTCTCGTTCAACATAGTATGTTCTCTGCTGCTTGGACTAGATGCAGGGGAAAGAAGAGATAAATTTTTAGAGCATTTCCAAAACATGATAGCAGGAATGTGGTCAGTACCAATCAACTTACCGTTTACCCGCTTCAATCATAGTCTCACGGCAAGTTCCAAGGTCCAGAGTATGATATTCCAGATGGTGAATGAGAAGAGAACGGCTTTGACACGGCAAACTGATCATCAGGGACAACAACAAGATCTTATAACATATCTGTTGCACATCCAAGATAAAGAAAATAATATGACTAACTCAGAAGTGTTAACTGATCAAGAGACTATTGACAATGTCAAATTAGTCATGTTAGCTGGCTATGATACATCTTCTTCTGAAAATCCAAAAAATGCTTCTTACTTTAGATACTTCTTACTTTCTTAATCAGGCTTTTAGCTAATAATCCAGTTATTCATGCTTCCTTGCTCAAGGGTAGATTCTCTTTCATCAGATTATGTACGTATTTTCTGTAGAACAGTAAAATTGTAGACATTCTAATCTTTTGATATTATTGTATATTCACAGAACAATAAGAGATAGCTAAGAGCAAGACATCAAGAGATGCGTTACTGACTTGGGAGGATCTTGTCAAAATGAAGTACGCGTGGAGGGTAGCAATGGAGACTCTAAGGATGATCCCTCCTGTTTTTGGTGGATTTAGAAAGGCCTTAAAAGATGTTGAATATGGTGGATACTTGATCCCTAAAGGTTGGCAAGTAAGTATTCATGCTAAACCAATACTGAAAAAGGAAACCAATTTTATAACTTCCAAATCCAACAGAGAATTATTCAAAAATTATTTGGTTTTCGTTTGATCCGACACGCTTTGAAAACCAATCATCAATCATCCCACCTTATTGTTTCGTAGGATTTGGAGGTGGACCACGAATGTGTCCAGGATATGAATTCGCAAGACTTGAAACGCTAATCACGATTCACCACTTAGTCACCAGGTTCACATGGAAGTTGTCTTGCTCTGATAATAGTTTCATTAGGGATCCCATGCCCGAACCTGTTAGAGGGCTACCAATCGAAATTCAGACCAGGAAACTAGAATAATCTGTTGCTGACTGTACGTTTGTTGTTACAAGCTTTGGTATCTGATGGTGTGGTTTATGATAAACAGAAAGTTGTTCAAATTATTCAAATTTCCGCTTCTTATACATATTGGAATAGCATTAGCAAAGTTTGGGTCACAAAGGTATATCAGTACCATTGCTTTTTGTAGAGGTAACGGAGTTGATTGATAGCATGATCATAGGGTCAGTCAACTATGCATCAAACTGTTGGCATTTCTTAGATGCATGGTCTCAAATCTCGAGACCCAACTCGTACCTCGCATCTTCTTGTTACTCTCTCAAACCTGGCTCGTTGCCTGAAAAAACAATTTTTCACTGTTTGTCCACCTTTTTTATGCATCAACGAACTGTTCCTAGAAATATATACCCCACCTCCCCATTGCAGAACTTAAAAGCAAAAGCTAACTCTGAAAAACTTACTAGTTTTATCCTTACGAGCTAGACATATACAGCGCTACTGGTTAGTAACACAGCATATGCATGAGCTAGACATGTACATCCAACTGAAAGCGTCGCCAGTTAGTTATTGGTAACAGCCATATATTGGATCCTCCTTTGCCCAGATGTTACTCTGGTGAATTACTGCAGACTGGTCGCCAATTAGTTATTGGTAACAGCCATAGATTGGATCCTCCTTTGCCCAGATGTTACTCTGGTGAATTACTGCAGACTGGAATCGTAGCCGATAAGGCAGGAGGGTTACTTGAGAAAGGGATAGTCCATGTCTTTGTCACTAAACCAAATGTCTGCTTCCTAACATTATGTAGGGTTTTTATTTTTCGTTGCATTTTATAACCAGCATTACCCACTGTCTAAAAATTCAGTGGTTGGAGTTTACTTCGAATCAGGATTCCAAGTTATGGGAAGTCATGTTAAGAAAAACGGGAATTCAATCAGTTCATGAATCAGTATCATCTATGCTAAAAGGGTTGAAGGCTCACCGAGGCACAACAGTTTCGGCGATGATTTCAGTTACATTTCACTGCCTGCAATACAAGGTGTAAGCAACCACAACAGTGCAATGGAAACATTTTCATGGAACCGGGTCCATTTAGAGGCTGGGTCCAACCTCCTATACCTAGACATTTAATTAGCTTCTCCCTAACCTTATTGCTATTTCACTAAGGTTTGACCCCTTCCTGACATGTTAACCCAGCAACCGTAAACCTAACCTTAACTGTTACTTTGTTGAAGTAAAGGGTTATTGTACAAATAGGTAACAATGTGAGAAAGTAGTATCACGATTCATGGTTGTATTAATCATTTTCACCATAAATACCAAGATTCTCAGTATCAACTCTGCAGATATGAATTCCAAAATGTTGGAAAGGAAAAATATGTACTTCTATCAATTGTTTCACTACATACTGTACAAGTATTATATCCTGCATACCTTTTTTGTACACTTCAATATTCATTTATAATCTTGTTCACATATTCATCAAACAATGAAAATGGTATAACTAACAGAGAATGAACCACTAACGGACCCAGGAGGGCTTAAAAAACTAACGAGACCGGGGGTTAACACACTAAACCACCCTAAAAAAAAAAATTAGGCAGTGGGCTTGAGGGGCTTAAGCCCCAGTTAGCCCCCTCATAGGTCCGCCACTGGAATGAACAGAGATTAAACTCAGGAAGGAATATAAGACAAACTTAAAAAGAACAAAGGAAATATCTTAACAATTCTTAGGCCTGTAATAATCAGGAGGTAGAGTTGGGCACCTCTCGTTCATACGAGGATATGGATCCATGGTGTTGTAATCAGATAGGTCCATTCTATACTTGCCTTTAATTTGACAGTACGGAAGCTTCACGTCGTCCCCGTTGTTGCACCAAGCTGGAAGGCGGCTTGAGTTGTTTTCGAATAACTTAAGGGTGTATGCATCTTTTATCTGCATTTTATAAACTCTCAAAATAATAGAACAACGACTATCTAGCAAGGAGAGGTTCATAAAAGAGAAAACAGATACTACTCTTTGGTTAGCAGAAGAAAAGTTAATAACCGTACAATTAGTTTCTAGAAACTTACCGTAAACTCTGTGACTTGGATGGAGCTTGCAATTGGATCAAACAGTCCAGCCTCTTTATACATTTCAAGAATGAAAGCGACACAAGAGGTTGATGCCCCATCAGAATAAACCCAGTTGTCTTGTTCAGGGATTGTCAGCAATTTATCGAAAGGCAGTCCACGCTTTTCAGTTTCAACTAGGACCTCGGGTAGGCTAAGATTCTGCAAGAAACACATGTAGCATTTGTTTCAGCAAATACACAATATTTAGCACAGTTTTGTTTTTTTATATGATAGACAGGGGATTCTAACCTAGACAAAACAAGATAAACCAAATGGGAATTATCCCAATGTCCTGGTTCATGTTTTCTTAACCTTTAACTGCGTGTCTAAATAATTTGACCCATCGAATCAAATTCAGAAAGTGATGGTCAACCAAGGCTTCATAACCTAAACTTCATAAAAATACGATTAAGAAGTTGATCTAGACACAAAAACTTGAAGAACAGGCAAATGGCAGTAGATGAAAACTAGCCCACCTGGGTACCAAGCCTCTTGTTCAATGCTTCATTCCAGATATTAGCAGCATATGTTGGCTGTAGTTGATTAAACACCGTCATAAAAGAAGCAACCTGGATTTAACACTTAGCAATCAGGTAAAAAGTTGTATAACTAATTAACACAAATTTCTAGTACACTACTATTAATAGGGGATACCAAATGATTGAAAAATGATTGAAAAATGATGAAAAACAAAAGATAATACAGAAATGAAATAGGGGATACCAAATGTGCGTCTAATGGAGGTGGATAATTCCCATCTACAGTGTCTATCCAGCTAAATATCATATTATGGTAGCCATATTGTTTCTTTGACATTCTTCTCGCATATTCCCAGGCTGCAGTCTCATTGAATTTGGCCCGAATGTCAGGGTGCAAAGGTAGCAATGCAATATGAGGATTAGTGTTGTCTTTAGTAAGCTCAAAGTTCCACCATTCATCCCATGGCATCAGTGCAATAATATTTTCCCCCTATGATGATAAAAGATCACTTCGGCATTATTCCTTATGAAGGAAAATTAATAGATGCACACTATGTTGATAAATACTTCAAAGATAGTGGAAGGATGTTATGTGGTAGCTATTACGCTAGTATTTTCAGTTGAGACATGGTCAAGTTCAATTATCTACAATTCAAAAATAAAATAAAAATACACCCTTTATGTTTAGATTTGTGTAACTACTCTTGTTTATATACTTATTTTTACCTTCTCATTTTCATGACCAGATTCTCCAACCCATAACTTTCCTTCGGAATCCTTCAAGCAAACTGCTGTATGACCGGCATAAGATCCGGTAACCCACTTCTCCATGGTCTCAAAGCCTCCCCATGGACCACGTATTTTTGATATGGCTAAAAAATCTCCCGAGTGAATGCTATCAACCGTTATATTTGTAACCCATGGCTGAGAACGTACACCAAAGGATGCTCCCATGTGTTTCTCAAGAAAAGCAAGATTTGAATTCTCACCCCATCCAGTATTTGTAAATAAAGGAAAGACATCCCAAAGGGCTAGAAGTGTTCCTATCATCCCTGAATGCATAAGGAAGATTGATATGCCATTATTTTTAACCTGGTTTCAGAGACATTGAAGGTTAAAAGAAACAATAAGTAAACAGGAACTTTTAGCAAATAACTGGAACATCGTCAAAGTTGTTCTCGGAGGATCTGGAAAAACTTACATAGTCATATTCAGCTCTCCCTACCCACTGTTTCAGCTCAAAAGTATGTTTCTGAGCCAAGAAGTAGTAGTCCCATGTCACACGGTATGGAGTTGCAAAGATGTAGAGATCCATACACGTCCAACTATGTGGCTTACTAGTCTGCAAGGATGAGAAAATTTCCATCATCAATCACAATCAACATTCATAACCTCCAAAAAGGAGAGTGCTAATTGTTTGTTTAAACTACCTACACTGACATTGTCAATTTAACAGACGACACACCAAAGCTATCTTAAATCTCTTAGGATATATATTGGATTAGATTATCTCCAGCTTTTTTGTACCTTTAAGGATATATATATCTTGAATTGAATAAACTTTATATCATGAAATCAATATAGTTTGAAATGGAATACACCCAATATATGAGAAAAGAAGAAAAATGAGAACATAATTTTTATATTGCTGAATAATTTAAAAAGGTTCAGGTGATTTGATTCACTGTTATACTTGGTACACAATAGTTTCAAATCAATACTATCCTTGGATATATTAATATCCCTTCCGTATCTAAAGCCTTAAACTCGTAGTACATTATCTGTTCTATCATTATGTAATTTTTTTCTTTTTGAACCAAAACCACCACCAACTAGCCATTTCAACATGCATCTCTTGATCAGTCACCCATGAATGAGCTTAAACATTCAAGAGCTCAATTTCCTAGAATTTAAATCCCTAAAAATAGATACCAGCTCAATTACAATCCCAAACTTGGAATATGTAAACTCTTTACACATACACAACCCTAAAATTTTCCCCAAACAAATACTATAAATACATTTAAACCAATCAAGTAAAATGAAAACTCATATTCCTTCGTAATATGATTTCACCATAACAAAAACTTCAAACCCAACTGACCCAAAACATTCATTTAAACTAAAAAATTAGAAGGACAAAAAAAAAACTTTTAATTGTGTCTGTGTTTACTAACCTGGATATGAAGAGTACCACCACCAAACTGACTACCAGTTTTATTATGAAACTCCATCCAAGCGTTAGTTTTATAAAAACAAGCACCTTTCCATTGAAGGGTATCATTAGAAGAAGAAGCAGCTCCAACAAAAGTAGGAAGAAGATCCACTGCACTATGAAGAGAATTCAGTATAGGCCATGATATCTTCTTGGGCAATAAAGGAAGAATATCTCCTGGATGAAACGGAGTTTTCCAAGTATACCCATAACAAGATTTCATAATAAATAAAATCAAAAGAAAAATGATTGAAAGGTTTCGTAAAGAAGTCCAGAGAGATCCCATGGCTTCTTCTTCTTCAATAAGATGTGTACTGAGAGAAAGAGAAAAGTGGCAGTCTGTATTAATAGAAGAAGTACTTTGAACGGTTTGTGCCTTTGTGGATCCAATATGCCAAATGTGACACTAGGAATATTCTGTCCAGGTCCATAAAAACAATTCTTAACTAGTAAGTAATCAGTAGAACAAATGTAATTAGTCTCAAGGGCTTATTCTTTCATCAGTTTTGCTTCGTCAAAGACATAATAAAGTAGGTTCCCTCTAGGACATTTTCCTGCAAGCAATTTCCGACGTGTTTATAATAACCTGGCGAATTTGAGGGCGACCAAAAACTAATTAGGGGCAACTAATAAAACAAAATAAGATCATTTTGAAGTAATGTCAATACATCACTTATTCATATATTTTCTATAATGGCTAATCTACCCTTGCTTAATTAGTGTTAATTTTGATTAATTAGTTAATTAATTTGGTTATAGTTAGTGTTAGATGATGAATTTGAGTTATAGTTTTGGAATAGAAATTGAGAGTGTGTTAGAGAGGAGGAGGAAGAAGAAGAAGAATTTTTGGGAAATCAGATTTTACCTAAATTCAATCACAAACATGGATGGGTATGAGGAAGAAGGTGAGATTGAACATGTAGAACATAATATTGAAGGTTCAAATACGTTTAGAGACGACGATTTGGGTTATTTGTTGGATGATCCAAATTTTGGTGTGGAAGAAAACCTAGACGATGAATCACAACAAAATGAAGAAAATAATGCATCAAACAATCAGGTATTGTGTTAAGAAGCTCAAAACCCAATTTGTATGCGTTTGTATGTGATCGAAAACAAAAATAACATTCATTTTTGCATGCATTTAATACCATGGACGTCCCATAATCGGTAGTTTATGGTACTCCATAAACTACCGTCTGTTCCAAAATAATTGAACAATCGGTAGTCTCGTGAAGTTTATTACCTACCGATTATACAAAATCCCCAAATTGATTTTCTTTTGAATTTATTTTTACATAATCGGTAGCTTAGGAAAACTTATTGACTATCGATTATGTTAGTCGCCCCAAATTGAATTTTTTGGAATTTCTGTTTGCATAATCGGTAGTTTAGGAGAACTTATTATCTACCGATTGTGTTAGTCGCCCTAAAACTGCATTTCTCCAAACCTACAAAGATATTATTTTGCAAACTTTATAATCGATAGTTAATGTCATATAGTTACCTACCGATTGTATTATAATTGGTAGTGGTGTAACACACTAAACCTCCGATTATATGTGTACAAGACTTGACTTGATTTCTTCCTACAATCGGTAGTTTAGGAATACATATTAACTACCGATTGTAGATAATCGGTAGCACGGGAATATTATAAACTACCGCTTGTTGGTAATCGATAGTAAGTGAACGTAATTAACTACCGATTATCATTCTCTAACTCATTGCTATTTTATGTAGATTATTGAATGGGTTAATCATGTTTCATACAAAGGTCCTGATACTTTCGTACACTATGTAAATAATTTGGTACGTTACCTACTCACTCTTAACTTGTCCTAAGAATGTATGTTACATGGTTAGACTTATGATATTTGTTTTTTTATATGCGCATTAAGACATTTAGAAGTAAGGCGTAAGCAAAGGAATGGCTTCTCAACAAGGCAAAAGAGAAGATGTGCGTTGTAGTTCAGAACAATTGCGTGAAAGTTTGGTCGATTTGAAATGATTTGTGAGAGAGGTGGCGAGCGAAAGAGTCATATGAGAAAGACTTATAAATACGTAAAGAAGACGGAGAGGATATACCGAGGTAATTCAAAGAAGATTGGATGCCCATTTAAGATTATCTTCCATAAGCCCGAAGGTAAGAAAGGAAAAGTATGGAAAATGTTTAGAGTTGCTAATGGTCGTCACAACCACGAAGATCCGGAAAATCTTGTTGGACACGTAATGGTTGCCAAGTTAAAACCAAAGGAAATGGAGACGGTGAAGTCTATGAGGATCGTAATGAAAGCGAGTGCAATCCTATCTAAGATAAGGCGGACGACCCCAATAACTTGTCTTCGTTGTCTACAATTTATTCGGCGCAAGCAACGATCAAAAGGACGGAATGGGATGGTCGAATGGTTATGCAACAATCAGAGTGGTTAGCCGAGAAACACAATTACACGTTGAGAAAAAAAGAAAGGGATGGTAAGGTGATTCGTATTTTCTTGGCACATCCGAAGATGATCCAATTGGCTCAATGCTTTCATCAAATTTTGTTGATAGATGCTACTTACAAGACAAACAGGTACAACATGCCGTTGTTGAACATCGCTTGCCACACTTCGGACAAATGCACATTTACGGTGGCTTGGGGTTTAATGGATGCTGAGAATGATGTGATTTTCGTTTGGATGTTGTAAACATTAAGGTCGATTTATAATGGCGAGCATTTTCCAAGGGTTATTGTAACGGATAACGATACAGCCTTGATGAATGCAATAAAGGTAGTGTTTCCGGAAGCCCAGAATTTGCTTTGTACGTGGCACATTCAATGCAACATCAAATCCAATTGCAGACATCATATCCAAGCTAAAAAACGCAACAAAGGTACCAAGAGTTACAAGGAAGAGGATGAACGTATTAGTAAACTAACCGTGGAAGAACGAGAAGAAGAGAAAAGGTTGGCGGATGAAAAGTGGGTCGAGGATGGAATAAAGTGGTCTTTATTTCTAAAAGCATGGGATAAAATAGTTTGGTCGATGACAGAGGAAGTTTATGAATACAACTTGAAGAACTTTGAAGATGAATGGGGCAAGAACTATCCCAAACCAGTTAAGTATTGCAAATCACAATGGTTGGGACCGCATAAGGATAAGTTTGTGTTTGCATGGACATATGAATATCAGAACTTCAAGAACGAGGCAACAAGCATTGCAGAAGGGTCTCATGACCGATTAAAGAAAATACTAGTCGGTAGCCAAAATGGGGTCGTGTCGGTCCAAGAAGCAAAATGGGTAGGCCGAATACCGAAAATCCGAGGTCAATTCAAAGAAAAGAGTTGAAGGAATGGTTATCTAGTCATCGTGACCTTTCTAGGCATGAACATACTGAAGCTGAGTATGAAAATTTGCCGGCTCCAGCGAAAAAGGGTCGTCCAAGGAAGGATCAAGGTGGACCAAATTGGAAATCAATTTTTTAAAAAAAATTTCAACATCAAGCACAATCGGTAGTTTAAATTTTCTTAAACTACCGATTATCATAAGTAGCCCCAAATTGGAAATCGATTTTTTTAAAAAAATGTCAACATTTTGTACCAGCACAATCGGTAGTTTAAGAAATTCTTAAACTACCGATTATCATAAGTAGCCCCAAATTGGAAATCGATTTTTTTTTAAAATTTCAACATTTTATACAAGCACAATCGGTAGTTTAAGTTCTTAAATTGCCGATTATCATAAGTAGCCCCAAATTGGAAATCGATTTTTTTAAAACATTTCAACATTTTGTACAAGCACAATCGGTAGTTTAAGAAATTCTTAAACTACCGATTATCATAAGTAGCCCCAAATTGGAAATCGAATTTTTTAAAAAAATTTTAACATTTTGTACAAGCACAATCGGTAGTTTAAGAAATTCTTAAACTACCGACTATCATAAGTAGCCCCAAATTGGAAATCGATTTTTTTTTTTATTTCAACATTTTGTACAAGCATAATCGGTAGTTTAAGAAATTCTTAAACTACCGACTATCATAAGTAGCCCCAAATTCGAAATCAATTTTTTTAAAAAAAATTCAACATTTTGTAACTAACCCAACGTTTTTTTTTTTTGAAAAACTAGTCGTTGGCAATTAAACACTATAAAAGGAAACTATCCCTTTCAAGGTGATTCTCATTCTCACATATCCCTCCCTTATCCCTTTCAATCTCATTCTCATTCTCATTTTCATTTTCCAGCACTAAATATGGTAACTTCATACACTACTGATGAAGATGTTGCCATTGTTAGATCGTGGGTTACGATCACAACGCACGAGTACGAAAGAGCGTACACCGTTAATGAAGATTGGATGGTGGATCAGACATCCGATTCTTGGTGGAAGCGTTTGTTTAAGATTTTTGTGGGATTGTAGGACGTTCAAAGTCATTAACAAAAGGTTTGAGAAGTTGTTTCAACGATTGGAAGCTTTGAAACAGGAAATGAAAGTTGTAAAAGAAGCTCATCCCACCGAATCTAGTGTGACAAGAGTAAGTGTGTCAATTAATAAGTCGTTCATTAAAAAGAGCTTTCAAACATACAAACTTATAATTGATTTGTTTTTTCAGTGGGTGATGGCTCTCGTCAAATATGAAACTATCCATGGGAGACGTTTATGCATGAGGATTGCTATCGCATTTTGGAAGAAAGTACCTTGTACCATTTCAACCTATATGCTTAAGTGTTTAAGTGTAATCTAATAATTTATTGTATTTTATTTCCTTTAATGTTACGCGATGTATGCCTTTTCGATTCAATGAAATGATTTTACGTTCAACTATTTTACAAAAGCAATTAACTAATCAGTACAAGACACCGTTTAATCAGTACATAATCGGCAGACAAAGTACATTAAACTCACCCAATTTTGTTCATAATCGGTAGTTAAAAAAACAACGTAACTATCGATTGTGCATATTGGTAGTCTAAAAATCAACTTAACTACCGATTGTGCATAATCGGTAGCTCGGGCTCTACATAATCTACCGATTGTGCATAAAAAATGGAACATAAAAGTCTATGGACACACGTACAATCGGTAGTTACATAAAAAAAATTAACTACCGATTCTGACTAAATTTGGGTACAAGAATATAATCGGTAGTTTATGACCAAATTATAACCTAAACATAACTACCGATTGTGCATGATGTTCATGAGAAATGAAGAACACTAACATAATCGGTAGTTTAATACAACCACGAAGAGCAGTATGCCATTTCTCAAACATGGGATTTTGGTAATTATTAGTGAAAGGTTTTTTGGTAATTATTTGATTAGTGAAAGAGTATTTTAGTATTTTACATACCCCTAGGTTATCCCTTATCCACATCCATGGGATTGGGTTAAAAAATTCGCCCCTAATTATTTTTTGGTCGACCTCAAATTCGCCAAGTATAATACTAACCTTCTTGATGTGTTGTAGTTGGTGGTATCTCTTTGTCACTAGCATGTGGTAGGGGAATGGCCAATTAGGAATAGGTGGGAAATTAAGTTTGAAATCCTCGGCTATGCCGCTATAGGGAAATTCTGAAGCTCAGAGATAATTCAGTTGACAAAAAATAAATAATCAGAGGGTATAACTCAGACTCAGAGTCGGAGCAATCAGATTTCTCCTTTTCCCCCTAACACTCCCTCCAACCTTTTGTGGCTTTCATTGATCTGTTTTAGCAGCTACATAATATATGCTTCAACCAGAGTGTCATGTTTAATCACCATTTTATCCATAAGAAACAGAGATTCTCAAAACCTTTAAAGAGAATTGCAAAAATGATAACTGAGAAAAATATGCAACAACTTATCTAACCTGGTCATTTTGAGGGCGACCAAAAACCAATTTGGGGCGACTAATAAACAAAATAAGGTCATTGTGAAGTAATATCAATACATCCCTTATCCATATATTTTTTATAATGGATAATCTACCCTTTTTAGTTAGTGTTAATTTTAATTAATTAGGTAATTAATTTGGTTATAGTTAGTGTTAGATGATGAATTTGAGTTTTAGTTTTAGAATAGAAATATATAGTGTTTTAGATTGATTTAGTTGAGTTTAGGTTTGTACAATCGGTAGGCTCGTGATTTTTATTCCTACCGATTGTACAAAACTACCAGATTATTTTTTTTGGGATTTTGATTTCATAATCGGTAGTTTAATGGAGTACCATAACTACCGATTATAGCTGTCGCCCCAAATTGAATTTCTCAAAACTTCCAAAATTTCTAACTCTTCATCTTTCACAATCGGTAGGAATTGAAAATTTATATCTACCGATTGTAGTTTGAATTGAATTAACCTTTAAAATTTTAAACTTTGTAATCGGTAGTTTAAAGATCAATTTTATCTACTGATTATAATGGTTTTTTTGTCCAGGACTTTTCTTGCCATAATCGGTAGTTAGTGAACATAAATAACTACCGATTGTGGTTAATCGGTAGCACGGGAAATTAATAACTACGGATTGTATGTAATCGGTAGTTTAGAAACATAGTTATCTACCGATTATGCCGATTTTACTTAAAATCTAACTTCATAATATACTATTTCAACATCCGAAGAAAAACTTGTTCAAATAAACTTACTACATATTGTTCATTAAACTTGTTCAAAAAAACTAAGAACATCCAGAAAAAACGAAACAAAACACATCATAGAAATTCTCATGAAATTCTTCCACTCCTTGTTACTCTCGACTTGGTCCTAGTTTCAACCCGCTTCTTCTTCTCCTTCCCCTTAGGATCAGCAATAACTTCATCATTCTGAATTGGACCTATGTACTCTCTAGCTTCATTGTAATATGGGTTTATGCCCGAGAAGTCTTTCTCCCTGAAAAAGAGTCGAGTATCAAAATCCGGATCATCCGCTATCCTTCGATTCATTTCTGCCTCAGATCCTTCATCCGAAGATGAAACATCAACCCAATTGAAGGGATTATCAGGACCGTTCCACCAACAATCAGGATCCTTCATCATTTGTGAGAAATCCGGATCGTCCAGCATCATTTGATATATTTCTACATCAGAAACTCCTTTCAGAAAATTAAAAAGAGGACGAGAAAACAATTCAGCCTTTCGAGCCGGAAAAAGACCTTCATCGGAATCATCTTCATCCATAACCCTAATGGACATACCCAAACATAAATTATTAACTAACTACACAATAAATATTATAAAAATGAACAAAAGCACACAATCAGTAGTTAAAAATATGAAATATCAACCGATTATACACAATCGGTAGGGCGTGTTTTCAGTAAATGTTTGATTAAATAATCGGTAGATAAAATTATACAATACCTACCGATTGTGCATGATGTTCTTCAGGAATGATGAACTAGAGGCACAATCGGTAGATAAATTCGTAAGATTTCTACCGATTATGCGTTGTTTCAAAAAATTATAAACAAGATTATCATGATTTCTTCAAAGTAATGACTAAAAACATAAAAGTTGGATGTAACTTACTTTTCCTTTCCCTTATTTGATTGGGTAGGAACATTTTTTGGTCGGAGGGGAAGTTCATCGGAATCGGTTGATGAATTGATTTCAATGATTTTGGACTCCTCTATCACCATTTTTTCCTTTCTATTCTTTGATTGTTTAGGTAAAGATTTTGGAGCCATTTTCAATAGAGAATGTGAGTAAAGGGAGTAGAAGAATCGGTAGAGGATAAGAAATGGAAAAGGAGGTTGTTTTAGTTGAGAATAGGTAGAGGTAGATGCAGAGGTATATAAGGAAATGAGAAGAAAAAGAGGCGTGAATAGGTAGAGAAGAAGAAGAATTAGGTTTTGGTTTCTGTTTATAAACCTGGCGTTTTATACTATTATTATATTAATTATTATTTTACACTGTCTTAGAAAATTCCTTTCTGCTTTAGCGGTGTGGACGAACCTTAAACGGGTTGAATCTGTCCATCACCTTAATGATATTGAAATGAGCTTCGTAACGGTAATTTAATCGTTTCCATCGTCGCCATTCATCGAGAGATCTCGCTATAACTTCATCATTAGTTTCATCCCTCAAACGATATCGATTGAAAAGATAAGTTAAATTCACAAATGGATCAACTTCTCTGCCTATAGAATAAACTCGACAAAAAAGATCAGCTTTATTATGGTTATTGGGGTTCCTGGTGTCATCACAAAAATGTTCGTGAACACTATCCAAATAACTCATACTCATTACACCATTTTGCCTACGTTCTTCTCCTCGCTTCGGATAGAATTGCACGTAGCGCCTACATAACGATAAATCTTCCTCTACCGTGAACGGTTGAGCCATTAATCTATACGATTATTTCTTCTATATTGGAGAGTTAAAATGTATTGGAGGTGCTTAAACGAGAAGAGGTCACCCTCCTTATATAGATTAGAGTCTTAACGGCTCTTTTTTCAAAAAAAAAGAGCCGTTGAGGCCTGGTGTAACAAGAGTGTACAGAAAAAATGTACGAATATTAACAATCGGAAGTTTTGGGATCACCATTATCTACCGATTTTAACAATCGGTAATCTAACAAATATTTTTTACTACCGATTGTAATGTGTAGCCTGAAATTGGAAATCGAAAAAATTATCAAAATTCCATCATTTTGAACATTCATAATCGGTAGGTTAAGAAATTTTTAAACTACCGATTATAATGTGTAGCCCCAAATTGGAAATGTCAAAAAAATTTAGAATTCCAACATTTTGAAAATGCATAATCGGTAGTTTAAGATTTTCTTAAACTACCGATTATGAAAGTTGCCCCATATTGGAAATTGAATTTTTTTTCAAAATTCCAACATTTTGAAAATTCTTAATCGGTATTTTAAGATTTTCTTAAACTACCGATTATGAAAGTTGCCCCAAATTGGAAATCGCATTTTTTTTTTCAATTTTTCCAACATTTTGAAAATGCATAATCGGTAGATTAAGAAAATCTTAAACTACCGATTATGAAAGTTGCCCCAAATTGGAAATTGATTTTTTTTTCAAAATCCCAACATTCTGAAAATGCATAATCGGTAGTTTAAGAAATTGGAAATCGTAAAATTTTTCAATTTTTCCAACATTTTGAAAATGCATAATCGGTAGTTTAAGATTTTCTTAAACTACCGATTATAGTGTAAAATGTGTCCAGGAACAGGCAATTCCTGGGGGTAAAGGTAATCGGTAGATATTTAAACTACCGATTGTATAACACTAACACAATCGGTTGGTTGTTATCTACCGATTGTTGATGAAAATTCATAATCGGTAGGTGTTTCAAACCAATTATCTACCGATTATAATGTAGAATTTGAACAAAATAACTTGTTAAAAATAAATCTCTTGCAATTCAATTGATAACTCACAATAAGAACATAAAATCCTTTCAAATGTTAGACATTTAAAACCAATAATGTTAAACACCAGAGACATATCCATAAAGTAAACAACCACAATCTAATTTCTAACTCTTTTGGTTTTGGTACGAGGAGCACGAGGACCAGGGGGCTAACAATCTTTCAGCATCAGCGACATTGGCTTCACCCTCGGGGACATTTGCTTCAGCAGCAGCACTCGTTGAACCGCGAGATCTTTTAGTGTGCTTTGTTGTTATCCTCTTAGGCTTATTCGCAAATTTCTCCCCAAACTTGCTAGCATAGGCTTCATTATCAATGTTGTCAATGAGGTCTTTATGCTATATCATCATCTTCTCAATTGATGAAGGCATTCCGGCATTTATGCACCCAGCTATCTTCTTTGATAAAAATGCAAACCTTTTTTTTTTGTTTTTAGGCAATAAAAATCAAACGATTATTATCTAATATTGAGCCGTAATACTAAAATCAAAAGGAAATAACGTTATGTACCAGCCTTTCATAGCCAGAGGGTTTGTCTTTGATGATGCAAGTATATTCGGGCACCCTGGTGGTCTTTCCTTTATCTTCACGGATCACATGAAGATGAGAATACTGCCGGTACCATACCATATAGCGTGGATCTGCTTCATCACCTCGGGTGACAGGTATCCCCTCGTTGATCATAGATTGCATCATGTTGTTCCAATGTTCAACGGATGGGTTATCAGAGTGAACTACTGTGATAGAGTCCTTAACACAAGTAGAATTCTCGACGTCCAACTGGAACCTGCCCCTGAAATGACTCCAAGGTTTTTCTTGGACATAACCGAGTTGACGCATCATCTTGTGGCATTGTACATAACATATCCATTGGGATGCCACAAGGGTCCATAGTAGAACGACAACTCAGACCTTCGCGCTATATGACTACTAGCTCGGTCTTCCCTGTATGGATCAAAGCATACATCTTTGGACGCCATCGAGTCTAATTTCCTCCTCAAAGAAATCAACTCCTGCTCCTTAGTCCTTGAATGGTTGCCCTCAAAGATGTATTTTGTGCCTTGGGGTGTTATTTTTTCCCATGCTGGATTCTCTTTGGCCAACTCGAGGGACGGGAAGTGGTCATAGATCCATGTCTAGTGTACATATCAAACCAAGTATGAGAAAATTGATTATTAAAAGAGGGAAAAATAAATAACAATCAAACCATCAATGGAGTTACCAAAATACTTGTAGTAAGCTCACGTTCCCAGCAATTTGGCTAGTCTGTTCCCTGGATGCCTTTCTCATCTCTTCCATCAAGAACGCATGACATGCGGTGCCCCACGAATAGTCACAAACTTTGTGGAGGGGATACAAAAGTTGTAGGAGGTTGGCGTCGACCCGGTTGCCACTAGCATTGGGGAAAATTACACATCCCAAAACACAGAGAAGATATGCAGTGGCTGCAGCATTGACCTGGTCATCGCTAAACTCTGGGTTCATCTTTTCTTTATCCTTGGTGCCTCTGAACATTTTCATCAGTTGAACCATGCTGAATTGCCTGGTTTTGTAAGGAGCGCATCGTATGAACTCTTCCTCGGATGTCGATCGATCCCAACCAAGGCACCTCTCAGTGTAAAAATAAAGTTGTTCCCAGCTTAGCTGCTTCACATAATCAAACTTCATCGTCGTACCATGGTCAGTGAGACTTAGAATCTGCACCACATCATCGGGGGTGATCGTCATCTCTCCCCACGTCATGTGGAAGGTATCGGTCTCAGGATACATCCTCTCCATGAAGGCCGATATCAACACCCGTTCGTGAGGTAACATTGAATTCTCGGATCCGTAGATAACCCTGAGTGCAGTATAATTTGCTGGAACCGTTCACACTCACCTTCTAACGGTCAATCGTTCATCTTTGTTGGTCCTGCCATAGGTTTGAGTAGGTGGACCACATTAGAATGATCCTAATATACACGACGAATTAAAAAACAATTAGAATAACAGTTAACACTTTTACGAATAAAAAGACAATATGTTAAGAATGGCGTTTTATAATTATTACCTCAGTAGAGTAAATTTCTTTTGCCCAAGAGTCTTTGTACCCAAATAATAGATCCCCTCCATCTCTTGGGAGGCCAGGGATTTGGCCTTCTTGAATACCCTTCATATTCAAAGAGTCAGGGACCTTGTGTCCTCCTTTCTTCTTAGCTGGCTTCTTTGTACCACTTCCTTGTTCTTGTCTACCACTTGGTCCTCCTTCATCAAAGTATCTATCTTGTGGAGCACTTGGTTCTCCTTCTTCTTCGTTTCTACTTCTTGGAACACTTGGTTGAGTTTTTTCGGTGATAACAATTCCGCTAGCGCTCTTTTTTCTTCTTGCACTAGCAGTTACCTTCTTACCCCCTTCACGACGAGGCCCCGAAAGAATTGTATCGTTGGAATGCTTAGATCGCCTTTCCCTTCTTTGATACAAAATAAAGAACAATTATTTCCAACAAGACACCGTTTAATCAGTACATAATCGGTAGATAAAGTACATTAAACTCAACCGATTGTTCATAATCGGTAGTCAAAAAAACAACGTAACTACCGATTGTGCATAATCGGTAGCTCGGGCTCTACATTATCTACCGATTGTGCATAAAAAATGGAACAGAAAAGTCTATGGACACACATACAATCGGTAGTTACATAAAAAAATTAACTAACGATTATGTGTAAATTTGGGTCCAGGAATATAATCGGTAGCTTATGACTAAATCTAACTACCGATTATGGTCGATGTTTTTGAGGAATCACTAACTTACACAATCGGAAGTTTAACCCTATACGAAACTACCGATTATGCCTAAATTTTGGTCCAGGAATATAATCGGTAGTTTATGACTAAACATAACTACCGATTGTGCATGATGTTCATGAGCAATGAAGAACAATAACATAATCGGTAGTTAAATACAAACACGAAACTACCGATTATGACATCTAACCTAAAACACTTGATATTCTAGTGACGAATTCATTCGATTGAATCAAAATAAACACAAATAATGGTAAACCCTTACCTTATTGGAGCCATTATAAAGTTCTGGAGAAGCTGATTGTCGGAATCGGTCTCCGTTTCTAGGTCATCATCTTCGTGTTTTTCGCGTTCTTCGCTATGTTCTTCAACGCTCTCTCTATTTCTTACTCTCTCGGCAAAATCCGGCCAGTTAATATTAAGAGGTTGACGGGTTGTTTGCTTCTTTCTTGCCATTTTAAGATTGTAATAACGACGATGAATTGGTTTACGATTAATCAGTTGAAGATGAATTGGATTGTGCCACAATCGGTAGCTTGAAAACAAGAGAAGAAGAAGAGAAATCAGAAAGAATTTGTAGAAAAGAAGGTGAGAATGGTTTAGGTTTAGGGTTTTAAACTTTTATTAGTGAAAGGTTTTATGGTAATTGTTTGATTACTGAGAGGGTAATTAATTATTTTTACATACCACTAGGTTATCCCATAGCCACATCTATAGGACTGGGTTAAAAAAATCGCCTCAAATTGATTTTTGGTCGCCTTTAAATTGGCCAGGTTATATAACTCATTCCAAATATTCAAGCTATTTAATTTTACAGCTATTTACAATCATCAGAACTGTACAAGCTATTTAATTTTACAGCTTCTCTACGCAATTCAAATGTTCATTGGTAACATTTTTCACATCTATATATCATACAGCTAACACATTGTGACTAACGGACTAATACAAGGCATACATGCAAGAGCGAATACAGCCAATTCCGAAAACAGTGAAGAAAATATCTCAGCACTTCGCTGATCTGTAGTATGTAGGGGGTAAACTTGCACATCTCTCGTTCATATGGGGATATGGATCCATCGTATTGTACTCAGGTAGCTCCATTCTATACTTGCCTTTAATCTGACAGAACGGAAGCTTCACACTGTCCCCGTTGTTACACCATGTTGGCAAGCGGCTCGAGTCATCTTCAAAAAACTTGAGTACGTAGGCATCTTTTATCTGAAAATTTCGACAAGACTAAAAAATGAATCATGCATTGATAACGAACAATAAGAAATGCTTGCGAGGGATTCCATTTAGACAGAACTTGCGACGGAAAAATCTTGTCCCACCAAAGCTAAACAGGTTATATACTTGGTAGTATGAGCAGAGATTAAAAATAGTTTTCTCAGTGCTTACCGTGAATTCAGTGACTTGCACAGAGCTTGCAATTGGACCAAATAATCCTGCTGCTTTATACATTTGGAGAACAAAGGCAATACAAGAAGCAGATTTCCCATCAGAATAAACCCATTCGTCTTGTTCAGGTATAGTCAGCAATTTATCAAAGGGCAATCCACGCTTTTCTGTTTCTACTAGAACCTCAGGAAGACTGAGATTCTGCAAGGAACATATATAGATTTTCTTCAGTGAGTATACACTACTTTCATCATCATTCGCTTTTTTAAACTTTCAGTCTTTATCAGGTAATACAATATCCTGGTTAGGCTATACGGTCCACTAATAACAGAATGGAAGATGGGTATATCAAATTTTATTTATTTCAGTCAGTGTATTTATTAAATTTGGATACCTTGGTCCCAAGTCGTGTATTCAAAGCTTCATTCCACATGTTAGCAGCATATGCTGGCTTTAGTTGATTCCACATAGTCATAACTGAAGCAACCTGAGCAACAGAACATGGAGAACATAAAGGGATGAATGCATCATTACTAGACTACAGCACATGAAAAGGAAAAATCCTCATACTGATACAGGAAACAAAGGAATACCAGATGTGCATCCAGTGGTGGTGGGAAATTCCCATCAACAGTGTCTATCCAGCTAAAGATCATGTTATGATAACCGTATGGTTTCCCTATCATGCTCTTCGCATACTCCCAGGCTGCAGTCTCGTTAAATTTGGCCCGGACGTCAGGGTGCAAAGGTAGGAGCGCAATATGAGGATTGGAGTCATCTTCAGTAAGCTCAAACCTCCACCAGTCATCCCATGGCATCATCACAATAATATCTTCCCCCTAGAATAGACATTAGAAAATTACATCAATAAACTCATACGGTATATGATTTCTTTTTACTAAATAAAGGCGGCATTCATGAGCATTGTCTTACCTCCTCATTTTCATGACCAGACTCTCCAACCCAAAGATTTCCTTCAGGATCCTTCAAGCAAACTGCAGTATGCCCAACATAAGTTCCAGTAACCCACTTTTCCAAAGTCTCAAAAGCACCCCACCGCCCACGGATTTTTGATATGGCTAAGAAGTCTCCTGAGTTAATACTATCAACGGTAATATTTGTAACCCAAGGCTGAGGACGTTCTACAAAGGATGCTCCCATGTGCTTCTTAAGGAATGCTATGTTTGAATTCTCACCCCATTGGGTATTTGTGAACAAAGGAAAGACTTCCCAGAGAGCTTGAAGTGTACCTAGCATCCCTGATTGCATGAGAAAGATAGAGACCCCATTATGCTTAACCTGGTTTCAGAGAAAGAACAAGTTAAGTCTTGGTAAGTAGCTTGCTTATTTTTAACACAGAAGCGGAATTTACAGAGAGCTGTCGACAATGGAGCTGCAAACTTACATAATCATACTCAGCTTTTCCTGCCCATTCTTTAAACTCGAGGGTATGATGCCGACCAAGGAAGTAATAATCCCATGTAACACGAAATGGAGTTGCAAATATGTAGATATCCATACATGTGTAACTATGGGCACTGCTAGTCTGCAAATACAAAATAAATGGGAAAGCTTGCATAACTCAAATCATTTAAGTGCAAGAACTACTAATAGCATATTAAAACGAAATAATACAACCATGTTGGAGTTTTGGTAGATTCCTCCAAGGGCCCGACAAGGAGAAAACTAACTGTATGCATATTGCTTACAGTACTCCATACCAAGTAGCTACACTTAAACTTTCAGGAACAAATAAGTGATGACCAAACTCACATAGACTACTTAAATATCTAAGAGATTACTAAAACAACCTATCTCTTCCTGTATGTCACCTAGAAATCCATTAGCAAGTTGGCAATAAATACAAACCCTTGCGGATCAAATTATAACAAAAAGTTAAAAACATTATCTGTACATTTGAAGAGATGTGATGGATAGGCCACCAAATATCATTCTCATTTAACTCATTGTCACATTGGCGTACAAGTTACAACTCTATAGCAGAAAATCAACATGCATAAAGACCCATACAGTCATTGTCTAATTAAACCTAGAGTTCCGACTTAAGAATCGAACTTCGAACAAAATGGTGTGGTCCACGACAATACCCATGATAAAGGAAAACAAAATGAACAGCATATAATCTTCTCTATGCCCCTAAGAAATGTTTCAAGATCCTGTCTTCCAGGTCCCAAATCTCTAACTAGAAGTGCACAACTAGTTTCAGATGAAAATAGTTCAAATGTTCCTATATTAGCCACATCCCCAATAGTTTAAGACTTGCAGTAATCAGTAATAAGTTGTAAAGGAAACAGTTTAAACGTTCCTGTACACAGATACCCAGTATTCAGAACCCCTCAAACTAGAAGTCAATTCATCAAAGATGTAAAAAATGACCCAAATCCTCAATAATCAATGAAAAAGTGATCACCACAAAACCCCCAATTCTCCAATTTCTCTAAAAATTCAGCAAATCAAAAAGAAATACAGAAATTTTCTAAGTTCATAAAAAAAAATCTTCAACAAGTCCTAAATAGAACAATCCAAAACCTCAAAAGAGCTAAAAAGCTGAAGGAAAAAAAATCGAAGAAAACACAAAATTCCTTAGTTTGACCAACCTGGATATGAAGGGTTCCACCACCAAACTGGCTACCAGTTTTATTATGAAATTCCAACCAAGCAGTAGTGTTATAGAAACAAGCACCTTTCCATTGAAGGGTATCATTAGAAGAAGAAGTTCCAACAAAAGTAGGAAGAAGATCAACTGCACTATGAAGAGAATTTAGTATAGGCCATGATATTGTTTTGGGTAATAAAGGAAGTACATCTCTTGGATTAAATGGTGTTTTCTCCAAAGCATACCCATAACTGCAGGTTAAAGATATAATCATAACAAAAATGTAAAATTTCTTTAACAAAAACCACTGAGATTCCATGGCTTCAACAGAATGCGTATAGAGGGAGGGAGTAGAGGCGAGATGGTTTAACAAATAGGGATGTTTTGGTTTCTTGGAAATATGAATGAAAGACTGAAAATATCTAACAGAAAACGAAATATAGTTGGGGCAATTGATTATTAGGCTTTAGGAGTGTACATCAAAGTATCAGACCACTTGTCTGGTTTATCTTTGCCCATGTCTGGACTCGATTGGAATGAAGTATTTTCATTTCTTCTCCTTCCGATATCCGAGAACTCTACTAAAAAGTACTAATAGTTATATTTTTCAAAATAAAAAAAGTGCAAAACAAAGAAAAGAGGATAGCAAGATTTGCTTTTTGTTTTCTGTTACTGATTTTCAAGTGATAGATATGGAATGTTGTGATGAAATGGTACAAGACTTGTTTTTTTTGGTTTCCTAGCCTTAATTTTATTTTTAATTTTTATTTTATTTTTTAATAGATAAAAATATAAAACTCTTAAACTTTATTACTAATAAAATATAATTATATAATACAGAGTATTAGATTATATATACAAATCGAAATACATAATTAGTATAATAATTTTAAACCGAAAAAAAACTAAAATAAAATAATGTACTAAATATATGTAATTTGACAGGGGAATTGAAAGGGTCTAATTTGAACAAACGTTATAAAAAAAAGAGATTTTTTTATTGGAATTGTCAAAAAAACTATTGTGATCAAAACAAAAGTGTATCGCATGGGAATCAATCCTTAATTTGATTCTTCGACAAAAAGAAATCACAAAAGGTATGTTATCGCTGTTTTGAAAGATTAAATATCACTAAAGTAATGTCTAAACCCAATGGTTCAGTCAGGGCGAGGAATAAAAAATAGACTCTAAACAAGACAAAACAAGGGAGTTAAAGACAGCTCAATAAATAAAATGCGTAAGTTTAAGGATTTTTGTTGGATACTCTCCGAGAAAATAAGATGCTTCGATAAAAGAAGTAATATGCCCAAATTCAACATCGAATTCTGTAATCTCTAACCATCACGTCAGTAGATGGTTGAAGGAAAGATTGAACGAAATTGAAAACCCTCCAGGAGGTATGAGAAGCCGTAATGGCCCAACCTTGCCATACATATCAGGTATAAAAACATACTACATAATTGTTATAATACAATTTATTTTATTTATATATATATTACATAAATAATTCTACCAAGATCTTTAACTAAATTAAAATCCGGGATAAAAATAGTAAGATGGTTACAAAATTCAATAGAGAAGATGAAAATAACTGCTATTGAAAAAGATAACTGCTTATATTAGGAAGATAAAGTTGTTTTGTTTCCTTACCTGAACGTGGAGATATGTGATGTTAAAGGAATTTTTAAAAAATGCATAATGTATTGATATTAGGATATCGATATTGTGTCTGTACTTTAAGGGCAGTTCCTATGGAACTTAGCAAATGAGAAAATTTGTTTAGCCATGTGGATTGGTAAATTCGGTTTGCCACTATGGGGAAATATATTTAACAATAAAACAACAAACACGCGGCGAATATTAGGACGCACAGCTAAACATCGGACGCCAACGAATGCAGTTCAGTCGTTGGCGGCTTATAATCTATCGTCAACAACTAGTTTTCTAATGGTAGCTATCACAATTATTATTTTTATCTATATAAATTACTCAATTCTCTACTATCAAATCACAACACTTTTTACAAATATAATTTTCTCTCAGTTTTAACTAATTTAAAATTTTCAACCATGAATCCCGATTTTGGTTCTTCTGAGGAAAATATGGAAATGAGATTGTAAAAAGAAGAGCAAGAAACGTGTTTAGAAATTTTGCGTCAATTGGATGAAGAGTCAAATGATGTTAAAATAAGGATCAACTCTATTTTGCATATGATACCTAGGCCTTTAGAGCAAAAAAAAAGTTTTCACTAGATGATGGACGTAGCGAGAGCGACATTTTTACTACGACAACATGATGCATGGTTATTTTAATGATGGATGTGTGTATTATGATAAATATTTTCAGCATCGATTTCGCATGGGCCGCAACTTGTTTCAAAGGATTATTGTTGAGCTTTGTCAGGTACAACCTCTGTTTAATTATCGATATGATGCACGACATGTACGAAGATTTAGTCCCAAACAAAAGATCATTACGACCCTCATTATGTTATGGCGTGTCAGCGGATTTCGCAAATGAGTACATCTGTATGGGAAAAAACAACTACATTTAGGTATGCCAAACTATCTTACGAAAACTTACTCAGATAGAGGTTAATAGAACTGTTGACCAAAACACAACTAGGGGTTTTCCACGAATGTTAAATAGTCTTGATTGCATGCATTAGATGTGGCATAAATGTCTTGTTGAATGGGAAGTTAATATAAGGGTCATTACCCAAAACCAACTGTAATATTGGAAGTTCTAGCTACTTATGATTGTTGGATTTGGCATTTGTTTTCTGGACTTCCGGATTCACAAAATGACATCAATGTTGTAAATCACCATTGCTTGAAGATCTTAAGCATGGGCTCGCGTCAAACTGTAACTTCACCATCAATGGTTATAACTACACTCAGGGATATTACCTGGTAGACGAGATCTGTCCACAATGGTCAACTTTAGTTCAATCCTATAGCCGGACCTGCTTGGAACCGACTTTAAAAGATAACAAATAATTAACAAGCAATAAATGGTTTTTAGGAAGGATGTTGAACGCCCATTTAGAATTTTAGAAAGTAAGATCGCTATTGTTTGTGGTCCGTGTCATTTTTTCGATCTTCATAAATAAACATGATTAAACGAACTTGCATAATTCTTTATAACATGATCATTGAAAAGTCGACGTGATACCATCTAGACTAGTTATGAAGACGAAGATTTAAGGCCTAATCTTGAAGTGTTCAATGGTCGTCCTACAAAAGAATATAGATTTCCTACTGCCATAATTCAAAACCAGGGCATCTATGGACAACTCAAAGATGATTTAACTGCGCACCTTTTGGTTAGAAAATAAGTTATGCACGCTGGTCAAAACCAAGCCAATTGACCTTTTGTTAGATTAAATATTTTTATTTTAGCTATTTTTAATTAATTTATATAATCTGGAACAAGGTTTAATAGAGTTGGATTATTTAAACTAAGTTATAATTTCAAAGCTTATATATTTAAATTTTACATAAGATGAATCTACCCATATCTCGTATATTTAAATTCTAACCATATAAACTAGTACTTTAAATTATAAATTAAACTACTACATTTATTTTTAAAACTTAATTAAAAATAAATACTACATTTAATCTTCAAACATAATTAAAAGTAACCACTTAATCATGGTGGTATTCCTCTTTTTGTTTTCCAAAGGCATCGTCGTCTTCATATTGGCAAGTTGTGGGGTTTGTTGTTCATTCAATTGTTCTTCCACCTGATTGCTTCTGTTTCCTATGATATACATTGTCACAGATTCATTATTAAAGTGTTCATAGAAATAATTTTGCTTTTTCAAAAATCCATGTGATGTTATTCCTTTGAAAGATAATTTTTTGAAGTTGCCTTAACACCAAGACCCGCTCTGTTGATCTAGCTAGTTCTTCCCGACGGTCGTTCTCTATATACTCGGTATAATTAAACTTTTTTTTTTGAAACAAACGACTATATTAGAGCACACTAGAATTTACATACTTTCCTTGAAATACAAGATGTAGGCTCCATTGACCATTGTTGACAAAAAGTAGATTTTCTGGCTAATTTTGCTGAAGTATCAGCAGCTCCATTTAGTCTGCGATTGATATATTTACAAACAACATAAGTAAACTCCGATAAACTGTTATGACAATCATGAAAAGAAGAGAGAAGTTTCCAACTGACAGCCAAAATATCTCCATTAACTACATTATCTAATGGAAGATTGTCAGTAATAAAAATAACTTTCTTCCGTTGAAGTTCAGTTGCCCAATATATAGCTGCTAGTAAGGCTTGTGCTTCTGCATCCATTACTGAATTTGTTGTGGTGTTCCAGCATCTTGCAGTTGTGAAGTGCCCATCTGTTCCATAGCAAACAATTCCACAACCTGCAACATTTGAAGTTTTCACAAAAGAAGCATCTACAAACATTAGTATGCAGTCCTTATAAACATTGAAAAAAACAGAAGTGAAAAGACGTTTTTGGGAAATAGACTCAACAATTGAGCTATGTATGTTCAATTTTTTGTGCAAGGTTTGGGTTTGTTTAATAGTGCCCAGCTGCAATTGAATAATGGGGTCAGGTATAATGTGTTCAAAGCAAACTTTACATCTTATAACCATATCTGTCATAAAATTGCCACATACAAAGATTGAGCATTAGATACCAAGTTAGGTTTAACAGAAAACCATTTCATAATCCATTCTCTAAGATTCTTATAAGAAGGCATGACAAATATCATATCCGGGAAGAGAGTACACTTGAGTTCCAAGCATTGAAGGCTATAAAAGAAGACATTTAAGGCTCAAACAAGACATCTCTTAATATGGCAAGCTACAACCATATTATAGCTAAGACCAATCACTATGGGCCATCGCTTAGCTGTAAATTATAGCCTATAATATGGCAAAATCTCTTAACCTAGCTCAAGAGGGAAACACATTTGTTCTACTCACTAGCTAAGAAATGTCCGAAAGAAACTTATTTTTCATTCCAATTTTTAATATATCTACAAAATTTTAGGGATATTCCTATGTATTAGAAATCCGAAATATCAAATCTATAAGCAGTTTCAGTTTCTATATTTACTATTTGGATGGAATTTTCATCACCATAAGCCAATAAATACACCTCCACCGTATAGTTGTTGCAATGTTATTCTCCTTTGGCTTAGCTATAGTGAAACTACATCCATAAAAAACATCCAACCAATAGTGCTTGGCCTTAGTTGTGAATATACGATCATAGTTTAATAATCAGAACAAATTATATTAGATTAAAACAAGTGGCTACTCTGTCAACTCAACCGAAGTACAAATTTATGATATTAATTCGAAACGTACAAAGGAATAATTGAACTTCAAGAAATGCCATTGATCGTAATATTTTCTTCCCAGCCATGAGCTTATTTTTCGCAAATCAAATCCTAAATAACTGAGATATGTGGGTTGCTGGGAACTTCAGATTTTTTTTTAAAAAAGATCCGGGAGCTGAGCGTGGTATAGAATAAACAGGCACAATTAATGGGGTTCACGACGGATGAACATGAACTTACTAGTCCCCTTCGAAGATTTCATGGAAAAGTTCAATGGTGTATAAAGATAGAAGAAGAGTGAAAGGAATCTATCACGTTAAAAAACACATTCCAATCTAAGGTCGACATTATTTGCACGGAAAAAGAAAAATACAAATGTCATACACCTATACACAATGCA
The DNA here is from genome assembly GCA_023531435.1 of Papaver californicum. NCBI lineage: Eukaryota > Viridiplantae > Streptophyta > Magnoliopsida > Ranunculales > Papaveraceae > Papaver > Papaver californicum. The sequence continues at coordinate 1,980,491 of JAJJMC010025232.1, read as the reverse complement.
AGTAACCAGCACTTCCCGATTTTTCATATGCCCACATCTCAATGGATGGATGGATCAAGTATTGTCTACTCACCTTACCTGCAAGTTATAAATGGGTGTGGAAGACTGAAAGTCACATTACAAATGTGATAAGAAGTAAAAGACCACATAATCTCTTCATAGCAAAACTGGGAGCAATTTTTGAGGCGTCTTACACACTCACACGCTATGTCTTTGAACAAAACATGTGGACTAGTCTGATTTTCACAGGGTCTACTCCTCTAATCCGAATAGGAGGAGGAGTCCAAACACGCGAACTTCGTTATCCCACGCAACCACATCCCAAACCACACCAGACAGTTAGACACCACACCACACCCTCCCTTTCCATTTCTCTACTTCTTTTTATCACCACCACAAAAATAACTCTACAACTTTCACAAGAATCACAACCACTACAATTATTATGGTCTTATTGGAAAGCCGAAGGACTACTTATTTATCTCCTCACTTCAAATTTCTTTCAAACTCTCTTCCACAGCATCTTGCTCTTTTTCTTCAATGTCTATTTCACTTCAATACAAGTCTGTCTTTAGACATCCTTGCGACCCGCATAAATGCTGCCGCCAAAATTTCACTACGCGAGTCCAATGCGCCGCCACTACTCGGCAATCTCATAACCGTGATCAACAAATAGTAGCTGTGGATGAACTACAGTTACTTTCGTCAACTCCGTCGCTGGTGATTCCTACAATGACGCAAAAAAAACCAATGTTGGATGACCCTGATTTACAATCAACATGGACTCATCGCGCTTGGGTTGCAAGTGGATCCATTTCAATCCTCATTTCTTTACTGAAATCGGCTAATTCAGTTGCGATTGACCCAAATTTGTCTCTAGAACCGGTGTTCGCCGGTATAATTGGTTACCTGCTTGCTGATCTGGGTTCGGGTGTGTATCACTGGGCAATCGACAACTATGGTAATGCTGCGACTCCTCTAGTTGGTTCACAAATTGAAGCATTCCAAGGACACCATAGATTTCCATGGACAATAACTAGACGTGAATTCGCTAACAATCTCCATGCCTTAGCTCGTCTGATAACGTTCACAGTGTTACCTATCGGTCTCGTTAGTAATGAGCCGGTGTTTAACGCGTTTGTGGGTATCTTTGGTGGGTGTATTATGTTTAGCCAACAGTTTCATGCGTGGGCTCATGGAACTAAAAGTAAGCTACCTTCGCTGGTATTAGCATTGCAAGATTCAGGAGTACTTGTGTCACGTGCGGAACATGGTGCACATCATCATGCCCCTTATAACAACAACTACTGCATAGTCAGTGGTGCCTGGAACAAAGTTTTGGATGAGAATAACGTTTTTGAGGCACTAGAAATGATTCTGTATTTTAGGCTTGGAGTTCGGCCTAGGTCATGGAGTGAGCCAAATTCCGACTGGATTGAAGAAACTCTTCCTACGGATCAATGATCACTAAATTCTGTAATCTCTTCATAATTAAGGGTTGAGAGGTTTATATTCCTTGACCTGTAATAAGATTGTATTATAATAGGTTAGTAGTATATAATATAATGATCAGTGATTGTTGCTGAAAAGAAAGAAAATGCAAATCACCAAATTCAAAGATTATTGTTTCTTCATTCTCTTTTTCTGCTCAATATTCTTTCTTTTGTTGCTTGGATGAGGTTAGATTTTCGCATATTGGCTTATGTTTACATGCGCCCATTGCCTTGCCAACTTTCACAGAATTTGTGTGATTATTCAGTATTTCTTACATCGTGTAGGGCATTCAGAACAGTTAATCCTTTAGCACAGACACTTCTTATAGATAAGCCTACCACTACAAAACATTTATTTTCCTGAAAACTGGACTGCTGAATCAAATATGGCTCAGTCCAGACTCTGTGCAGATTGAAACTGGACATGGATGATTGAGTCCTTCATGCGAAATTACAGTTTAAGAATTAGATTTTACCAACCAGAACAAGAACATGATAAATAGATAATGATTTATTATCTACTTGGTGTACCCAAATATGTTTTCTATATAAATTTCAATATCTTCACAACTTCTTGGCTTTCATAGAAACCAAATTGTGTGCCTTAACTATTTGTACTGTTCTTATCTATAATATTTTTAAATGCAGTACATTGGAACCTTTGCAGGCTGATACAAGAAAGGTCTGACAGTGTGTGAATAACCAGATGGAAGATTGTACGTGAACTTACTCCCTACTTTGGTGTCTCCATGATGAGTGCAGTAGTCATGGAAACTACTTATGGGTCTTGCTAGACATGCATCCCATCTATCACTCTCTGGCATTGTCTCTGCCACAGTATATACTCCATTAGAATTTGTAAATGCTTGATAATTGAGAACCTCCCCAGATTTTGTTAAGCATAGAACAGCTACCTCAGCACCTGCTCACCATAAAACCAAATCCTTGTAAGTATTAAACAACATAGTAAAAAAGCAGCATGCATAACAGACCAAATAAGCTTCTGTAATTTTGACTTTTTTCCTAGGTGCTCATTTTGTCTGGGATTTCAGTTTAATGTTTCTATTCAGCGGCCGCGGCTATTGGCAAGAACTTATTGAATCCATCGTTTGGGCTCATAACAAATTAAAAGTTGCTCCTGCTACTCAGCCTAGAGCCTTGAGCATTGTACAAGGACGTGCTGTAGTAGTAACCCATTACCTTCTGGGTGGAATTGCCACAACATGGGCATTCTTCTTAGCAAGAATTATTGCAGTAGGATAATGGCTAGGAGGATTTGAAAAGCATTATGGCATTAAGATTTCCAAGGTTTAGCCAAGTCTTAGCCCAGGACCCCACTACTCGTCGTATTTGGTTTGGTATTGCTACCGCACATGACTTTGAGAGTCATGATGATATTACTGAGGAAGACTCCAAGGAACTCTTACCTCTACTTCTTTCGAACTTACCACAAAATATCCAAGAATAAATAAGCAAATTGTAGTCTATTGTTTTCGATCATCAAGAAAACAATACATCGAACGAAAGGAGCTAGTTACAGAGCATGAAATCTAATTACAGAGCATGAAAAACGATAGAAAGGAGAAAAAAAGGAGAGTAGATAGTAAAATAGACCCGAAGAAAAATCTATCAACTACCATATCACAGCAATATAATCCCATGCATTATCCAATTTGCTAAAGCCTGGTAGAGTAAGAAACTGCTGATACAATTGATCATCTCGTCTTGTCTACCTGTTTCTAGTACTCCTCAAAAATGCCAATTGCTCCTTTCAAACAACCCAACATCCAGGCAAAAGAGAGAAGATCCCATAACACTTTTCTTAATCACATTAGAAGTTAGAACTTCTTTACAGAAGAAGTGCCATGACATGTTAAATCAGCCAAGAATGAGCTCCAAATCGCTCGATTGAATCACAATGAAGAGAGAGATGGTTAATAGACTCACTAACCATCTTGATCATAATCATAACTCTCCGTGAAACTGCGCACCAATCATCCATCCTGAATCTACCGTGTCATGATGAGTACATAACTTTCTAGGATAAATGTTCTTTTAGTTATGATCAAACTGCTTATAGCAAAGACCTTGCATAATAGGTAGGGACATTTTTCTCGGAAAACTAGTCATTCTTACAACTTTTAGTTCTGCATATAGCACACAGAGGCCTTCTACAGACGGACTCACCCCTCTCTATCTGCCTTCTGACCAATCTATTGTATTTGAGTGAAAAACTTTTTGTTAGATACCCAGACAATCTATTAATCTGCTGAATACTAAATTTCGACAACCAAGAGGCAGATATCCCCAACAAAGAATGGACTAGTCTGCACCGATCCTAAAGGGCTAGCAGATAAACTTAACATTCTATCCTCGGGAAAATCTATAATTGGGCAAACCCATCCTATCAGCTCCAATATAAGAGTGAATGAAAGCAGGGGGAAAGGCCACTCCCTTGCAATTGACTTCACAGCCGCTCAATATTATCCAAGAAGGGAGTATGCCATATTTCCCTATACTTTCAGTTCTCAACAGCAGACCTAGGAATGCATTGATTACTCAATTTTGTTGTTTTCATACACTCAAAAGCAAATTTACAGAAGTATGACTACAACAATTAAACAACAAGGTACAACACCCTTTTCTTAGATACTGATCATTCAAAATAATACAGCAATCACAGCGTAGAAATGCATCCAAAAGTAATGTCTCCTCAAAATTCTAATTGTACTGGTAAGCATAGGAGCTCAAATCAAATTATCCTATAGATACAAGCAAACCATAATTCAACATAAACCCTGAAATACACCTCTAAAGAACAATCAAACAAAAAAAATCCGGATCATCTAAACATATCAACTGGAGTCATCGATCGTGAACTACAATCTAAAATTTTCAACAAGAAAGATAAACTCTAAAAGTGATAGTTTGCAGAAGATATTACCTTCTAGAGAATGATCTTCAGGTCCTACGAAAGAATCACCACATACATCACAAATAACTCTACCATGAATTTCACCAGTCCAAGCTCTAACTCCAGACAGGAAAAGGATAAGACTCATCACACATATTTTCTGAAACTCCATTTCTCAAAGTTAACAGTGTGAATCCGTCAGTACTCAATAGATTTTTAATGAAGGGGATTTTCTAGAAATATTTACAATTGAGATATCTCCAAGTGAGCTTGTAATTACTTCTATGTTGGATTCTTACTTTCCCCAAAGTTACTTGATACATGAATTTGCCTTAATTGCTTTGCTGCTCAGTCAACCCAAACAAACCCCTCCATAAATATACTACTTTTGTATTTGTACGCGTCCGCGACGTTGTATAAAATCGAATCCAAGATGATTATTCGTGTGAATGATTAAATCTACTAACGTATGTTAAATTATCACCTGTGGATCTGTGACGCAATGGTAACACATCTGAATCCAGATCAGATCAAGAAATTTATGTGTTTGATTCATGTCAGGTTCATTTTTTTCTTTTTTTTTTCTTTTTCTGCCAAAGGTCCAAGAATGGCTCACTTCCGAATAAGCTTGAAATCGAGTTTTTGTCTAGTCTAGCGTAGCTGTAAATTCATTTTTTAAATATCATGTTATTTCTATTACTTTCAAATTTTGAAATGTGGATTGCCTCCTGTGATTACCAAAAATCTTGGATCTTTGGATCACAACCATCATAGTTTGCAACATAATAAAATCAGATATTTTAAAATGAAATGAATACATATTAACACTTAGAACATATTAGCAATAAATACAAGAAATTGTAACATGAATTCAACACAAATATTTAACGTGGTTCGACAATCAAATTGTCTACATCCATGGATGGTAAAGATTTGTATCATTTTTTATTAATCCTTATATGTTACAGAAAGAAATTATGCTATATGATTAAAATCCAATTAATCAAAGAACAACTATACTATGAAATTTACACGAGTCTCATACCTAAACTCTTTGCTCTGATCCTATGCCTTATGTCCAATTCTAACCAAATTTTTTCCAGTCCCCATTCCTGTTTGAGAGCTTGGTATTTATAGCAATTTTTCATGGGTCCCTCCAATTTAACTTTCCACCTATTTGTTCTTATCCAGTCTTCGGAGCATTGTGTAGGGCTGCACATACCCGTCCCGCACCCGTCAGTTTTACCCGACCCCCACCCGACCCTCCGAGAAACGGGTTGGGTGCGGGTGACACCTTCTCTCACCCGACCCACCCGTCTAACCCGCCATAAAATCCCTTATTTGCTGGCCCTTGGATTAGATAGACCCTAGTTTTTCTCTTCAGTCTTCATTTCTCCGTTTCTCTCTTCATCTCCATCGTTTCAACATCTCCATCAACTTCAACTTCAAAACTCGTTTGGATCTGGTAAGAGTTCTAGTTCCATTTTGCTTTATTGATTGATAAAGTCTTTTACTTTCTTCTCATACTTTATTTTTCACTATACTGCTCTTTTCAATTTCAAATTTACTGTTGTTACTACTGTTAGGTTAGCTATGGCATAATTGTTCGCTACCACCACCCATTAATGGTTGTTGTAGATTTAGAATACAAAACTGAAAAAAGGGTAACACAGGTTAAAAGCTAAGGCGTCGGTATTTTTGGGGGTTTTCTGTAACCATTAATGGCAATTTGGGTGTTGTCCTTGATGACTGAAGAAGGAAAATGTTGTTGCAATGTGTTCATGTTTCTTGAGTTTCTTATCATGAATTTTATCAAATTGCTTTTTTTGAACTGAAGCCGAGTCTTTTCATTTTTATCAGTTAACTGTTCTTAGAAAATGGATTGAAAACTCCAACTGTGACTTTGCTAAATCTCAAAGTTGGAACATTTCTGTAGCTTTTAGTGTGTATAATATGCTTTTACATTTTAGGTTTGCTGTAATGTTTTATGACTTCATCTATTTTGTGACATTTTGGTGTCTATGTTTGTGGAAGTAACAAAAATGGTTATCCTACTCTTAACAGATCTTTAAGACCTCCTGTATATCTACCTGATTGTCGCCCTGTTTCAATTTCAGTTCTGTGAATTTCACAGTATTGAGGCCTCATGTTACACATAGAGGGTAGTTGTCTCGCAGTCTGCATCATTTCTTGCATCTCTTGACCCTGGATTTCTCCTCTTTGCATCATGTCTTGAATCATCATGTTCACTGCTTCACACCTACAGTTTTCACTCACTTCCCCCATCTCTTTGCAACACTGTTGTTTCTTTGTCCTGTTGGATTAGTAATTACCATCATCAGACCTTGTGTTGATTGTTGTAGGTATTAGTGGCACATATTCATACACATCCCTTGCATCTCTCTTTGGAACCTCTATGATTGTTGTGATGCATTCACAACTATTAACAGTACCAAAATGAGAGCTGTTAGGGTTGTGAATTTTGCCATTGTTTTCAACAGAACTTAAAGATGAAAGTAATATGTTAGGAAGTTATTTGGTGATTTGAGTGTGTGGAATTCAAAAATGGGGATGGAGAATTAAGAGGAGTTGGGGTTTGCATGGAAAATACGTGCAGGGAAGAGGATGCGCACGGAAAGGAAACTGTCATAGTTAGGTGCATCAGGTGTTCCCTGTAGTAGCCTGTAGGTGCATGCATGACAGCAACATGAGTTAATGCGAAACAACAATAGTGTAACCTAGTTATAGCTGCCGACAACGTATATTACTATCTATTTGTATGATATTTTGCTGTTTGGAAGATCAAATTTACGAGGTTTGACATTTTTCCACTCATAGCCAAAGATATATTTGTTATACATGTTTCTTCTGTTGCTTCTGAATCAGCTTTTAGTACCGGAAAACGAATTTTGAATCCTTTTCGAAGTTCCTTAAAGCCTAGAACACTTGAGGCATTAATTTTATTGCAAAATTGGTTACATACACCAATTGACAAAGATTCTTCTATCCTTGGAGTCGAGGAGGAGGAGGTTGATGTTATTGAGTCGAGTATAATTTGTACTTCATGGTTCTTAACTTCTTATACTATTATTACTATTGGTATTTTTAATTTTTTTCATTCTAATTGTTCACTTCTTTTATTGCAGAGCTATAAGCTATTTGGTAACCTTGCTGCTTCTTCCATCATCATAGATGATGATTGATTCCTATTCGGTGACCTGGCTGGCGCTGCTACTAAGATGACCTTGTTGCTAGTTGGGAAATATCGTAGAATTGCAGTTCTTAAACTTAGATGGTTTCGATTTCGGTTGCAATCTAAGAATATTAAAACTTTAATTTTATTATATAATTTTGAATGTTGGGACTTAGATTTTAAGATGATCGAATGTTGGTTAAAATGGTTTATCAGGTGGCGCGTGTGAGGATCAAAAAAACAGCCAAGTCATGGAATTTTTTTTGCATTGAATCTGAGCGGGTGACCCGCACCCACTCGCACCCGGCCCGCCGAAATGACGGGTCAGACCCGACCCGAACCGTCCTACGGCGGGTTGGGCGCGGGTGAATACTTCAGTCACCCGCCAACTGGCGGGTTGGGTGGGGCCAAACCCGACCCACCCGACCCGATGTGCAGCCCTAGCATAGTGTATCCCGCAAGGCATATTCGTGTTTTCCGCAAGACTTCTTTGTGCTTCCTGCAAGACTTTGTATGCGTATTTCCCATTTCCTTTAGCTTCTCGCTTGATGTCCCACAACTCTTCTACAGATTTTTACTCAAGTTGTTGTTTTGGATTTGAATGAACTTTGCGGCCTTATTAGAATCATGGCATGTATGACATGTGGCTATTGAAAGTGACTAGCATGTACAGTTGAAACGTGTCTCTCATGCATCAATGTTTGTCAGTTTCCTTTATTGTGTCATGCTTTCCCGCAACTTATGTGTCAGTGAAGCAACAAAGTTATCTGTTTTGAGCAGTGTGCCATACTTTTCCGCAGCCCACGTATCGATCATGCAACGAAGTTGTTTGTTTCAGTACTACTTATAAAGCTTTGTTTCAGTGTTTCTCGTTTTATTGTTATCTGATGCTCCTTTCGTAGTATTGGACCACGTGCAGTTTGGGATTTAATACCCTCACAATTTGTCATTTTTTTCTTTTGAATTTTAACGTATGGTAAAAAATTTAAAAAAGAAAAATAATTATTACCCTTTCGACTTTCACGCCTGCAATAACTTCTCTTTCCACGTTTAACTTTACTTTTTCCCGACTTTTACGCTTCCAAATTTTCATCTTTAAAATCTCGAATCTCATTATGTTAGAAAACTCTTTTCTCTACAAATACAATGATTTAAAGTGATATTATAAAAACTTTACATATATTTTTCTCCGAACTTTTCAGTTGATATTAATATAGATTTAATTGTTATGTTCATACACAAAACTTCTTTATTTCATACCTCTCATATATGTTAAATTACCTTAGATGTTCTTTTAACCATGGGTTTGAAAACTTAGCTTATAAATTTTCACCAAAAATATATTTATAACAATTTTGCAAAAGAATTTGCTCTGAAATCATTACGTTTATGTATCTCTAACTTAGCTGATTGTATAGATTAAAATTGTATTACGTCTAACTAGTTTTTGATTCTTGTCAAAACAGTAAAATAAGTTTTGAATTGAATTTCCGAACTTGCTTCTGATTTGTTTGCACAAAATGATTTCTTGAACTTATAAAACCTGAGTTAAATTAGAAAATTGTCTAGCTTATGTGTGATATGTTAAATTTTATCTAGATATTTTCTATCAACCAAATTGCTTTAAAAACTTATTGTGAATGTTAAAATGTTATGAAACACATAACTTATTATCTGAACTCTTTTTAAAATATTGATAAAGAAACTTCTACAACAACACAAGATTGAGCCAAGAAGATATCACAATATCTCAAAAAAGATTACATAAATGGAAACAATGGCAAATAGAACCATGCAAGAACAAGATGTTAATATAGAAATTTGGGGAGTCAGGCAATAGAGATTCCTCGAGAAAGGGAAATAGTGGAAGAATCCCAAGGACCACAACCCTTGGATGATCAAGTAACAATCCAGTTAATCAGATAGCTAATCAATCACATTGAGAAGTATCTCAAAATAGGGTTGACCCCATTCATCAATTAATGGAAGAAATGAATGAAACGCGCAAGGTACAACATACTTGTGCAGAAAAAATTGCACTCTTGACCCAAGAAAACCAAATGCTCAAACAAAAGGCGCAACAGGATGCGAAAGCATCTTTAACTAGAATACAGGGGCAAGAAGCAAGCTCAAATAGATTGTAAAAAGTAAAGCAAAAATCAATAAAGATCAAAGAGTGATGGTAGTGGAACCCGCACATCAGTGGTATGAACCTGATAGATTAGATTTTGATGATTCAGAGTTGCAAAACAACAGATGGCAAAAATATTTTGAGGACATGGAACAAATGCGAGAAGAAATCAAAATTTTGAAAAATAAAAAGGGAGGACGACTTGAAGAAGTTCTAAAAGAAGCCATAAGAACACCGTTGGCACCACACCTTGCGTATGCGTCTATACCGCATAAGTGGAATCTTCCCATATTTGAATGTTATGATGGGACAAAGGATCCGGCGGCTCACTTAAAATAATACAACCGCAACATGATCCGATGGGAACAAGATAATGTTGTTATGTGTCGGTATTTTCCGTCAAGATTGAAAGGGACAACTTTAACATGGTATGATAATCTTCCAGAAGGGTCAGTACATTCTTACGCACAATTGACCCGTAAGTTCCTAGAGACATACATGTATAATAAACCCGCAGACGCTGGGATGGACAAGTTATTTTCCCTTGCGTCTTGGACAGAGGAGACCATCCGAGACTACACAGATCGATGGCAAACGATCTGTCAAGTAATAGGGGATGTAACTCCAGAAATTGCTATTAACTGCTACAAATGGGGGATAGCCAACCGAACAAGCCCACTCTTTGTTGATATTCATGGGAAAAATCCGAAAACCGAAGGGGATCTTAGGGAGATTATTGAAAAATATTCAAGGTTGCAGGATATTCAAAAACAATATCCGAGAATAATTTCCCAACATCAGAGGGTTGCCAACATGGCAAATTTTGTAGAACCATCAACAAGTTCTGGAAAGAGGGTTGCGGGAGAAAATCTTGATATTGAATCCAAACGAGGTAAGACAGATGATGAAAGAAAGTTCAACCACCAATTTGAGGATCGAGTTTTCACTAAACTCAATACCCCTTACCCATAAATTCTAAATGCAATTAAGAACATGAAAGATTTTCATTGGCCATGGACAAAAGGAAAGCAACCATCACACACACAGAATTCAAAGGATTATTGTGAATATCATTGCTATCAGGGCCATTCCACAAGCAGATGCAGGAATTTGAAGATGCAAGTTCAAAAATTGATTGATATGGGAGAGCTGAAGAAATTTCTTTATTTGCCCAATCCTCCACCAAGGCTCAATATGGGAAAAATTGTAAATATTCCACAAAATGACCGAACTATTAATATGATTTCCTATACCGAATCGGGTCAATCATCTATGAACGTAGTTATTGACAAGATGATGCATAAGAGGGTTCACAGTCATGAAGTCTTCAAAGTTGCGGGAAGAGTTACGGAAACATGTGAAGGATGGATGGCTTTTTCGTTAACTTTTTCAGCAGATGAGGTTGATCAGGAAATAGAAACACACAATGATCTGTTAGTGCTTACTCTACCAATATCTAGATGGAATGTCAAGAAGATTCTCATGAATGGGGGTAGCTCCCTTAATGTCTTATTTTATGATACTTTCCAGAAAATGGGATTAAAAGATGAGCTTACACCTTCTTACGACACTATCTATGGGTTTAATGGGACAACCCAAAACCAAAAGGGGAAATTTTACTTGATGTTATGGCCGGACCCATAAGTATTTTGACCAAATTTAGTGTAGTGGAGGCTCCATCTCCATAGAATGCCATCATTGGTAGACATTGGGTCCACCAATTGAAATAAGTAACTTCAACATATCACCAATACTTGTGATTCCCGACGCCACAAGGGGAGATGGAGATAAAAGGAGATCAGAATGTAGCAAAATCTTGTATCCTCGCAGAAATCCGCATGAATGAGGAACGACTACAACAACAACAAAATAGGAAAAAAGAACGAAAGATAAAGGCTAAAGAAGAAGCCCTAAGCCAATATTTGATTAAGACTGCGGGAAGTGAGGCAGTAAATGAAACAAATAAAAATACTTCATTGAAGGAAAGCATACCAAAAATTGACGAGGGCAGTCTTCCAGCATAGCAATTATAGGGGGCTCCACACTTTTAGGAGCTCCCAAATCTACTTTTACAACAATTGAAGAAACCAAGAATGTCAACATAGGAACAAAAGAATTCCCAAGAATGATTAAGATCGGAACACTGATGGAAACAAAAAGGGAACTTGATTTGGTTACTTAACTCTAAGATTATGTGGATATTTTTGCATGGAAAATGGAGGATATGCCAGGCATTGATCCAAGTATTGTTCGACATGAACTGCATATACATCCGGGTACAACACCATTTCGGCAGCGTATACGAAAAGTGGCACCTGAGTATCATTTGTCAGTTGAAAAAGAGTTAAAAAAGCTCATGGATACAGGGCTTATTCGAGAGGTGCGATACCCAACTTGGATTTCAAACATGGTGATTGTACCAAAAAAGAATGGGGGAGTAAGAATTTGTATAGACTTCACCAACTTAAACTAGGCATGCCCAAAAGATAGTTATCCGCTTCCCAGCATTGATCAGTTGGTGGAGGCAGTTGAAGGACATGAGGCTTTATCCTTCATGGAAGGGCATTCAGGGTATAATCATATTGCTTTAGCTGAAGAAGATCACGAACACACTGCATTTTTCACTCCATACGGTTTGTACTGCTACACCAGAATGCCATTTGGGCTAAGAAATGCAGGAGCAACTTATCAGCGGTTGGTAGACGCAATTTTTAAACCATGGATAAGCCGCACCCTGGAAGTCTATGTAGATGACATGCTGATAAAGAGTAAATTTTCAAAGGATCATTTACAAGACTTGAGAGAAATATTTGAAGCCTTTCGAAAATACAGAATGAAAGTTAATCCAGACAAATGCATTTTTGGGGTTGCGTCAGGAAATTTTTTGGGATATTAAGGGATTGAAATTGGTCCGGAAAAAATCCAGGCAATTGTTGATATGCCATCTCCAAGGAATGTTAAAGAAGTACATAAATTAAATGGTTGTTTGGCCGCACTCAGCAGATTCATTGCCAAATCATCGGACATATGTAAGTCCTCTTTTGACACCTTGAAAAAGAAAAGTAAATTTGTATGGAATGAGAATTTTGAGCAAGCCTTCCAAAATATCAAAGCTTATCTTGCCACATTACCCGCACTACAAAAGCCAAAACCTGAAGAAGTGTTCGCCTTGTACATAGCCGCAACAGAAGATGCTGTAAGTGTGGTATTGGTGCGGACAAATGACAAAGTAGAGAAACCAGTGTACTACATCAGTAAAACTCTTAACCTCGCAGAAAGGAAATATACCAAAATTGAACAATTAATATTAGCACTGGTTTTTGCTACCCATAAATTACACACATATTTTCTAACACATTATGTGCGGGTACCAAGCAAAGCTCCGCTAGAGTCCATACTGAAGAATGCGGGAAAAGTAGGGTGGGTAGCAAAATGGAATGCACAACTAGAACAATTTCACATCTTATTTGAAATACAAACTGCACAAAAGTCGCAAGTCCTGGCAGATTTCCTTGCGGATTTACCACTAGATGATGATTTTTGAAATCCAAGGTTTGCCTGGAATAGAAGATGATGATTCCCAAGATATTCTAAGCTCTGTAAATTCCCGCAGATGGGAAGTATTTGTTGATGGGGCACGGAATAAAGAAGGTGCTGGAATTGGAATTGTGATTACAACTCCTACAAGAGATCGAATGGTACATGCATTTCGTCTTGAGTTTGGCGAACATACAAATAATATAGTGGAATATGAGGCTGTGGTTCATGCTCTTCGGCTCATCATTGAATTGGGAATATGCGATGTGCGACTCACAAGTGATTCACAATTGATAATTCGGCAGGTTGAATTAAAATATCAAGCGTTTGATGAAGATTTGATAGAATACAAGAATCTTGTGCAAAAGTTGGCGTCTCAAATTCCAAATATATTTTTTTGACATTTATCCAGAGATAAGAATCGCCATGCCGATGCATTAGCATTTATTTTTTCAATTATAAAAGATCAGAAGACATCATCAGTCAAAATTGGGCGCATTTATGAGCCGTCAATTAAGTTGTGGGAAGTCGAAAACATGGAGGAAGAAGTTGGGGAAGATATTGAAGATGCAGCCGTTAAAGATGATACAAATTTTCCACAAAAATCAGAAAATAAATTATCCAGAGAAGATTTGAGGATTTCAATACGTCAATACTTGCAAGATGGGATATTTCCCGCAAACACTAAAGAGGCAAGGAAGGTGCAATCAAAATATGTGAACTATCAGTTACGGGATAAAATTCTGTACAACAGGTATTTTTTGGGACCGTTACTTCGATGTTTATCACAAGAAGAAGGGCAGCGAATTCTCAAATATATACATTATGGAGATGCGGGAAATCATAGTGTAAGACGATCACTCGCATTAAAAGAAAAAACGCAAGGATATTACTGGCCATTTATGCATAAGGATGCGAAGAATCTGGTAAAAAGGTGCGAAGAATGTCAACGCTTTGCAGAAAGGATTAAAGCACCTGCAACGGAACTCAATTCCATACTCATCCCCTGACCATTTGCAAAATGGGGAGTAGATATTGTTGGGCCTTTAGTGGAAGGAATACGAAAGAGAAAATACTTGATTGTAGCAACATATTATTTCACTAAATGGGTTGAAGCCAAAGATCTTACACACATTAGAGATACAAATGTTTTCAAGTTTTTGTTCGAAAATATAATTTGCAGATTTGGAATTCCGGTAGCCGTAGTCTCAGACAATGGACAACAACTACAAGGAAAAAATATTGATATACTTTTCGAAGCATTTAATATCCAAAAGAACAAGTGCACTCCACTTTACCCTCAAAGTAATGGACAGGCTGAAGCAACAAATAAAACTATTGCCATGAATTTGAAAAAGACTCTAGATGGACATCATAAAGATGGTGCGAACAACTTTATAATACTTTATGGGCATATCGTACAACAAGAAGAGAAGCCACTGGAGAATCACCGTTTCTTCTTACTTATGGAGAGGAAGCAATCATACCGAAGAAAATTATTTTACCCACAACAAGGACAGAAGCGTGGGAAAAGAATTTGAATACAGACTTCATGCTTGAAAAATTAGATGATTTAGAAGAAAGAAGATAGGTTACGCTCCAAAGAATGGAGAATTATCAAAGAAAACTGGCAAGAGAATACAACAAGAAAGTCAAGTTGCGGAAATTTTTGGAAGGGCAATATGTTCTACGGCAAATCATGGAATACCAAAGGGATAAAAGAGCATGAAAGTTTGCACCTACATAGGGAGGACCTTACGTTATACAAGATATTGCGGGACAAGGATATACCATTTGTAGAATATGAATGAAGAAATCTTACGAAATCCTTGGAACGCACAATATCTCAAACCATACTACCCATGACCAACAATGCAATCGTACAATAATTTACGCTCATAATAGGTAAAGCAGATCAAATACAATCTCTCTAAAAAGTCCATATAAATGTCAATGACTATTGGATTTTTCGCCACAGAGATGCCTAACATGACATTAATCATTGTATCAGGTACTCTCCACTTCAGGAGGTGCTCACAACCAACAATTCAATCATACAATAATTTGGCTTCATACTAGGTAAAGCAGAAGAAATGTAATCTCTCTAGAAAGTGCATGTAAATGTTTATGAGTGTATGATTATTGGATCTTTCGCTATAGAGATGCCTAACATGACATTAATTATTGTATCAGGTACTCTCCATTTCAGGAGATGCTCTAGGGACCACATCCTAATTTCCTCCTGGTCAGAGAGAAGTTAGACATGCGCTACAACCCTCAAAGTAACTCAAGGTACAAAATTTCCTTGCGGTTAATCAATTCACACTCATTCAATGCACTAAAAATCGATATATATATATTCATAAATTGTTTTGCAGGGACACAAATACAAGGCAAAATGAAAGTGCAAATACAATTTGGAAGCAAGGAAAAACTAAGCAACAACAAAGCAAAGGAAAAAACTAAGGTGCGAGAAGATTTGCATCAAAAGAAGGATTATGAGGGACTTCTTTGTGCTTATAGACTTTGGAAAATCTATCGGCTTGTACTCTATCAAGAGTGTTGTTGACCGCTTTTGCAATTCCAGCTCGAGTTCGACCCTCAACCAAGAAATATAGGCTTTTGTGGTTTCAAGCTCCTTCTTGTACTGATTTACTTCGGCTGTAGAATTTTGGACATTCGTTTTCCAAAAAGCTATTTTCCCTCTCTCCGAAGCTAAGTCCTGAACTAAGCTTTCATTTTTCAGAGATGCATGCATCAATTTGTCCTCAGCCTCTTTGGTTTTAGAGAATAAAAGCTCTAGCTGAGTTTACGCATCATTAGCCTTGATAGAAGCCTACTCCAGTTGCTTGTTGAGTTCCTCCACCTTAGCATTGGCAGCACCAAGCTCCCCTTCAGCCTTTGCAGCTCTTGCGGCCGCATCTTTGTATTTTCCTTCAAAATCTGTAACAAAGATAACAGGTTAATTAATATGAAAATAATATTCAATTTCAAATATGCAATAAAATAGGATACCTCTTGCGAGGGATTCAAACTCTGCTAATTCCTGAGCCATTGCATCTTTAGTAACATCAAGGAAGTCATATTCATTTGAGAGTTTCTGATAATTCTCCGTAAGTTGATGAAGATCTAAATAACATTGATCTAACTCCGCTTGCTTCAATTCTCGCAACTGATTAAATTTGTTTGTACATTTTTTCAATCTCTTTATGTAAGCGGAAGATGTCACTCTCACGATGAAGAACGGAATCAGATAAACTGCGGATTTTAACTTGAGCATCCGCAAGTGCTATTCCTTTAGCATGAGCTTCTGAAGCTGAGTCATCTATGTCTTTAATGAGTTGCGTTATGTACAAAGAAAACTGGGAATTGTGATGTGATCCGGAACGAGAAATTCCTGCAAGGATATTCTGACGTTCAGTACAGAGTTTACGATTCTCTTCTTCCAATCTCTCAGATCGTGCCCGTGTTTCAAGAATGCAATCCTTAGTCCACGATAAAGTAGCATTAAATTCTTCTTTCTTGCGGATTTTTTCTCCATATAAAAGCCGGTGCTTCGATTCTAATTAATTGTACTTCAGTACAACCAGATTATTTCTATCGAGGAGGTTATTAAATCTTGTCTTGATTTCCATATTTTCATTATTGACTTTTAAAACATGATTTGTCAAGCGACTAACTCTATGTTGCATCCTAGTCACAAGGCCTGAATCCCCCGCTGATCCCATGAAGTAATTTAAAAAACAAGTGAATAATTTAAGAAAAATTGACGAGATGGAAAGAATGAAACCTTGATTTTGAAGATCAAGCAATTCTTGACGAAGTGCATCGTTTTCCCGCTTCAAACCCGCAACATCTTCTTCTACAGACCTAAATTGGGTCTCCATTTTCATGGATCGTGCCTTATAAAATTTATAAGTTAAATGTGCAACACTTTGACCTCGGGCAAGCTGCAATTTACATGATTAAAGTTATAAATAGATGAAAATAAAATGAAATCTAAGGTTATTAAAACAATAAAAATACCTGCAAGAGAGCTTGTTACGAGAAAGAATACACTTCACCATCTGCAAGCGCAACTGCCTCCGCAAGGGAAGAAGGTTGATTTATGTAGAAGGTGGGGTCGATGGGTTGACCTTGGCCTCTTAGCCAGGCATCTTTCACTGTGTCATACGGTACAGACCGTATGTACTCCCGCAAGTTAGCGACCCTATGACTATCTGATTCCACCGGCGGAGAATCGCATAGAATAGATAGTAGCTCCTTTGACAAAACCATCGAAAGGCTTCCTCTTCCTCGTTCATAAGATTTGAATCTCCCGCAATTCCTTTGCCTTTATTCTTTTGCGGATTTTCTTCATTTGTTTGCACTGCATCAGCGACATTCATGCTTGCAACATTATCCACGGTAGGAGCAGTTTCCACCATAATACTTACCGGTTCACCTTCTACTGCTCTAGTACTGGCTGGCTCATCTACTGGCGCATCGTTAACCTGCTCGCCTTCTCCAACTACGATATTTCCGACACACCCTGAAGGGGTAGATCATCCTTACCGGATGAACCATCTTCACTTGTTGCAGGTTCAAGCGGTTCATCAACAAATAAGTGAGAGAGTTGAAATAAGAAAAGAAGAATCAGGGACGACAGTTTGGTGCGAAAAATTGACCGCAGCATCTAAAGTTTCCACCACAGCACCACCGCAGACTCAAAATTTGTTATTCAAAGTGGCATGTTCTGCTCTTCTTCATGTCTCTCCAGAGTGGAGCTACCTTCACCTCTCAAAATTGGATGATGAAGGGGAGAATCCCGAATTTCTCCTTCCTCCCTGTCAGTGGAAGCACGGGGTGTACCCTTAGCTTTATTCCGACCCTATTAATAAACCGCAACAATTCTTTAAATAAAATTCATAAGGATTACTAGAACTCATTTGGGTAAATCAATACCTTTTCTCCGGGAGTTGCGGCTTTGCGTTTAACCCCCGAATCACCTTTTGCACCCACTAAGGTTTGCATCTATAATTTTTTTTTTTTTAACAATGTTCAAAGCGTGATATGAAAAGGAAGAAGGAATTTACGTACCACATTGGCAACGGAAAAAGCAAAGCCTTCAAAGTTCAACCGCCAAGCGCAGTAATTATCAAAACGCGTAAGACGGTTGTAGACCACACTTTCTGGGACGAACCCGAAGACCCATGGACCTTCAATAACCAAAGGAGTGCGGTACCACTTAAAATCGTGATCATCACGGATTTTTTCTTTCAAAGGAACCTGCGTCCCAGGAACGAATTTCAACTTGGAATTATCAATCTCCCATAGCAAGCGAAATCCTTCACCACCTTTGCGGCCCGGACCAACACACTATTTCTTATAATTCTTCACAGCTATGTTGTCCGCATACGTAGCGTGGAAGTTTTCGACCGTATAATGTTTACGTTCGGAAGGGTTGGGAACGTAACAGGTGAAGTTGGTCATTCCTTGGATGCTCATGCTACACTCATCCAACACGGGCCACCAATTCCCGTTATATTGAGTAATGGATCAGGCTAAACCGTGTGGGGACTTGTTACGACTTGCAAGAACCTCATATTGGAAAGAATTCTCGCTCTGGTAAAGAGGAAGCTGCAAGCCCGCATCCAGTGCTCCCGCAGGTATTAACAACCTACTGTTGGTGTACTTAAACTCCTCCATCATCTCCAATGAAATTTCATCTCCTTCCACATGATTGTAAAAGGAAATTTTGAACTGTTGAAGATTGTGTTTCCTTTTAAATTCCTCAAGGTTCATCGACCTAAAACTCAAGTTTTCTTGTGACTGCTTACTCTTAGGAGCTAGTTTGCTGGCCGCAACAGATACATTTGCGGACTTTATTAAGTTGGAAGATTAGACTCTTGAGCCACCTGATTCATCTACTCCCTTCTTCCTAATTGTAGCATAGCGGGATGATTTCATATCTAAATGGTGATCATCCTGGTGAGAAGTACCACCATCAACCTTGTTATCATTCTTTCCATTCATGATAAATCTTTATCTGCATATGAAAATAAGAGAAGATAAGTACATTACAAGCAAGAACAAAACAGAAATGCTACAAAACAGAAGAACAACAATGCGTTCGCTGAATCAAAATACAAGCCAGTAAACAATTTTCTGATCAATGGAAAGAAAAATATCATGATAAAACAACCAGACATCAAAATAAAAGTATCATCATCACCATTATCATCATTCATTCCAACAAACAGTAAACATATAAACAAGAACATCATCACCATCAATGATTACTCTAAAAGGATTCAAATAAAGAAATTGATAAATAAACAAATACATTAAGGAAAAACTTAAGAGGATTACCTGTAATGAAGTAAAAAACAGAAGAAAATCTGATAATTGGATGAACAAAAAACTTGATCCCGATGCAAAAATCCTTATTCACAAAAGTTTAGGAGAATGAAAAGGCACAGAGGAAT
The DNA here is from genome assembly GCA_023531435.1 of Papaver californicum. Lineage (NCBI taxonomy): Eukaryota > Viridiplantae > Streptophyta > Magnoliopsida > Ranunculales > Papaveraceae > Papaver > Papaver californicum. Next base: position 1,960,756 of record JAJJMC010025232.1, on the reverse strand, counting down.
CTTTAAAAAGTTCAGAAGAATGAAAAGCATAAAAACTTTAAGAAGAAGAAGACAAAGGATAACAAAAAATGAGATGAGGAGTGTGACTAACATTAAATAGGAGAAGACTGAAACTGACGAACCGTCGAAAACTGAAAGAAAAAGAAACTTTATCAAAGATTTGATTTCCTCGAAACAGTCAACTGACAGAAACGTGGGGAGAAAAGTTACTGCTAGCGTAAAAGTCGGGAAAAACTAAAGTTAAACGTGGAAAGAGAAGTTATTGCAAGCGTGAAAGTCGAAAGGGTAATAATTATTTTTCCTTTTTAAATTTTTTACCATACGTTAAAATTCAAAAGAAAAAAAGGGGCAAATTGTGAGGGTATTAAATCCCAAACTACACATGGTCCAATACTACGAAAGGAGCATCAGATTACAATGAAACGAGAAACACTGAAACAAAGCTTTATAAGAAGTACTGAAACAGACAGCTTCGTTGCATGATCGACACATGGGCTGCGGGAAAATATGGCACAATGCTCAAAACAGATAGCTTTGTTGCTTCACTGACACATAAGTTGCGGGAAAGCATGACACAGTAAAGGAAACTGACAAACATCGATGAATGAGAGACACGTTTCAACTGTACAGGCTGCGGAACAAAAGAAGCTAAAGCATGACAAGTCACTTTCAATAGCCACATGTCAGACATGCCATGATTCTAATAAGGCCGCAAAGTTCATTCAAATCCAAAACAACAACTTGAGTAAAAATCCGCAGAAGAGTTACGGGACATCAAGCGAGAAGCTAAAGGAAATGGGAAATACGCATACAAAGTCTTGCGGGAATCACAAAGAAGTCTTGCGGAAAACACGAATATGCCTTGCGGGATACACTACGCTCCGAAGACTGGATAAGAACAAATAGGTGGAAAGTTAGATTGGAGGGACCCATGAAAATTTGCTATAAATACCAAGCTCTCAAACAGGAATGGGGACTGGAAAAAATTTGGTTAGAATTGGACATAAGGCATAGGATCATAGCAAAGAGTTTAGGTATGAGACTTGTGTAAATTTCGTAGTATAGTTGTTCTTTGATTAATTGGATTTTAATCATATAGCATAA